>CM054390.1:1200000-1595000 GCA_028858755.1 Ara ararauna | reverse complement strand
GCGACGGGCGAGGCGCGGGCCGGGACGGCCGCGGCCGGTGGCGGGCACCCTCCAGGAACGACCGGAGCGCGGAGCGCCGCTGCCGCCGGGCCGGGCCGGGCCGGGCCGCCGACTTCTCCGGCGGCAGGAGGCCGCCGAAGGCTTCGGCCGGGTGGCACCGAGGAACGGAGCGCACCGGTGCGCTGCGACAGACGGAACGGGACGGGGACCAGCACCGCATCAGCTCCTAAGAAAGAGAAAAATGACCGCGACTGCTGAACGCAGGACGCGCTCCCACAGCTGGGATGGCACCAGCACATCTCCTGACACCTTCTCCTCCCTTTGCAGCACGCACCCACAATGTCTTTCAAGCCAACACTAAACCAGGTTTGCAAAGTCAAAGAACACGGACCTGGATCCGCAGGGCAGCCAGGGCAGATGCAGCCTCCCGACGGAGGGCTCTCCTCTGCACTGGTTCCTGCAGGGCTCTCGCTCCTTAAACAGCCCATGCTCACCGTGGAGGCCCCGTCACAATGGGCGTCTCCACAGCGACCACCACGGCTTTGTGATGGTGGCAGCATCGTGCCCATGGCCACTGAACACCCAGGGGTTGGGACTGGGTGAGCTTTAAGGTCCCTTCCACCCCAAACCAGGCTGTGACTGTAGGACTGTGAACTACGATCTGCATTTGGCTGCAGAAGAGCTCTCAGCACTGAGTCAGCCCCAGGATCAGCTGCAGACCTCTGTGCAGGAACATCCTGTCTGTGCTGCTGGCCTGGGCAGGGGCCATGGAGACCGCTCAGGGCAGGGCAGGGCTGGAGAGCCGCCGGGATCAAGGGCAGCACCGCCACCTCCTCTGCAAGAAGCCCGAGGGCTGAGGCTCCGCAGTCTCCCCTTTGCCCTGCAGCACCCTTGGCTTTCAGCCCCACAGCAGAGCCCTTCTGCAGCCGCTTCTCAGCTCTCGTTGTTGGCTGGCAGCTTCCAAAGGCACTTCTGCCTCTGCCGCAGCCAGAGCCGTGGCCCAGCCCGTGCTGCGGTGTGTGGAGCGCTCCGATGGCACCATCAAGTGAGCGCAGGGCTCGGCAGCGCTGGCAGGAGCAGAGCTGTGGCCCTGACGCTGCTCCCGGGGCAGACGCAGCTGAGTTCAAGCACTTGGTGTTTCTTCTTTCCACAGCACTGTGGAGAAAGGGGCAGCTGGCTCTCTCCCAGTTTCTCAGGTGATCCCACTTGGAATCCCTCTTCCAGGGAAGGCTGACCATGCAGTAGACACAAATGCTCTTCTAGAAATGAATTCAGGTCTGAAGAAGAGCTTTGAATCCAGGTTAAAACTTCTAAGTGTTCATGTGGAACTTTGAACCTTGAGACTTTTGTTTGCGTTTCCTGATGATTTTTATGAGGGTGCATTTCATTAAGGAACTCAGAAAATTAACCAACATGTTTAAATACACCAACTCTACTTGCACTTAATTTGATGCATTCAAACAATATCACTGACATACGAGTCATTTCATACACTGCAGCAGTCTTGAATGCTTCCAAGATCCAGTTCTTAAGCTGTTGCATTTTGGTTCGACTGCAAAAAACAGTGCTTGAAAGTACAGTATATTTTATCAATTTCTCATCCACGTCCTCTGTGGATCATTGCCTTCACCCACAGGCTCCTTAAGGAGAGACCTTAGAGCAGCTCCAGTGCCTAAAGGGGCCGCAGGAAACCTGGAGAGGGGCTTTGGACAAGGGCCTGTAGGGACAGGCCAAGGGGAATGGCTTTAACCTGCCAGAGGGGAGATTGAGATGAGCTCTTGGGCAGAAGCTCTTCCCTGTGAGGGTGCTGAGGCGCTGGCACAGGGTGCCCAGAGAAGCTGTGGCTGCTCCATCCTTGGCAGTGTTCAAGGCAACAGGGGCTTGGAGCAAGCTACTCTAGTGGTGTCACTGCTCGTGGCAGGGATAGGAGCTGGAGGGGCTTTAAGGTCCCTTCAACCCAAACCAGTCTGGGATTCTGGGATTTTGTTCAATAACTGTAGCCCTGGCTGTAATTCTTCATTGGCGGGCAAAATGAACCATAGATTCCTTCAAGTGCCATATATGTTAGTAAGGGTAAGACTGGAAAAATGAGTTGTGTTTTCTTCGCCAGTGTCAGGAAACATGACCAAATTCAGGTTCTTCTTCATGCTGCAACAACAACCACTGCATCTTCAGGACTTGCATATGCACCTTGTTGCAGTGCTAACTAGTGCAGTTAGTTAGGAACTACTGCTTGTGTCCTAGCTGTAGAAGATCCATCATGCCTCAAACCTGGCACAGCGGCAGGTGTGGGCATATATGTAAGAGCAGCAAGTTTTTACAGTGATGCCTGTAACTGCCTTCTCTCCGGCTTTTTAATTTTACTGAAAGCTAACTTAGTGCCATTCTGGCCTAGTTCTAGCTGTCAGTAAAGTCACTCTTTGCAGTTGTCTTCATATTTTCTCAACAGCCCTTGGTCTGTAAGGATCAGTACCAGCAGCTGCAGCTATCAGCTGCTATGGTTCTGGTGACTTTGCTGCTCAGACTCTAACCAGGAAAATCCTGAAAACCTCTTGATAACCTTAATGCCATAGTGTGATGTGGCTTTTTCTTCAGGTGGCCCCATGTCTTGAATGCAGACATCTGCTGCCAGTGAATACAGCCACTTGCATTGGATGTGAGTCACCAACAGCTCCACAGCTGCAGCCCTAAACCAACATCTGTGTAAAGGTAACTGAGAATCAATGTAAGAAAAGAGCAGTTTACCTCCTGGCATGCATGTTTCTAACAGGTGACTTCATTAAAAATAGTTTGATCCAGCTTGGGTTTCTCTAATTACATTATGGCAGCTTTAAGGATTAGTAGGATTCACACCACCTTGACTAGAAATAAGCATTAAAGGTAAACCATGTGAGCTGAGGGAGGCATCTTGAAGAGCTCAGGAGGTAGCAGTGTGAAAGACAGGACATGTGCAGTTGTGTTCAGGAGGGAGATATTCTGTGATTCTTTCATTTATGGCCTTAGTATTACTGAGCATTTGAAGTTTATTAAATAGGTCCTTATTACTCTGCCTCCCTCAGCTGATTGAAAGTGCTTGGCACAGATGGGCTGGCAGGACTGGGGCAGTGGGCAGATGCCCAGAATGCTCAAGCGCAGCATAGGTCAGTGATCCAAAAGTGCTGGTGGGCTTAACTAGACAAAATCTCCCCTCCAGAATGCTCCCTACCCAAGGGTATGGGGACCCAGGTAGGGGCCGTCCTCAACTCTTCTGCTCAGGGGAAAGGGTGTGAGAAGGAACAAAGTAACACTGCATGGCCACAGTTGGTAGATTATAGATACTTCCCCAAATTGGGTGTTTTTTGGCAGTCCTGATGCAGGTGCAAAGGCACTCCTGGACTATTTGGTGGCAACCATCAAACTAGCAGACTCATTATTCTCAGCTCTGGTGGAATCTCGGTTTTAAGATACACAATTTGTTTTATTGTACTTATTTACTGTATAGAAATATCTACCCAATTCACTTTTCTGTGCTTGTTTGCTTTAGTGTGCTTGTTTAATCCACTGTGCATGTTATACAGCTAGTGTGTAATCATTTTGTTGAGTACCCTGCCTGTCAGCAGAGCACTGTGTACCCAGCAAGCTCCCTGCCTCTCTTACAGACACCAGTTCCTGCTGCATTCCTCAAGGTGGAACTGGACATCACAATAAAGGGCCTCCCATGTTCACAATGGAACCAAAAGCAGCCTTGGAGGAGACAAACCAGGGAAGCCAGGGCCAGCAGGCTACTGCCCAGGGAAGGTAAGGCAGCCAGCCCACCTCTCCTCCTCTGCTTTGCAACTACCAGCCTTGGAGCATCCCCACCTTCTGTTGGGGCTGCTGAGAAGACACGACCACCTTAGCGGAGTGACCAGGTACAGGACAGCAGGCCTGCTCCCCTGCCTTGGCCCAAAGCTGGGCAGAGGGAGGCCAAGGAACACATCTTTGCCTCTGCACTAGCTCAGCTATTGAAAGCTGACACTCACACATCACGAGCTGTTCAGAAGGCATAAGCAAACACTGGATCAGACCTTTCTCATGCACTGGGGATCAGCTGGCAGAGGAGGGGCATCCAGTAATGTGTGCTGGGACTAGAAGGGCTCTGGACTTGAAATCAATTCCAGTGCAAGCTCAGCTCCAGCCATGAGCTTGCCCTGTCACATGGAGTGGGCATGTCACCCCTGTTTGCATCAGAGACTTCTCTTTCCTTTGACTGGCCTTCTAAAACCCCTCAAGGGATGTATTTTATCTGTCCATTAGTTCTGCCTCTCTTGCCTTTACCTTCCTCCCCAAAAAGTGGAGAGATGCCAGTCAGTACTGCAGCAGACCACTAGCAATGTCCTAATAACAGCAGAGGTTTTAAGCGTGCCACTGGGAAAGGGAGATTTTAGCTAAAGGTGCTGTCGTGGTTTAGCCCAGCCAGTAGCTCAGAACCACGCAGTCGCTCACTCACTCTTCTTCCTCTTCCCTCCCTCCCCACCCCCCGCCTCCCAGAGGGAAGGGGAGGAGAATGGAAAGAATGTAACTCCCATGAGTTGAGATAAGAGCAGTCCGGTAACTAAGGTATAACACAAACCCACTACTGCTACCACCAATATTAATAATGATAAGGGGAGTAACAAGGAGAGAGAATACAACCGCTCACCACCCACCAACCGACTCCCAGTCTGCCCCGAGCAGGGATCTGGGCCTCCAGGGTGACTCCCCTCAGTTTTTCCCTGGAGTGGCTGAGGGGACTCTCTGCCCCTTTGCGGGATGGAGGATGTGGGCAGGGGGAGGGAAGGGCAGCGCAAGGGATGTGACCGTGCCTGAGAGTGTCACAGACCGGGTCACAAAGGGCCCCACTGTGACCCCGTCCCCAAGGGCAGGAGGCGCAGGGCGTCCAGGGCAGGCTGGAGCTGGAGCTGGGATAGTCCCTGTGCCAGGAGCTCTCCTGCTCTCGGGAACCTTCTCTGCAGCTCTCTTTGCACCCAACCGGGATGTGCTGCGCTTCCTCCATCTGCCATGGCCCTCAGTGGAGAACAGGGGCGCTGCTGGATCTGCTGCTGCACACCTGAAGGGAAATGGACTTGGAGCTGTGCCTCATTGTGCTTCCCAGGGGAATGGTTCAAGGAAGTCATCCTTGTGGGGATAACTGAAAGGGCCTTATTAATGACCAATGGTAATTAATCAGGAACTGAATTAAAATCATATGGGAATGCAATGTTGATTTAGCAGTAATTGAATTTTAATTCAACAGTGTTTTCACAATGATTTGAAGATGATGTAAATGACAATTTAGATGATGACTTGGTCAATGAGTTTTCCTTCCAGTATCTGTTTGATGCCTACAAGGAAGCTGGAGGGGGATTCTTTACAAGGGCATGTAGTGATCTGACAAGTGGGAAAGGCTCCAAGTTGACAGAGAGGGGTGAATACAGTGAGACTTTAGGAGGAAGTTCTTCCCTGTGAGTGTGATGGGACACTGTCACGGGTTGCTCAGATTGATATCCCTCCGGCACTGGGTCTTTCCTGGTTCAAGGCATGCAGAGAAGCAGCTCTACCCAGATTTACCACTGATTTAATATAGGTTTGATGAGAAGGAGAGAAATTCTATTTAATAAGGATCAGGACTGGGAAAATGCTCCCTGCTGATGGCAGGATTGGAGTAAAAAAACCCAATAAACCCCGGTTTGCCAGATTTAGGTGGGATTTGGGCTGTGGTGGTCCTTATGGCACCCCCAGAGCATCCTCAGGACCCACAGAGTATCCCAGGGATACCCTTAGAGAACCCCAGAGAATGCCTGGAGCACCTCCAGAGCACCCCATGGATCAGACCAGAGCTCATGCGTCACAACGACCATGGGGACATGGGGACCTCAGGGGTGGCTGATTCTGGAACCCCTCGGAATCTTGCCCCATGGAACACAAGCTACTGGTGGAGGAGGCAACAATACGTCCTCTGGTGGTTCCCGTCTTGGTGTCTGGGTGCTGGTGCTGCCTGTGGACACAGGAGCGTGGAACGAGATGGGTGGCGATGGCGATCTTGGGGTGCTTTAGGAGTAGCCAAGAACACCTCAAGTGCCTTCCCCAGAGTGGCTGCTTTGGACTCGGTGTGCGAGTTGTGCTGGCTGAGCCGGCAGCGGAGAGCTCCGGCTACCTTGAATCCTGGGATCTGCCTCATTTCTTGGGGGGAAAACAAGGACAAGGGGAAGGGCTTTAACCTGACAGAGAGGGGAGATTGAGAGAGAGCAGAAACTCTTCCCTGTGAGGGTGGTGGGACACTGGCACAGGGTGCCCAGAGAAGCTGGGGCTGCCCCATGACTGGCTTTGTTCAAGGTCAGGTTGGATGGAGCTTGAGTAATGTGCTCTAGTGGAAGGTGTCCCTGCCCGTGGCAGGCATTGGAACTGGATGAGCTTTAAGGTTCCTCCCAACCCAAACCATTCCGTGCTTCTGTGACATCCTCAAGTCCCCAGTGCTGCCGGGTGGCAGGAGCTGCCCCTCAGGAGCTGTGCACTACCGTCTCCTTTCTCCTGCACGCCGCACATTCGCTCCCTGCTCCTCTGTTGGCCTCAGGCTGGCATCGGAGAGACTCGTCCTTGCCATGGGCTGCACTGTGCGTCTGATGGTTCCAGCGCTGCAGGGCGGCAGAGCGGTCATCTGGAATACAAAACTGCCCAGCAGGAAGGAGCCATCCTCAGTTATGCTTTCGATGGAGCCAGCACCACCGCTCCCCCTACGAGAACCACGTAAGGTTCAACAGAACAAACTTCTGGATGCAGATGGTGCTGCAGTGGGGAGGCCACTGGCTGTACCCCTTCAGGTCCCAGCTGGAGGCCATGGGCTGGTTGCAGCTGCACATTGTGGGTGAGTGATGAGATAGAAACATTCCCCCTCCACAGCCAGAGAGCTTGAAGGTGCTCTGGGTCTGAGACCTGGGGCACTGTGGGTTTGAGCACTGACAGTCACTCCGTATCTCCATCTCTGACTTTCCAAGCCAGAAATTGTGGGCAACTCATCAGTGAAGGTAGATTTTTGCTTGGAGGGTGTTTGGGGTGATTTGGGGTTTAAATTCAGTCTGGGTGCAGACACTGTGGATTCTCTTCTCCACAGATGCAGCAAATGTGGTGCTGCCCATGATGCTGCCATGCATTGCTGTGGGCTCGCTGGCAGGTGAGTGCTGGGCCTGGCTCTTGCCCTGCCTTTTTGGCCACTGCAGTGGGTGCTGCGTGTGAGGAGGGATGTGGGAAGAGGCTCTGTGCTGGCTGAGGTGGCATGGTCCTGCTGGGACCTGGGTTTCCCACCCAGGAACCCTGTGGGCAGGGACTGGGGCTTTGTCACTGCTGTCCTTGCAAAGCAGGGACTCCTCTATCCAAGTTGTTCTGTGCTCCCTTCCAACACACTAAGACACACCTTAGCTGCAGCCCAGCAGTGCTGCTCTGCCTCCATTTGTTGCATGGACTCAGCCCACTATTTCCTGTATTCCAGACTGGGAAATGCTCTGTGTTCTCTGGGAATGCCTGAGAGTCCCATTTGAATCCTCCCTGCAAGGGCACCCTCTCCTCAACATGTTATTGATTCATGAAACATAGAATCTCAGCCTGGTTTGAGATGGAAGGGACCTTAAAGCTTATTGAGTTCCAACCCCCTGGCATGGACAGGGACAGCTTCCACTGGAGCAGCTTGCTCCAAGCCCCTGTTTCCCACCTGGCCTCGAACACTGCCACAGATGGGGCAGCCACAGCTTCACTGAGCACCCTGTGCTGTGCCAGTGTCCCACCACCCTCACAGAGAAGAGCTTCCCCCTGAGATCTCATCTCACTCTCCCCTCTGTCAGGTTAAAGCAGTTCCTCCTTGTCCTGTTCCTACAGGCCCTTGCAAAAAGCCCCTCTCCGTATTCTTGTAGGCTCTGTTTAGGTATGGGCTTCGCAAGGTCTCCCTGGAGCCTTCTCCTCTCCAGGCTGAACACCCCCAGCTCTCTCAGCCTGTCACAATCGGACACGTGCTCCAGCCCTTAGAGCATCTTTGTGACCCTACGTAAGCCCATTATTGTAGGATCATAAGAGAACAGAGGTTGGAAGGGGCCACAGGAGTTGTCAAGTCCAATCTGTCAGGAACAGGGTCAGAGCAAGTGGTTCAAGGCTTGATTCAGTCTGAGTTGGAAATCCCCAAGGCCAGAGACTGCACAGCCTCTCTGCGGGACCTGATGCAGCACTTGCCTGAGCCTATGGGAAGAAGGTTTCCTTCTGTCCTGGCTGAACCTCTCCTCTGCCACTATCCCCCATTGCCTCTTGTCCTCCCACCAGGCACCATGGTGAGGAGCCTGGCTCTGGATTCTCCATGTCCTCCTTGCCGGTACAGGCAGCCAGTTCCCGACAGCCTTCCCTTCCCAAGATCCCAGGTCCCCATCAGCCTTCCCTTCTCCGGGATGGACAAGCCCAGCTCTCCCAGCCCCTCCCCACAGCACCGTGCTCCAGTCCCTGCCTGTCCTGAGGGCCCGTTGCTAAACCCACTCCTGCTTGTCAACAGCATTCCTGAATTGGGGATCTGAAACCTGGATGGAGCATTCCAGAGCATCCCTTCCCTTGTTCTCCTGCCGTGCTCCTGCTCACACAGCCCGCGATGCTGCTGTCCTCCCTTGCTGCCAGGGCACACGCTGCCTCCTGTCCAGCTCCTGCCCACCCAGACCTTTCCCATGGCTGCTCCCAGCCAGGCAGCCCCAGCCTGTGCCATTGCAGGGGAGTCCCCTGCAGGGACCCCTGTGTCCCCTGCCCAGGACACCCTGAGAGCTCTGCAGCCACCCCATGCCATCCCATCTACCCACACCAGCACAGCAGCCCCATCCTTGGGAACTTCAAGGGCTCCCCAAGAGCTCTTCCTGCTCCAGGCATAGAGCAGCCATCGCAGAGCTGGAGCAGCCAGAAAGCTGATCTCATTCCCCTTCATTCCTGCCATGTGAGGACATATTACAGAGAAGAAGTTGCTGCAGGATCGTTTATTTCCCTTAAATACAATGAGAGACCCCAGTGTCACAAAGCCTGTGTCGCACAAGACGGGTGGCTACTTAAGCAGGAGGGTGAAAACTGACCTTTCTATGAAGACATTATCACAAATTGAAACAGGAAAACAAATGTAAACCAAGAAAGACAGACATGGGCTGTCATGACGTACACTGGGAGCCCTTTGCAGAGCACAGCAGGCAGCGTATGGCTGCTGAAACACATCCAGTCACCAGCTTCCTCACAGCATCCTTCTTCACAGCTCCTGGTTCCTCAGGCTGTAGATGAGGGGGTTCACTGCTGGAGGCACCACTGAGTACAGCACTGACAGCACCAGATCCAGGGATGGGGAGGAGACTGAGTGGCGGACTTCAGGCAGGCAAATGTGCTAGTGCTGAAAAACAGGGAGACTACGGCCAGGTGAGGGAGGCACGTGGAAAAGAATTTGTGGCGTCTTTTCAGAGGGGATTTTCAGCACAGCCCTGAAGATCTGCACATAGGAACCCACAATGAAAACAAAAGACCCAAATGTTACACAGACAGCAATCACAAAAAGCCCAACTTCCCTGAGGTAGGAGTGTGAGCGGGAGAGCTTGAGGATCTGGGGGATTTCACAGAAGAACTGCTCCACAGCATTGCCTTATCAGAGGGGTAGTGAAAATGTATTGGCTGTGTGCAGGAGAGCATTGAGAAACCCCGTGCCCCAGGCAGCTGCTGCCATGTGCACACAAGCTCTGCTGCCCAGGAGGCTCCCATAGTGCTTGCAGATGGCCACGTAGCGGTCGTAGGACACAATGGTGAGAAAATAAACCTCAGCTATGAGAAAAAAGAGAAAGAAAAAGATCTGTGCAGCACAAGCTGTGTAGGAGATGGGCCTGGTGTCCCAGAGGGAATTGGCCATGGATTTTGGCACGGTGGTGGAGATGCAGCCCAGGTCCAGCAGGGAGAGGCTGAGGAGGAAGAAGTACCTGGGGGTGTGGAGGTGCTGGTCGCAGGCTGTGCTGGTGATGATGAGGCTGTTGCCCAGGAGCGCAGCCAGGGAGATGCTCAGGAAGAGCCAGAAGTGCCAGAGCTGCAGCTCCCGTGTGTCTGCCAATGGCAGGAGGAGGCACTGGGTGATGGAGCTGCCGTTGGACATCTGCTGCCTCTGGGCATGGGGCACTGTCAGAGGAGAAACAGACAGTGAGAGGTTAGGGCAGGAGGGATGTCAGATACAGAAGTTCAATTCACACACTCACGACTGAACACTTTGGGGCTGCAGAGGAGAACTCAGCGTGATTTGGTCATGTTTGTCTGTGAGGCTGGTTGCTTTGTTTGCTTTCCCAGTGCCACATCTGAACAGTGACTTTTCTAGTGACAAAATTCCTAAGTTTTTGAAGGCAACTGTGAAGAGTCTCAGCATGGGACAGACAAAAGGGCTCAACTGTCTGTGGGTTAGTGCCTACTCAAGGTTGCTGCAGAGTCCATCACTCTGGTTCTCAGTGGCCCTGCACTTTCTAGAGAGACAGGCAGCTCCTTGCCCAGCACAGCATGGCCAGCAGCCACCTCCAGTGCCAGACACCAAGAGAGCTGCCTGAACGCACCCTCCCCAGGCCTGGGCTGCACTTTTCCCCCACTCCCTGCCCATGTCTCTCTGCCTGGAGCTGTCCCTGCCAGGAGCTGCTGCTCTGGGCCCACCTCTGCTCCTTGTCAGCACTCCCAGAGCCCATCCCATGGGCTGTGTGCTCAGCTCTGCCCTGCACACCCCTCCCGGCTGCAGGGCTCTGCCCAGGGGCATCTCTGCCTGTGCAGGGGCTCAGGAGCAGCTCACACAAGTCCTGATGAGACTCTCGCTGCCTTCTCCAAAGCAGAGAGTAAATTCCCAGCTCCCACTGCCCAACGAGAGTGAAAAACATCAAAGCTAAGAATCCTTCCTTCTAAGGCAAACGCTGCTTCAGTGTCTCTCAGAAGGACCCTCTGCAAACGTGCTCAGAGTGATGTGGAGCTCGGAGCAGCCCTGACCCACGCAGCACCCTCTGCAGTGCACAAGAACACTTTCCCTTCCCTGCCAGGGATTCTTCCTTCCCCTCGTCTTCTGCCCACCAGTGCCATGGGGAGCTCCCGAGCAGGCTCAGTGCTGACCCTGGCAGGCGGCAGAGTCCCTGCCCTGGCACACAGCCCCTGGGATGCAGGGACCCTGCTCGCAAGGACAGCGCTGGGCACCCCTGGCTGCACACCCACATTCACACCCTGCAGCCAGCCCGGGACAAGGGACCTGCCTTGTCCTGTCCCTCGCATGGTGCAGAGGGAAGCCCTGCTCTGCAGCACATCCTCCTCCTTATCTACAGAGAGAAACCAAGAGAGTCCTCCTGACAGATCCCATGGACTGTCCGAGGCAGCAGCTTCAGGAGATCCCTCCAGCAACTGCAGCTGCATTGCCCTGCACCCAGAGCCTTACCATGCTCAGGGCTGGGAAGGTTTCCCCTGCAGGGAGCTCTCAGCATCCTCCACTGCCAGGGGCCTTTAAGCTCTCTCAGGCTTGCAGGTCTCCCCAGGTGCCTGCAGGCAGTGCCCCAGCCCTGCTCCTGGGCACAGCTGTCTCTCTGCAGCCCTGCCCCATTGCCAGCATCTATCTGTGTCCCAGGAGCCCAGCCCAGCTCAGCAGCAGAGGCTCAGCCCAAAGTGGCTCTGCCTCTGCCCTGTTGGGCTCCCTCCAGGGCTCCCTGCGGCTCCAGGGGAACCCCATGCGAATGAGCCTGAAGCCAGCAGTGATGTTCCCTCCCTCAGCTGGCAGACACACTGCCTTCCTGCAGGGTCAGTTCTCTGATGAGAGACAGAGTTTGGTGTAAACAAAGTTTCTCAGAATTACAGAATCATTTAGATTCAAAAAGACCCTTAAGATCAACACCAGCCATTATCCAAACACTGTCAAGTGCACCACTGACCCATATCAACAAGTGCCACATCTCCATGTCTTTTAAAGGCCTCCAGGGATGGTGACACAACCAGTTCTGTGGGCAGCCTATTTCTTGTCCCACCATTAGGACAGCAAGGCCAAGACAGGCTGGGATCTCCTTTACCCCTGCTGCTGGAATGGATTCACCCTGGTTAGCTGAGGCATCTCCTCCTAAGACTGTAGGCCTGGGGCTGGAAGGGGAATCAGCTCCCTCCCATGCTCACCACAAACCCACAGGAGGTGGGATTCCTCCTGCCTCTGGTCAGGTCTTCATTGAAAAGGCACCTACATGAGAGCTCTTTGTCTCAGCATTAACATTAGGGTTAGGGTTGATTGGGGCCAGGACTGAGGTGTCTGGGTGCAAATCTCTGGTGACATTTGGCTGTACAGGGTTGGTCAATGTTACATGCAGGTAATAGAGACACGTCAAAGACATGTGCAGGCTGATATAGAGACCAGACAATATCGTTGGGACTATTCTTGTAGTGCTCAGAGGCATCAGCCATCAGTTGTTACCAGTGAAGCGAGGTCTGTCCTTTCTGCCACCCATTAGCTGCAGGCATTGAGTGAACACAAAGTACATCACTGCACTGTCTTTACTCACTCCCTTCATGATGCAACTAAGGAACAGCCCAAGCATTTGAACTGTGTGCTTGGGTACATGCGGCCTTCAGAGACAGCATCCTCCATGCACAGCGATGGGTCATAGCAAAACTCAAACGCCAACAGGAATTCAAGGGCACCAGCATGAGCTGCTGCTACTTCAGAAGCAGTTGAAGAAGGAACAAGATAACACAGGACCACTACGAAGTAAACAGAGTACATGCAGGTAGATCTCAGATAGCCTGTCTGCTCTTTGCCTCAGTTACCACTAGCAAGGTCTCCCAGGACTTTGTGCTTTAAGGCAGGACTCTTGATGGAAAAGGGGAATAACCAGCACTGGATGGGGATCAAGGCAGGGGTTACTTTGCAAACTACACCCTTACCAGTCCATGGGACCAAAGGGGTTGCATCCAAGTTGTAGAGAAAAGGTTTTTCACCAGGACATGCTGGTCTGTTCCTGTCCCAGGAAGAAAGGCACTGGATTCTGTGAGGCATCATTTCAAATGCTTTTCCTTAGATCCAGCGCTATAAGGGGAGAATTGCACAGCTGATCTCATGTCCCTTTGATGGCTGGAACCCCAGGAGGTGGAGCATGGAGACAAGAAGGGTGAGGAGGGTTGATGCCCCCTGCATGAAGGGGAAGCTTGGATTTCTGCAGGTCCTCTATGTGGCAGGCAACAGGTTGGGTTGGGTTTTGTCACTGAGGATCAGAGGAGTCAGTGAGAGGGGCACTGTGCTCACAGTTACAAACTACTTGCTCAGGGAGGGGAAACAGAAAAGGTCTTTTGTCAGCCCTTGAGGAAGCCTCCAGGTTAATGAGCAAGTTCCTATGGCACTGTAATTGCCCTGGAGTTCACTGGCCTGGCAAAGCAACAGGGTGCAACAGTGGGGAGGGTCTTGGCACAACCCGTTAACACAGATGCAGGGTGGGCCAACAGGGGTGATGCTCCCCTGTGCCTGATCCTGGCCACCAAGGAAAAGCTGGCAAGGATGTGACTATCAGTGTGAGCCTTGGCTGTCATGAGCATGCAGTAGTGGGGACTCAGATGCCAAAGGGCATGAGGAAGGCCAGCAGCAGAGAACAGGCTCTGGACTCCAGAGGAAAAGACTTGGACTTACTTAGGGACAAATCCAGGAGTTTCCATGGGAAGCGGCACTGACAGCGAGGGAGCATGAGCGAGTCTGATAAGGATCCCTGAGCCTGGAATACCTGGAGGGCTTCCAAGGTCCCCCAGGGCTTTTGGAAACTTCCAGAACATTGGATGGGCTCCTGTGGGCTTTAGCACAGTTCCAGAGCACCTGCCGCATTCTGGAATGCCTGGTGTTATTCCACAGCCTTGCCAGAGCCTGCTGAGGGCTCTGCCTCCATATGGAATGCTTGAGAAGCTTCTACTGGGTTGGTGCAGACTGCCAGGGCCCTGCCACATTCTGGGATGTTGGGTGTCCCTCCAAGTGTGTTGGTGGAAGCACTTCCATGGGCATTGCCAGAGCCCGCCAGGCCCTTTGCCTCCTTCCAGCAGCCCTGATGTGCTGCCACGGGCACTGCTGGAGGCCGCCAGGGCTCCTGCCTCTGTCTCCAATGCACATCCATGTTCCACGGGCACTCCAGGGTCCACAATGTCTTGCGGAACGCCGGTGAGCCTGCACGGGTTGTGCCGGATCCCGCCGGATCCCGCCAGGCCCTGCCCCCTTCTGCAATGCCTGGCGGGCTCCTGAAGGGGTTGCAGGGTTCCGGAGCACTGGGAAAGGCAGTGGGAGCCGAGCGGGCATCCCAGGGGGTGGCAAATCCCGGGAGGGCTCTGGCAGCGCCTGCAGAATCCTGCCAGGGATCGCGGCACGGGCAATGGTGCTGGCGGGTTCTGGGAACCCTGCAGCAGCCCTGCAGGGGCAGAGCGCAGGCGTCTGCTGGCAGCGGGAGGAGGAGGCGGGATCCAGCAGTGCCAGCATCCAGCTGGGGGCAGCCCCTGGCCCCGACCCTGCCCAGCCCTGGGGGAGCCCTCACTGCCCGCTCTGCAGTGGCTGCCCCAGGCACACCTCAGCTGGCTCCAGCGCACAACTGCTCTCCTGGGGAGCCCCCACCTCCTCCCTGGCCACCCTGTGGTGGCTGCAGGGTCTCTCTGCCCCACTGTGGGATGGAGGGATGTGGGCAGGGGAGGGAAGGGCAGCGCAAGGGACGTAACCATACTGGGGACTGTCACAGACCGGGGCACAAAGGGCCCTGCTGTGACCCCATCACCAAGGGCAGGAGGCGCAGGGCGTCCAGGGCAGGCTGGAGCTGGAGCTGGGATAGTCCCTGTGCCAGGAGCTGTCCTGCTCTTGAGAACCTTCACTGCAGCTCTCTTTGCACCCAGCCAGCATGTGCTGCGCTTCCCCCATCTGCCATGGCCCTCAGTGGGGAACTGGGGCGCTGCTGGATCTGCTGCTGCACACCTGAAGGGAAAGGGACTTCGAGCTGTGACTCACTGTGCTTCACAGGGGAATGGTTCAGAGAAGTCACCCTGGATTCCCTGGGGCTCCTACCGATGCATGCTCTCCTCCTCCTGAAGCCCCTTCACTGAGACGCGTTGGAGAATGTTTCAGTAAAGACTCAACTGAAGAAGGCATCGCGTTCCTCAGTACCAACATCAGTGTCTTCTGCTTCACAGTTGCCACATCTTAGCTAGGAACACAACACAGATGCTTAGAAAGTCAAAGGCCAACAGTGCAGCTCTTTGCCATGGATGAGGATGGAAGCCTCACAGCCTGGCTGTGAGGGTCAGCTGGGTGATCTCTGCTCCCACATTAGCACCCTTCCTGCTCTGTCCCATCTCCCTTCAGCTGTCTCAGTGCAGAGCTGTCACTCTTTCTTGCCAGCAGGCTCCACAGCACACTTGTACCTTTTTGTCACACCAGCATTCACAGCAAGGCAAAACCAATTTCTTCCTATGGCTGCTCTCACTAGAGCAACAGGTCACAAATGGTTTGTGGGTTTAATCCTTAGTTTTTGGAAAACTCAATCTGCATGTCTTGCAACAACCAGCATTCCAACTACTCTGTAGCCGTTACAAGGGCTAATGGCCCTGTCATTAGGGGCTACTGGCACCACAGCGTCCTAGAAGGGATTTTAACATCCATCCCCAAGGTCACACAGGTTAACATCTGCTCAGACAGCTTTGCATTCTGCCACACACGCATTGTCCAGGGTCTAGAAGGCAACAGCATCACAGAGATGGGGGAACCGCGTGAGCCCTGCTCCCTGTTGGGATTTTCTGGCATGCACCTGCCCTTCCAAGCAAAAAGGGAGGTGCAAGGTCTGAACCGACCCATTTTATCACAGTTCATCAGAGCACTGCCCCAGTTCAGCCAGCAGTGCCTCGGAAACCTGCCTCAGGCCTTCCTTCCAGCAGCAGCTCGCAAACAGAGAAGGGACCAGGGCTCACTAGAGGCTGCCCAACCGAAGCAGAAACCATTGGGATGAGCAGGTCTGTCTCAAACCAGCAAGGTCTTCTACAGCCTGGTCTACATTCACAGTCCATTTCACTGGGCTACTCGAGAACATGCTCAGTTTTGGACAAGAAACTTTGTGCTGAACAGGGACCAGCCTGCTCACCCCTTTGCAGTATACCCTGAAGATCACCCAGCTAACATTGAATCCTAGAGATGGGAATTCTGAGAACAAATGCAGACCCACCTGCACCTGAGGGCTAAACAGTCATCTAGGGTGGAAGTTAAACACGAGGAAGATTTATCTGCACATGTTCTGAAGCAAAAGGGTTACAGCACATAGGATGCTTGTTCACCACATTTTTTAGGAGGATTTTCAAATCCCTTACCTTGCGGGCAATCTTCAGCCATCCTTTGGTGCCTTGCTACACTCATGATGCAGGTCTGGACCATCCTCTTTCAGTACCCCACTGCTGAATGGCACTTTGCCCTCTTAGGTAGCTTCAGAGCACGAGGAGTTTCACTTGGCACGCAGCTCTGCTCAGCACATCCGTCAGGGCTTGCAGATATGCCCAGTGACTCTGAATGCTGGCCTCACATGACAGCCTTGTGTTCTGCAGCGGGGCCTCCACACGTGTCCCACCTTCAGATGCGTCTGTGCTTTCCTCTTGAGATCCTATTCTAGTTTGTTACTGTTGTCCTCAAGAGTGCTGGCCTGAATTATTACTGGCAGGCATGGAAGGTCTTGTGAGAGACCCAGCCTCTCATCAGTCTGAGAGAGAAGAGAGGGCAGCTGCGACCCTGCTGACAGCAGGGAGGTTGAGGTTTCCTTCTCTGTGCCTTCCTCTTCCAGCAAGGGAAGCAGTCTTTGAGGAACACATGGCTCTGTTTTGGGTGCTGAACCCTCCTCAGGTGCTTCTTCCTGCTGTTTTTCAGTGGCTATCGTTTATTCGTCTTGACAGGCTGCCTGCCTTTTTAGACGAGAAGAGATCCATCAGCAGCCAAGAAGTGCTAGCGCTCCAGGTGCAGCAGAGGGGATGAAATTCCACAAGTGTAAAGACACTTGAGAGAGCCTCAGCAATTCTATCTAGAAGGAAAAAGAGAAAACATGTTACAAGAGTCACAGGGAAGGGAACAGGAACACTAACGTTTCCTAAATGCCTTGAGGTACTTCTAGTAGCATCAACAGGCTTGTTTTCCAGCTGCTCTTTCAATCCACATCTCTGCTCTACCAGCAGATCACAGAACAAGATCCTTACCTACAGCCAGGGATCTCTGGACATTTCTCACCATTACAGTCACCACTTCCACCTTCCTTCCCCTTTACACTCAGAACAATTTCACCTTCTTTCTCCTGCCTCCGCTTTGCAGGCCAGCACTACACACAGGGACAGCATCCAGCACTGCAGCTTCTCCAGCAGCAGGCTGGGTTCACAACACAGCTGGACCACAGGCATCCCAAAACACAGCCTTGATGCACTGCAGGTCTCCCCATCTCTCTACCTGAAAGGCAGCATCCCATTCCCGAGGGCTCCAGAGGCTGACAATGCATGCTTCTCTACAACATAACTCCTCACTGAAGGGGAAGGGCTTGGCACATGTTCTCCCCCAAAGCGTTGCAAGAGGCTGGTGTGCAGGCACACGACACAAGCCTGCAGTTCAGTAGGAGCCCAACAGCGACACGCAGCTCCTCCGGTTACTTTTACACGCACGGTGGAGAAATTCCTCAACAAAGAGCAACTCCAGCCTGAGGAAGCAAGGGTCTCCCCATGACCACACGTCCCTCTAAAACGATTTCACAGTAGTGAAGGTGGGAAATATGCTGCAACACCCTCAGAACAGTGGTATGGATCTAGCAAAAGCAGCCAGAATAGAAAAACCACTACCTAGGAAACCAGCTCCAAAGCCTGTACTACATTGGCAGCTCCTCCTCCTGACTTCCTAGTGTTGAAAGCTGTCTCTTCTACTGCAGAAAGCGTGTGAACCCCTTCCTGCCTGGACTCGTGTCCCACTCACACTCCCCATCCACACGCCTCCCCTGGCTTATATGAGGCAGGGCCGAGCGGCCTTTCCTTTTCCTTCAGGAAAGCCTACAGCTGGCACAAAGAATTAAACAGGTCCCCGCATCCCCAAAACTGCCTCTTGCTGCAAAGCCCTCTCAGTCGCTATTTTCACTGGGCAGGAATTCAAGCAAAACACCACGTCTCTGACAGTGCTTACACGCACCAGGCTTTTCTCCAAATGGGCCCCAAGACTTCTGCCGATGAGTAACAAAGAGAAAGATTGCTTGCAGGAGATAGCAAAGGCCTAGGAATGGCACCCACCCACTGGATAAGAGTATGAACTGGTTCCTCTTTACAAGTAGACATTTCTTAGACAAGAGAACTCCTTAGACAGGACAAGGCAGCCATCAACTGCTTAGTCCATCTCCAGCAAAAAAATACTTTTGCTATCAGAGCAAGCTCATCTGAGCATGGCTTCCAGATACCACTCTCCTTCGGGGCTTCCATTTTCACCAGCAGCTGATTCCATTCCAGCTAAGGGACAAAACCATGCCTCCCTCAGACTCAAACTGAGCATCCAAGACTCAGAGAATTTCATATTCCTTCCAGATTCCTCACCTCCTCCAGCCACTCCTTCCTATCCCACAGCAGCAAACACAATTTCATCCAAGCTAGCTTGGACACCAGCCTGGCTTCCCCACTGCTTGTTGCAGGGTCCCAGAGTCATAAAGGCATAGAATGGTTTGGGTCAGGAGGGATCCTAAAGCTCATCCAGCTCCTACCCCTGCCACGGGCAGGGACACCTTCCACTGGAGCAGGGTGCTCCAAGCCCCTGTGTCCAACCTGGCCTTGAACACTGCCAGGGTCGAGGCAGTCACAGCTTCCAGGGGCAAGAGTGTGCCAGTGTCTCACTACCCTCAACGTGAGGAATGCTTTCCTAATACGAAATGAAATGAAATGAATGAAATACAACACTGTTTCCCCTTGGAACCAAAGGGGCCAAAGGCTCAGGTTCAGCTCACAAAGGCTCGGCCGCAGGGATGCTGCAGCCGGGCGGGGGTCGCACGAGCCCGCTCGCGGGGCTGGGCAGGGCCCGCTCCGCCGTTCCACGGCCGCCCGCGGCCGCTGCACCCGGTGGCAGCGGGCGCCCGGGGCGCGCGTGGATAGAGCCGTTGAGAGCGAGGCTGCGGCGGCAGCGGCAGCAGCGGCTCTTGAGCGGCTTTAGCAGAGGCTTTAGCAGCGGCAGCGGCTTTGGCAGCGACTTCAGCAGCGACTTCAGCAGCAGCAGCAACAGCGGCAGCAGCAACAGGCGCGGCGGCGGGGGCAGCTCTGCGCGGCTCGGAGCCCTCCCTCCGCCGCTCCCCGCGATGGTGCCCCCCGCCCCCCCCCAGCTCCTCGCCGGGGCTCGCGCCGCCGCTCGGCTCTCCCGGTACTGGCAGTGGCGGCGCTGGGCGAGCCGCCGCCGCTGGGTCTGGCGAGGCAGCGCCGCCCCCTGGCGCTCCCCGGCCCGCCCCCACGCCCCGCTCCGCCCGGGGCCGCCCGGCGGCCGCCGCCACACGCGGGTGCCCGGTGCAGCGCGGAGCAGCGGGGCCGCCGCCGCTCCTTCCCCGCCCCGCAGCCGCCCGGCGGCCGCGACCCCCGAGCCCCCGCTGCGCCGTGCGGCTGCGGCTGCGGGGCAGCCGGCACCGGGAGCGCCGTCGGCCAAGGTGCCCGTGGTGCTCCTGACCCGAATTGACCCGTCGGCCTATCTGCGCTCCGGGACCGGCGGGGAGCGGCACGCCGCGGAGCCTCGGCCGGGAAAGGCCGGGAATGATGCGGCTCCGCTCGGTCCGGAGCGCCCGGTGGGGGCCGGCCGCGACCCCGCGCGCAGCGGTAGCGGCCGCGTGGGGAACGACGAGGAGACCATGGAGCGGCTTTACCGTGTGGGAGCGCTGCTGGGGAAAGGCGGCGTCGGGTCGGTGTACTCCGGGGTCCGCCTGGCTGACAACACCCCGGTAAGGGGCGGGGCCGGCGGCGGGGCGGGGAAGGGGCGGGCCGAGGGCTCGGCTCAGCTCAGCTCAGCCCAGCGCTGCGCTTGGCTCGCAGGTGGCAATGAAACGAGTGCCTCGGGAGCGCATCTCCTCGTGGGACGAGCGGGTGAGCGCGCGGGGCCACTGGGGCAGCGCGGCGCAGGGCGGGTAGGGGTGAGCCGGTGGGGCCGTGAGGAGGGAAACAGGGACAGCGCGAGAGGAGCGGGTGTGGAGTCACCAGAGGACATGGAGCATCCCAGGCAGAGAGTGCCTGCTACCGTTGGGGCCGGGTAGGGGTGCACCAGAGCATCCCCCGCAGCTGGGAGGGGGCCCCTGGGAACAGTGGGGCCGGGCAGGGGGGCATCAGAGCATCCCAGGCAGGGAGGCACAGGACCCCTGGGCCAGCTGACAGTGTCATGGTCCCCCTACAGCCCGGCGGCACTCGCATTCCCATGGAGATAGCCATGCTCCAGAAGGTGTGCTCCGGCTGCAGTGCCATCATCCAGCTCCTCGACTGGTTTGAACTGCCCCACTCCTTCATGCTGGTTCTGGAGCGTCCGCAGCCATCGCAGGACCTCTTTGACTTCATCAGAAAGCGGAGGTTCCTGCCCGAGGATCTGGCGCGGGGCATTTTCTTCCAGGTGCTGGTGGCTGTGCGGCACTGCCACAGCTGCGGTGTCCTGCACAGGGATATCAAGCCCGAGAACATCATCCTCAACCTGGCCACCAGAGAGGTCAAGCTTATTGACTTTGGTTGCAGCACCCTCCTCAGGGACACGGTCTACACCAAGTTTAGCGGTGAGCCCCCAGCCGAGGGTGCTTCCAGTACCGGGCAGTTTGTGAACAAGAGTCACATGCTGGTGACGAGGTGGCAGGTCACACACAGTGTGTGTCCCCACATCCATGGGGCCACCGGTGCAGCCCTGCAGCCCTGGGGATGCGCGGGCGAGGATCTGGAAGCAGGCGGCATCCGCCTGATGAGCTGTGCCTGTATCCTGTGGTAGGAACACCTTTGTACTACCCGCCGGAGTGGCTCCGCGACCACTGCTACCTCGGCCGTCCGGCAGCGATCTGGTCCCTGGGCGTGCTGCTGTATGAGATGGTGTGCGGGGTCCCCCCCTTCCGGTACCGCAAGGACATCATCGGCGGGCAGCTCTTCTTCCAGCGCCAGGTCTCTGCCAGTAGGTACCGGGCTTTGCGGCAGCAGGGGCAGGGCAGGATTTAGGGGGTGGTGGCTGATCTCCCTTGGTCAGCTGGAGGAGGTGGCACATGTCCTGCCATCCTGCTCTCCTCCAAAACGGATCATGGAGCAGGAGGTTTGGGTGCGGCTTTGAGCACACCCAGGCCTGGGCGCTGCGGATGGTGGCACAAGGTGGGCAGGAGCCTCCTGCAACTGAGCGGCGGTTCCCGGATTCTCCCCAGAATGCCAGCACCTCATCAGGTGGTGCTTGTCCATGCGCGCTTGCGACAGACCATCCCTGGAGGATGTGTTCAACCACCCTTGGCTGCAAACATCCCCTGCCCCGGGAGACAGCTGCCCTCCACCTGCACAGCCTGAGCCAGCAGCTGGGCAAGTAAGCCGGGGGTGCCTTTTGGGAGGAGTGTGGTGTTTGCGGGGTTTGGGGTTTTTGGGAGGTTGGGTATTTTGGCAAGGATTTGGGCTTTTGGAAGGTTAGGATGGATGTTTTGGGGTTAGGATGGATGTTTTGGGGCGGTAGGGGTTTTTTGGAGACTTTGAGGTTTTCGGCATTGGTTTTTTTGGGAGACTGTGGGTTTTGTGGAGAGTTGGTGGTTTTGGGGTTTTAGGAGTTTTGTGAGGTTGGGTGTTTATTGGGGGATTGGGTGTTTTGGGGTGACTTTTGCAGTTAGAGGGGGGGTTGTGGGGATTGTTTCTGGGGTCTTTGGAGGGCAATAGGTGTCAGAGGGACACATCATGAGAGTTCATACTCCTCCCTGTAGCTGGGGCAGTGCTGAGGTCTGAGGATAACACTGGTAACACAGCGATGGTATGGTGGTTTCTGATTAGCACTTACCCTGAGCAAGGCTGAATCACTCTCTCGTTCTCTGCAGTGAGGAGAGACAGGACCTGATGGCAAAGCAACAGACAACGTGGTTCCTCCAACACCAGCCACAAGCACTGCAGCTACTCCAACAGCCACAACCACTGAGGCAACACCAACCATGGCAACAGGCACCGTAGCTACTCCAGTGCCAAGGACTGTAACAACAGCTACAACACCAGTGACATGCACTGCTGCTATTGCAACCACGGCAAAAAGCAGTGCGGCTCCTCCAATCTCAGCGACAAGCAGTGTGGCTTCTCCAACACAAGCCACAAGCACTGCAGATACTACAAGTACAGTGACAGACACATCGGGTACTCGAATGCCAAGGACAGGCACTGTGGATACTATAACCCCATCAACATGCCCTGCAGTTAATCAGACCCAGCCACAAGCACTGCAGTGGCTCCACCACCAGTTTTCAGCTCTGCAGCTACTCCATTTCTAGGAAGCAGTAAAGGCGCTACTCCAGGGCCTGCAATGTATACAGTGGCTATGTCAACCCCAGCCACAAACACTGCAGCAACTCCAGTGCCAGCCGCAAACACTGCGGCCTCTCCAATGCCAGTGACACACACTGCTGCTCCTCCAACCCCATCGGCAAGCAGTGAGGCTTCTCCATCCCAAGACCTAAGAACTGTGTCTACTGCAACCATGGTGACAGGCACATGGGCTACTCCAATGCCATGGACAGGTAGAGTGGCTGCCACAACTCCAGTGACATGAACTGCAGGTATTCCAACCACAGCAACAAGCAGCGAGGCTTCTCCAGTGTGAGCCACAAGCACTACAGCCACTGCAACCCCAGTGACTAGAATCCTTCACTGGGTAACAATGGAGGCTACTGCAGAGCTGAAAACACTGCGGCTATTGCAACCCCAGTGACTGCTTGTGTGAGGCACTGGAGAAGCCTGACTGCTTGTTGCTGTGGTTGCAATACCTGCAGTGCATGTCACTGAAGTTGTGGCAGCCACAGCACCTGTCCGTGGCATTGCAGTAGCCCATGTGCCTGTCACCGTGGTTGCAGTAGACACAGTTCTTAGGGCTCATTTTGGAGAAGCCTCAAGCACTGCAGCAGCTGAAATGTTTTCAGCTCTGCAGCTATTCCATCTCTGGGAAGGAGCAATGGCGTTACTCCAGGGCATGCAATGTATACAGTGGCTCCGTCAACCCCAGCCACAAACACTGCGCCTCTCCAATGCCAGTCACACACACTGCTGCTCCTCCAACCCCATCGACAAGCAGTGAGGCTTCTCCATCCCAAGCCCTAAGAATTGTGCCTACTGTAACCATGGTGACAGGCACATGGGCTACTCCAATGCCATGGACAGGTCCTGTGGCTGCCACAACTCCAGTGACATGCACTGCAGGTATTCCAACCACAGCAACAAGCAATGAGGCTTCTCCAGTGCCTCACACAAGCACTGCGGCCACTGCAACCCCAGTGACTGGGATACAGCTACTACATGACAATGAGAGGCATAAACACTGCAGCTATTCCAACCACTGCAACAAGCACAGCAGCAACTGCAGTGCAGCCACAGCAATGCTGCTGTTCCAGTGTCTGAGACACACTGCCGCTACTCCAACTTCCCTGATGAGCAAGGAGGCTTCTCCAAACTAAGCCACATACACTGCGGGTACTCAAAGTAAAGTGACAGACACATCAGCCGCTTGAATGCAAAGGACAGGCACTGTGGCTACTCCAGCCCCTTTAACGAGCACTGTGACAAATCCAGCCCCAGCACAAGCACTGCAGTGGCTCCACCACCAGTTTCCAGCTCTGCAGCTATTCCATCCCTGGGAAGGAGCAATGGCGCTACTCTAAGGCCTGCAACGTATACAGTGGCTATGTCAACCCCAGCCACAAACACTGCGCCTCTCCAGTGCCAGTCACACACACCGCTGCTCCTCCAACCCCATCGATAAGCAGTGAGACTTCTCCATCCCAAGCCTTAAGAACTGTGTCTTCCTAAACCACGGTGACAGGCAGTTGTACTACTCCAATGGCATGGACAGATGCTGTGGCTGCTACAACTCCAGTGACACGCGCTGCAGGTATTCCAACCACAGCAACAAGCAGTGAGGCTTCTCCAGTGCCTCACACAAGCACTGCAGCCACTGCAACCCCAGTGACTGGGATACAGCTACTACATGACAATGAGAGGCATAAACACTGCAGCTATTCCAACCACTGCAACAAGCACAGCAGCTACTGCAGAGCAGCCACAGCAATGCTGCTGTTCCAATGTCTGAGACAGACACTGCCGCTACTACAACTTCCCTGATGAGCAAGGAGGCTTCTCCAAACTAAACCACATACACTGCGGGTACTCAAAGTACAGTGACAGGCACATCAGCCACTCGAATGCAAAGGAGAGGCACTGTGGCTACTCCAGAGCCCTTCAACGAGCACTGTGTCTAATCCAATCCCAGGCATAAGCACTGCAGTGGCTCAACCATCAGTTTCCAGCTCTGCAGCTATTCCATCCCTGGGAAGGAGCAATGGCGCTACTCTAAGGCCTGCAATGGATAAAGCGGCTATGTCAACCCCAGCCACAAACACTGCGGCCTCTCCAATGCCAGTGACACACACTTCTGCTCCTCCAACCCCATCGATAAGCAGTGAGGCTTCTCCATCCCAAGCCTTAAGAACTGTGTCTTCCTAAACCACGGTGACAGGCAGTTGTACTACTCCTATGGCATGGACAGATGCTGTGGCTGCTGCAACTCCAGTGACACGTGCAGCAGGTATTCCAACCACAGCAACAAGCAGTGAGGCTTCTCAAGTGCGAGCCACAAGCACTGCGGCCACTGCAACCCCAGTGACTGAGATACAGCTACTACATGACAATGAGAGGCATAAACACTGCAGCTATTCCAACCACTGCAACAAGCACAGCAGCTACTGCAGTGCAGCCACAGCAATGCTGCTGTTCCAGTGTCTGAGACAGACACACTGCCGCTACTATAATCTCAGTGACAAGCAGTGAGGCTTCTGCAACCCAAGCCACAAGCACTGCAGATACTCCAAGTACAGTGACAGACACATCGGCCACTCAAACACCAAGGATAGGCACTGTGGATACTATAACCACATCAACATACTCTGCAGTTAATCAGACCCAGCCACAAGCACTGCAGTGGCTCCACCACCAGTTTTCAGCTCTGCAGCTACTCCATCTCTAGGAAGCAGTAATGGCGCTACTCCAGGGCATGCAACGTATACAGTGGCTATGTCAACCCCAGCCACAAACACTGCGGCCTCTCCAGTGCCAGTCACACACACTGCTGCTCCTCCAACCCCATCGATAAGCAGTGAGGCTTCTCCATCCCAAGCCTTAAGAACTGTGTCTTCCTAAACCACGGTGACAGGCAGTTGTACTACTCCAATGGCATGGACAGATGCTGTGGCTGCTACAACTCCAGTGACATGTGCTGCAGGTATTCCAACCACAGCAACAAGCAGTGAGGCTTCTCCAGTGCCTCACACAAGCACTGCGGCCACTGCAAAACCAGTGACTGGGATGCAGCTACTACATGACAATGAGAGGCATAAACACTGCAGCTATTCCAACCACTGCAACAAGCACAGCAGCTACTGCAGTGCAGCCTCAGCAATGCTGCTGTTCCAGTGTCTGAGACACACTGCCGCTACTGCAACTTCCCTGATGAGCAAGGAGGCTTCTCCAAACTAAGCCACATACACTGCGGGTACTCAAAGTAAAGTGACAGACACATCAGCCACTTGAATGCAAAGGACAGGCATTGTGGCTACTCCAGCCCCTTTAATGAGCACTGTGACAAATCCAACCCCAGGCACAAGCACTGCAGTGGCTCCACCACCAGTTTCCAACTCTGCAGCTATTCCATCCCTGGGAAGGAGCAATGGCGCTACTCTAAGGCCTGCAACGTATACAGTGGCTACATCAACCCTGGCCACAAACACTGCGCCTCTCCAATGCCAGTCACACACACTGCTGCTCCTCCAACCCCATCGACAAGCAGTGAGGCTTCTCTAAGGCAAGCCCTAAGAACTTGTCTACTGCAAACACAGTGACAGGCACATGGGCTACTCCAATGCCCTTGACAGGTGCTGTGGCTGCCACAACTCCAGTGACATGCACTGCAGGTATTCCAACCACAGCAACAAGCAGTGAGGCTTCTCCAGTGCCTCACACAAGCACTGCGGCCACTGCAACCCCAGTGACTGGGATACAGCTACTACATGACAATGAGAGGCATAAACACTGCAGCTATTCCAACCACTGCAACAAGCACAGCAGCTACTGCAGTGCAGCCACAGCAATGCTGCTGTTCCAATGTCTGAGACAGACACTGCCGCTACTACAACTTCGCTGATGAGCAAGGAGGCTTCTCCAAACTAAACCACATACACTGCGGGTACTCAAAGTACAGTGACAGGCACATCAGCCACTCGAATGCAAAGGACAGGCACTGTGGCTACTCCAGAGCCCTTCAACGAGCACTGTGTCTAATCCAATCCCAGGCATAAGCACTGCAGTGGCTCAACCATCAGTTTCCAGCTCTGCAGCTATTCCATCCCTGGGAAGGAGCAATGGCGCTACTCTAAGGCCTGCAATGGATACAGTGGCTATGTCAACCCCAGCCACAAACACTGTGGCCTCTCCAATGCCAGTGACACACACTTCTGCTCCTCCAACCCCATCGATAAGCAGTGAGGCTTCTCCATCCCAAGCCTTAAGAACTGTGTCTTCCTAAACCACGGTGACAGGCAGTTGTACTACTCCTATGGCATGGACAGATGCTGTGGCTGCTGCAACTCCAGTGACACATGCAGCAGGTATTCCAACCACAGCAACAAGCAGTGAGGCTTCTCAAGTGCGAGCCACAAGCACTGCGGCCACTGCAACCCCAGTGACTGAGATACAGCTACTACATGACAATGAGAGGCATAAACACTGCAGCTATTCCAACCACTGCAACAAGCACAGCAGCTACTGCAGTGCAGCCACAGCAATGCTGCTGTTCCAGTGTCTGAGACAGACACACTGCCGCTACTATAATCTCAGTGACAAGCAGTGAGGCTTCTGCAACCCAAGCCACAAGCACTGCAGATACTCCAAGTACAGTGACAGACACATCGGCCACTCAAACACCAAGGATAGGCACTGTGGATACTATAACCACATCAACATACCCTGCAGTTAATCAGACCCAGCCACAAGCACTGCAGTGGCTCCACCACCAGTTTCCAGCTCTGCAGCTATTCCATCCCTGGGAAGGAGCAATGGCGCTACTCTAAGGCCTGCAACGTATACAGTGGCTACATCAACCCTGGCCACAAACACTGCGCCTCTCCAATGCCAGTCACACACACTGCTGCTCCTCCAACCCCATCGATAAGCAGTGAGGCTTCTCCATCCCAAGCCTTAAGAACTGTGTCTTCCTAAACCACGGTGACAGGCAGTTGTACTACTCCAATGGCATGGACAGATGCTGTGGCTGCTACAACTCCAGTGACACGTGCTGCAGGTATTCCAACCACAGCAACAAGCAGTGAGACTTCTCTAGTGTGAGCCACAAGCACTGCGGCTTCCTCATTGCCAGCCACAAGCAGTGCGGACGCTGCAACCCCAGTGGCTGAAGTCTGTCACTGGGCAACTGTGGAGGCTACTGCAGAGCTGAAAACACTGCGCCGACTGCAACCCCAGTGACTGGGACAGTGGCTGCTACATGACAATGAGAGGCATAAACACTGCAGCTATTTCAACCACTGCAACAAGCACAGCAGCTACTGCAGTGCCGCTACAGCAATGCTGCTGTTCCAGTGTCTGAGACACACTGCCACTGAAGTGCTGAATTGATGCCGCAGGCCCGCAACTGCCCCCCAGGTGACCACATCGAGCCGCAACTGCACCCCGAGTGACCCCCAATGACGCCCCAGGCCTACCACTCTCACCCAAGTGATCCCAAAGTCACCCCCGAGGCCCACATCTGCCCCACAAGTGACCCCCAAGTGACTCCCCGGAACTACAACTGCACCCCAAGTGACTCCAAAGTGACCCTCCAGACCCACAACCGCCTCCCAGTTACCCGAAAGAGACCCCTCAGATGCACAACTGCCTCCCAAGTCAGCCCCCAGACCACAGCTGCTCCCCAGGTCACCCCCAGACCCATAACTGCCCCCCAAATGACCCCCCAGACCCACAACTGCCCCCCAAATCATACTCCAGACATACAGCTGCCCTCCAAGTGACCCCAAATTGACTCCCCAGTCCTACAACTGCCCCTAAAGTGACCACTCAGACCCACAACTGCCCCCAAGTGACCCCCAGGTAACCCACCTTTTACCTACAACGGTCCCCCAGGGGAGCCCCAAGACCCACAGCTGTCCCCAAAGTAACCGACCCAGATCAACAACAGCCCCACAGTGACCCCAGAGACCGAAAACTGACCCCCAAATGATACTCCAGACCCACAACTACCCCCAAGTGACCCCAAAGTGACTCCCCAGACCCACAACTGCCCCCCAAGTGACCCAGAAGTGAAACCCCAGACCCACAACTGCCCCCAAGTGATCAAAAGAATCCCCAAACCCACAAATGACCCACCAGTGACCACCCAGACCCACAACTGCCCCCCAAGTGATCACCCAGACCCACAACTGACCCCCAAGTGACCCCCAAGAGACTCCCCAGACCCACAATAGCACCCCAAGTGAGCCCCAAGTGACCACCCAGACCCACAGCTGCCCCCTAAGTTACTGCCAAGTGATCACCCAGACCCACTACTGCCCCCCCCGGTCACCCCCCAGTGACTCCCCAGACCCACAACTGCCCCCAAGTGACCACTCAGTCTCACAACTGCCCCCCATGTGACCACCCAGACTCACAACTACCCCTCAAGAGACCCCATCAGACCCACAACTGCCCCCCAAGTGACCTGAAAGAGACCACTCAGACTATACTGCTCAGGCACGAGCTTTGCAGCTGCTTTGCTATGCTAGGAAATTGCAATGCCTTTTGCCTAGACAGGAGGCTGGGTTTATGTACTTTGCTTCTTGGAGCAGTTTGAAGCCAAGAGCCTTGCGCCTCCATGCAGAGACAGATGTCTGCACTCTGCAGAAGTGAGGACTCTGAAGACGTGAGGTGGGAAAAGGCAGAGGCCATGTCCTGAACAGACTTAATGCTTTTTAAACAGAAATGTATTCAAATAGAAATGGAATCGTAGGAAGGGCTCTAAGACACTCAGATTGATTCCACAAGAAGGCTTCTTGTGCAAACACATCTCAGAATGAACCTGAACTCAGCCTTTCAGTGCTGCTTCCAAAGGAAACAGGCTAAAAATGGTCAAGAAGATGTTTAGAATTATTTTTTTCCTTATCTCTAGCAAAGCAAAAGATCCAGATTGTGGCTGAGATGTTAAAAGCAAATGAGAAGATCAGCTGTGTAATAGAGAGGTGCAGGGACACAGGGCTGTGAGTTCAGTTTCCCAGAGAAAAAGAATGTTCTGCTTTGATTTGATTCACCCCTGTGGGACTGATGGAAGAAGCCTCAGCGTCTGTATTTCAGGCAGCTTGCTTGCACAAGTCACACAGTGTTTAAGGTGTAGATTTCTTGTGCCACATGCCTGACAAATTACTTTGCCCTTTTAAATAGAGAAAGAATTCTTTTCACGTACTGTCTGCAAACTATCAACAACAGTAATAAGAAGAGGACTTGACCTTACAAAGCGCTGTGCTTATTCAGCCCTGCAGATAGAAGAGCTCCTTCAAGTCTGTGCTGTGGGCTTCAGGTTTTAGTTAGGCCACAGTGCCTGCCCATCACAAATCCATGCATCTTGGTGACAATCCATTTTCAGCTACAGGAGATCCAGCATCAATACCTCCAGGTGTTTGTACAGACCAGTGCCAGTTTGCTTGGCCACTGCACTCACGCAAAACAGCAAGTCCACTGTCTGCAAGGAGAACGATTCTTATCCGACTGAGGGTGCCCAAGCACAGTCACGGTATCTCACAAGCGAGATTCCACCAGAGCTGAGAATAATGAGTCTGCTAGTTTGATGGTTGCCACCAAATAGCTCAGGAGTGCCTTTGCACCTGCATCAGGACTGCCAGAAAACACCCAGTTTGGGGCAGTGTCTATAATCTATCAACTGTGGCCATGCAGTGTCAGTTCGCTCCTTCTCACACCCTTTCCCCTGACCAGAAGGGGCTGTTCCTGACCTGAGTCCCCATACCCTTTGGTAGGGAGCATTCTGGAGGGGAGATTTTGTCTAGTTAAGCCCACTAGCACTTTTGGATCACTGACTAATACTGCGCTTGAGCATTCTGGGCATCTCCCCACTGCCCCAGTCCTGCCAGCCCATCTGTGCCAAGCACTTACAATCAGCTGAGGGAAGCAGAGCAATGAGGACCTATTTAATAAACTTCAAATGCTCAGTAATACTAAGGCCATAAATGAAAGAATCACAGAATATCTCCCTACTGAACACAAGTGCACATGTCCTGTCTTTCACACTGCTACCTCCTGTGCTCTTCAAGATGCCTTCCTAAGCTTCCATGGTTTACCTTTAATGCTTATTTCTAGTCAAGGTGGTGTGAATCCTACTAACCTTTCAAGCTGTCATAATGCAATTAGAGAAACCCAAGCTGGATCAAACTATTTTTAATGAAGTCACCATCTGTTAGAAACATGCATGCCATGTTAGATTGATTCTCAATTACCTTTATGCAGATGCCGATTTGGGGCTGCAGCTGTGGAGCTGTTGGTGACTCACATCCAATGCAAGTGGCTGTATTCACTGGCAGGAGATGTCTGCATTCAAGACATGGGGCCACCTGAAGAAAAAGCCACATCACACTATGGCATTAAGGTTATCAAGAGGTTTTCAGGATTTTCCTGGTTAGAGTCTGCAGCATCAAAGTCACCAGAACCATAGCAGCTGATAGCTGCAGCTGCTGGTACTGATCCTTACAGACCAAGGGCTATTGAGAAAATATGAAGACAACTGGAAAGAGTGACTTTACTGACAGCTAGAACTAGGCCAGAATGGCACTAAGTTAGCTTTCAGTAAAATTAAAAAGCCGGAGAGAAGGCAGTTACAGGCATCACTGTAAAAACTTGGTGCTCTTACATATATGCCCACACCTGCCGCTGTGCCAGGTTTGAGGCATGATGGTTCTTCTACAGCTAGGACACAAGCAGTAGTTCCTAACTAACTGCACTAGTTAGCACAGCAACAAGACGCATATGCAGGCCCTCAAGATGCGGTGGTTGTTGTTGCAGCATGAAGAGGAACCTGAATTTGGTCATGTTTCCTGACACTGGCGAAGAAAACACAATTTACTTTTCCAGTCTTACCCTTACTAACATATATGGCACTTGAAGGAATCTAGAGTTCATTTTCCCTATCATTTAAGAATTACAGCCAGTGCTAAAGGTATTGAACAAAATCCCAGAATCCCAGACTGGTTTGGGTTGAAGGGACCTTAAAGCCCCTCCAGCTCACACCCCTGCCTCGGGCACGGACACCTGCCACTAGAGCACTTGCTCCAAGTCCCTGTCTCCAACCTGGCCTTGAACACTGCCAGGGATGGGGCAGCCACAGCTTCTCTGGGCACCCTGTGCCACTGCCTCAGCACCATCACAGAGAAGAGCTTCTGCCCAAGAGCTCATCTCAATCTCCCCTCTGGCAGGTTAAAGCCATTCCCCTTGGCCTGTCCCTAAAGGCCCTTGTCCAAAGCCCCTCTCCTGGTTTCCTGTAGCCCCTTGAGGCACTGGAGCTGCTCTAAGGTCTCTCCTTAAGGAGTCTTCTCTTCTCCAGGCTGAACAAGCCCAGTTCTCTCAGCCTTGGATGTTTATGTCCTGGGCTGTGAGTGAAGGCCAATGATCCACAGAGGACGTGGATGAGAAATTCATAATATATACTGTACTTTCAAGCACTGTTTTTTGCAGACAAAGCAAAATGCAACAGCTTAAGAACTGGATCTTGGAAGCAATCAAGACTGCTGCCATGTATGAAATAACTCGTATGTCAGTAATATTGTTGGAACACATCAAATCAAGTGCAAGTAGAGTTGGTGTATTTAAACACCTTGGGTCACTTTCTAAGTTCCTTCCTGAAATGCACCCTCATAAAAATCATCAGGAAACGCAAACAAAAGTCTCGAGGCTCAAAGTTCCACATGAACACTTAAGAGAAGTTTTTACCTGGATTCAAAGCTCTTATTCAGACCTGAATTCATTTCTAGAAGAGCATTTGTGTCTACTGCATGGTCAGCCTTCCCTGGAAGAGGGATTCCAAGTGGGACCACCTGAGGAACTGGGACACAGCCAGGCCCCACTTTCTCCACAGTGCTCTGGAAAGAAGAAAAACAAAAAGGCAGACAATCACGTTCCTGCATTGAGAGAAACGGTCTTTGAATGGGATTCCTGTCTTCATTTGTTTCTCTTAAGAGAGAGAACACCAGGTTCTTTAAAGTGTTATTCCTCATGGCATGATCTTCACATTGGAAAGGAGCAAGGTCCTAACAACCATCCCAATTCCAACTTACTCTCCTGTTGCAGAACTGTGAAGAAAGCTTGAGATGAGCACTGCTGCCTTCATTTCACTTTGACCTTCCTCGCTCAAGTCTGGTTATGATGTGTTCCAGGGAAACAGTTTTAGCATCACACATCAATGATACACAGTAGGAGGGAGTCCCAGGGAAGCTTCTCCACCCTAATGGCACATTGGAGCCAGCCTCTTGTTTCATTGCAGCCATCTGAATAGATACGAGATGTCCTGCAAAGGGCTAAAGCCAGACAGCCATTGCTTAAGCTCACCTCAGCTTCTGTATGCATTAAGAATGTACCTATAAAAGAGATGCCAAACATGACATATCATCATTTACATAATCATCATCATGTCACACAAGAATGACAAATTGCATTTGGACACAACAACATTCTACAGTACACAAAGATGTACTCCAGATCCTGGGAACTGATCCTTAGGGCCAGGAAACATGTCTGCACTGCAAGTGTTTCCTTCTGCAACCAACCCTTTAGTCCTCCAGACACACCTTGTACACTGGTCATCAACGCAGACAGCGCTGATTCAGCACGGCACGGGTTCCTTAGTCCGGGCTCTGCCGGGGGCTGTGCCCATCTCCTTGCCTGGGCTGCCCAAGACAGTGGTTCAGGCCTGCGGCAGTTCTCAGCCAGACTCTCTTGGCTGCACACACACGCTGTGCACGGCACACACAAGGTGGGGGGCTCAGACCTTTACCTGATGCGAAGGGGCAGCGAGCAGCTTTCCCCAAGGAGCCGCCTGCTCGTGGCACCCCTGCACCAAAAGCACAGCACCTGGGGTCAGGCTCCTGAGAGCCCACCCTGGGGGGACACAACGGTGCTGCCGCCATCCCCAGCATGCCCAGCCCCTGCCCCAGCGTGGGCTCCAGCCCTGCCTGCACCTCCCCTGCTGGCTCAGGCCCCGCTGCCCGTGCCCTCCTGGCACAGCCCAGCCCACCTCACCCCACTGCATCCCTGCTCCCGACCCCCTGCCCCCGGCTCGAGCCCAACCCACAGCGCTGCCCTTCCCACTCAATCCCTGCCACAGCCCCGCTCACCCCGCTCCTGCCCGGCTCCATCCCGTTCCAATCACGGCTCCATTCCGCTCCGATCCCGGCTCCATCCACCCCGATCCCGGCTCCCTCCCGCCCTTCCCTCCCCACCCCCTCCCCACGCTCCCACAGACGCCGCGCGCCCGCCCCCTTCCGGCCCCTTCCCGCCCTCCCCTCCGTGGCGCCGGCTCTGACCTCGTCCCCCCGCGCCGCCCGGTGTCATGGCGGCGGTGCAGGCGGAGGGGGCGCCGCAGCCGAAGGTTCGTGCCCAGAAGCACCGAGCGCTGGAACTGAGCCGCGTCTGCCCCGGGAGCAGGGTCAGGGCCACAGCTCTGCTCCTGCCAGCGCTGCCGAGCCCTGCGCTCACTTGATGGTGCCATCGGAGCGCTCCACACACCGCAGCACGGGCTGGGCCATGGCTCTGGCTGCGGCAGAGGCAGAAGTGCCTTTGGAAGCTGCCAGCCAACAACGAGAGCTGAGAAGCGGCTGCAGAAGGGCTCTGCTGTGGGGCTGAAAGCCAAGGGTGCTGCAGGGCAAAGGGGAGACTGCGGAGCCTCAGCCCTCGGGCTTCTTGCAGAGGAGGTGGCGGTGCTGCCCTTGATCCCAGCTGCTCTCCAGCCCTGCCCTGCCCTGAGCGGTCTCCATGGCCCCTGCCCAGGCCAGCAGCACAGACAGGATGTTCCTGCACAGAGGTCTGCAGCTGATCCTGGGGCTGACTCAGTGCTGAGAGCTCTTCTGCAGCCAAATGCAGATCGTAGTTCACAGTCCTACAGTCACAGCCTGGTTTGGGGTGGAAGGGACCTTAAAGCTCCCCCAGTCCCAACCCCTGGGTGCTCAGTGGCCGTGGGAAGGATGCTGCCGCCATCACGAAGCTGTGGCTATTGCTGTGGAGACGCCCATTGTGGCGGGGCCCCCACAGTGAGCGTGAGCTGTTTAAGGCGCTAGAGCCTTGGAGTAACCAGCGCAGAGGTGAAGCACGGGATCAGACTCTACTGATAACTCAAGGAGAGTTATAAAGCAGGTATGTTTATCACGGCGCAGGGTGCAAGGGGGATCACTCCTCCAAATTTGCACGCCGAGGGGTTAAGCGAGCAGATATTTCTTACGCACAAACGTGCATATTCATTAGGTTCCCGAGAGAGCAGTGGGGATATTACAATTAGTTTAGGTACTCATCATAAGTCTCCTCCCTTTTGGTGCTTGCGCACGGCCCTCCAATGGTCATGGGCAGGGTCTTCAAGATGAAGTAAGCAGTCTTCCTCAGGGTGTGCTTTTCACCTTTGGCACAGTTGGATGCCCCAGTAATCACAATCAGCTGAAACCAGCCGTGTCTGCAAGTTTCTGAGAGCTGGCAAAGATTTAGAGCAGTGTGACCTTGGTACAAAATGTATTGCAAGCAGGACAGGATGGGCACACAAGGAGTATCCTAAGCCAGCAGATGTTCGGGGGTCAGTGTCTCCAAACTAACTGATAAATTAGAGGGATGGTAAGAAAGAATTCACTCATTAGGAGGATGGAAAGAAATAATTCACTCTTGTTAGTAAGACTACTAAATTCTGTTATCACAGCACAGACTTAAAACACAAACCTTATTCTCTATCTTAGAGCTAAGTTAAGTTAAAAGTGTGTTAACCCTATGTTTTCCAGGCACTTGCTTTCCTTATATCAGAGGAAACCCCTCCCTTTGGAGGCTGCATCTGTCCTGGCTTCCCTGCTCATCCAGGTACGTGTTCTTTGACTTTGCAATCAGGTTTTAGTGTTGGCTTGAAACACATTGTGGGTGTGCGCTGCAAAGGGAGGAGAAGGTGTCAGGAGATGTGCTGGTGCCATCCCAGCTGTGGGAGCAGGGCATGGGTGAGGAGGAGGCACTGGGCTTGTTCATCTGCTTGGAGCTCCCCTCTGCCTGCAGAGGTGCTGGGGGCGAAGCAGGAGCCTTCTGTGTGCAGGAGCTGCTGGTGTCAGAGATGCTGAGAAGGTGTCAGGGCAGGAGCAGCCCCTGGGCAGTGCAGCTGCTGCTGCTGTCATTGGGAGCTCAGCACAAGGGAGCCTGGCTGGCCCCGGCAAGGCCCACAGAAGCTCACTGGGCATTGCGGAAGCCTGGAGGGGTGTTGGTGGGCTCCTGTAAAGCCCAGGCCAGCGCTGGGCATTGCGCAAGGCTCCAGTGCTCTGCTGGGCTCTGGCAATGCATTCTGGAAGGTGACAAAGGCCCTGGCAGGTGCAGGCACAGCCCAGAAGCCCACCGGACATTGTGCAAGGTGGGAAGAAGCTGGTGGGCTCTGGCCACACCGGTGCAAAACTGACTGCGGCAATGCCCGCGGGAGCCCCTGTGCTCCCCCAGCAACAGTGCCAGGACAGGAGCTGTTGCTGGGCCTCCCGTGCCCTTGGCAAGCACTGCCGCAGCTCCAGCACCACTCGGGAGCTGCGCTTCCTGAGCCAAAGAATGCTGCTTTCAGCTGCGTGCTCATAGAAAGAGCCCAGCTCCAAGAGTGCAAATGTCCAGCCCCTGATGGCAGAGCAGAGGGGCCAGGACAGGATGAGAGTTGAAACCCAGCCAGGAACTCAGCACCAGCAGCCACTCGCTGAGCACCCGGGTGGGATGGGGAAGAGAATGGGAACAATGTAAAACCCGCAGGAGGAGACGAGAACAGTTCAGGAACTAAAATCAAGTTGTCGTGGTTTAAGCGTAACCCAGGACACAAGTACAATGTAATATTAGTATTATTGTTATTACTAATAATGGAAACAACAAGGGGAGAGCTATGAAACCAAAAGGGGAAAGAAAGCACCAATAGCCAGCAGAGATGCCCAATACAATTGGTCAGCACCCGCTGAGTGAACATCCGGCCTGACCTGAGCAGCGACCCATCCCTTCTGAGTGACTCCCCCCAGTTTCTATGGCTTGAGGTGTCATGGGTCCGCAGGCTGAAATGCATTTATATTATAGTGTATAATTTGTAATGTTAATATATATGTTCGTATAAAAGTTGGTTGGAGAAACTCTCTTAAGACTAAATTTGGAGTTTCAGAAAGCAGCATTCTTCATTGCAGCACTGGGTGCATACGTAAATTGTTTCACAAAGGTGAGCACACCCAATACTTGCCGACAGCAGCTCTATATTTAGCATACTCATGCATGTTCATAGCTTTTCCAGGAACTAGTTATAATATCTGCATCCTAATTACGCCTGCACTTTCTTGCTGAGTGGGGGTCTTTGGTGGTCACTGACAGTCTTTGTCACTGCGTTTACTGAATGACCTCAGTGCTTGCACATGCTCGCAAGGTTCTAGTGTCAAGTTAGCAGTTGGTATGTGCTTGCTTCTGTTCTGTTCCAGTTTCACTTCAGTCTGCTATCTTGAAGGCTGGCATCTTATTTGGTCTTATTTACTGTCTCCTTAGTTATCAGTCCCATTAACTTCCTTCCTCCATCAGCTGAACATTCTTTTCTCTCTACTTGTTAGTAAGTTAGAACAGTTTGGCCTATTCTACTGTGTTAAAGGCACACACACTATTGTTAGTTTAAGATTTAAGGTTACACTCTGATCAGCTGTATTTGTATCCTTAACAAAGCAAATGGTAGGGCTTGTAACCAAGTTGAACAAATTTCTTGACATATTTTACTCAATTATAACTAGAGTGTCTGATTCATACGTTCCACTTTCCCCCTGGCCTGAGGTCTGTATAGGGTGTGCAGATCCCAGCTTGATTCCCACTCTCCCACCTTCCTAATTACTTCTGCAACAAAATGCAGACCTCCATCCAAGGACAAGCCTGCTGGTATAATACCATATTGGAGTATTACCTGTTTCAAAATATGTTTTACTACTTCACGACCCATATTGGTGTGACAAGGGAAAGCCTCCAGCCAACGAGAAAATGTATCTATTAGTAATAATATATATATATATATACACATACTCAGAACTCGGAGCTTTAAAGCCTCAGTCATTGATTCTGTTCCCCCATGAGTTGCCTGGTGGTTTTCTTCTCATAAGAGGCTGGGCAATTAATTACTTGCCTGTTTGGTGTAACCCACCATCCTTCATCGTGCTTCTTGGCTCCTAATAGACTAGGTAATTTCCCATCCTCTGTTTGATTACTTGGAACTTACCCAAGCACTGATACTTATCAGACAATATTAATGAAAGGTCCCCACCCACAGCTTCTTCAGCTGCTTTGTCAGCAATGTGATTACCAATATTCACTGGAGTGTTATCAAACTGATGGGCCTTAAAAGCAAATTTTGCCTTTCTGACAATTCCAGAAGTTTTTGTAGCACCACCAGCTTGGCTTTCTGTGCTGATGTATTGGGGGGGGGGGGGGGGGGAGGAATGCAGGGCTTTAGCCTCTATTATCTTTAGTTACCACAGTGAATCCTGCTTTCTGGTTTCCATTTTCATAAAGCTGCTCCCATCCACAAACAGTTCATAGTCCGCATCCTTCGGGATACTGTTTATGTCTTAGCGGTGTGATGTTTGGTTTCAGATAAATAGTTACTGCTTCTGCATTTCATGATCTGCATTTTGTGCACCAGGATGGTGCTCCAGCAGCCCATGCTTGTGGATATACCCACTTCCTCTTGGATATCCGGCTCAGTGGCTGGTTTCTGTAACATAAAAACTTGGGCCTCAGCAGCCTTTTCATCAGGAACATGTACCTGAATTTTCTTTCTTTAACCCTGATTGATGCATGTAATTTCCTCAGTATATCTCTATCCAGTTACAGCACGGGGCATTCGGGCATGCAAAGAAATTGATGGGTCAACATCTCTTTGCTGATTTTTCAAATGTAAAGACATGCCGGGTTCCTGTCCACCTGTGGCACCAATGCCTGAAGCTGTTTGTTTGCTTAATTGCCCTTTACAAGTATTTATAACAGAATAAGCAGCTTCTGTTTCTACAAGAAATTTTACCTTCACATTCCCCAGCCTAACTGCAGCCAGGGGCTCTGCTGGGAAGAGTTTCGAATCTTCCCCCGATCCTCCTCAATCTTCCTCTAAAGTAATAATTCTCTCTGCCTGTCCTGACGTTCCACTAAATCTCCAGTATTTATTTTCATTCTTAGGGCATTCTTTCTTCCAGTGCAACCTGTGGAGTCTGTTCACAAACCTTTCCATGTAATCCTTCCTTCCTCTTCTCCCAGGCTGCTCCTCCCTTCCCTGGTTTCTTGTGTGATAGCTACAGCCAACAATTTTTCTCTCTTATTTTTTTTTACCCTAAAGATTCCTGTTTTACTCTGGAACTTATCTTATGCCCCCACATATACATTAACAAATTCCTAGTTGAAACCTGACACGCTATAACCCACAAAACCACAATATTGTATTATATTAATAGTTATATTAATTCTGTTAATGATATCTATATTCGTAATCAGGACTCAAACCCCTTCCCGGCACCACTGAACCATTTGAACCATTTCAGGGAACTTGCACCAGAGCAATAGTGGTCCGATTGTGATAGGTCTCCAAGGCCGCATCCATTATTTTACCAAATGACATTGGTCCTCCCCCTTGAGTTTTTGTACCTTTTTCCTTATGTCTTCCATGGATTGACTTTTTGTTAAATGGCCTAATTCTTTCCTTCCTTACTCTGATTCAGGATCGATAGTAGTGTATTTATGCATCACCTCTTTTAATTTTTCCATGAATCCAGAAGGTGTAGGGATGCTGGGGAGGGATTCTTCATGAGGAACTGTAGTGAGAGGACAAGGGGTAATGGGTTCAAACTTAAAGAGGGGAAATTTAGACTGGATATGAGGAAGAATTTCTTTACTGTGAGGGTAGTGAGGCACTGGAATGGGTTGCCCAGGGAAGTTGTGAATGCTCCATCACTGGTGGTGTTCAAGGCCAGGTTGGCCAGAGCCTTGGGTGGCATGGTTTAGTGTGAGGTGTCCCTGGCCATGGCAGGGGGGTTGGAACTGGATGATCTTAAGGTCCTTTCCAACCCTAACTATTCTATGATTCTATGATTCTATATCTTGCTTTATTTCATACAGCTTGGACCAGCTCACTGCCTTGGGGACCACATTCCTAATACTGAATAAAATCCACCTTCGATACTGTTTCAAAGCTTGCCTGTCCCAGTTAGGGTCCCAGTTAGGATCAGGGGTAGGTGCATGAAGATTCACTGTACCTGCCACTGTGCCTGCTGTTATTTGTTGCTCTACCTCGGTCTGAGCCGTACAAATAATCATATTTCTGTTAACACTCTCAAAAGCATAATGCATAACTACCAGCCACTTGTTTTCAACTATTCAAACCTATAATGGTAAAGGGAATCTTCATCATGAGCAGGCCATCATTGCCGCAGCTTGTCTTAAAGGTGCAATCACAGTTTCCCCTTGTTTTTCCCTAGTTTGCTCTGCTGTAGAGCAAAATCCTTAAGGCCCTCCCCCCCCCCCCCCCCCCATATCTCTGCTGCCTGTGGTGGTGCTTGTGCTTGATTCTCGTTCTCCAGCACCTTCAGCCCTATTATTCACAATACACCTTCTCTGGGGGGCTACCGTCAAATCCAGATCCTGCTCCTCATTCCTCAAATGTTTAGTGCATAACCGCCCTGTGCTGCACAAAGAGCAGCAGCGTTTAAGCAAATTTCACTGTCTTTCTCCAAGGACAATACTAACAGGTCCTGGGGTGCAAAATTAAAACTACAATCCTTTTGCCATTCCAGATGATATCTCAAAGTGAAAAACATTTCCGCATAAACTACTTCATTCCACTTTCCTTCTTGTCTCAAGAGTAACATCCACCATTGATTGCAGTATTTTACCCGAGTCTCCTGAGTAATCGAACCCCTTGGGGGTCCACCACTTTTTTCCAAAGTCTCCTGAGTGGCCAAGCCACCTGAGAGTTCACCGATTTGTTTCCAGTGTTGCAAAATGCAACCCAATGGGGATTTCTTCAACCCCCCCTGTGGGAGCACTGGTCCTGACTTCAACCCCGATCGTTGCAAAATGCAACCCAATGGGGACCTTTTCAGAATCCCCCCTTTGGAGGCAGTGGTACCCATGATCCTGACCTCCACCAAATACCGAAGTCTGGGCAACCAAAACCAAACTACCATTGCCTGTGGGGAGAGATTGAGGGTGCTGGGCTTGTCCAGCCCGGAGAAGGGAAGGCTGATGTGGACCAGCTGCCTATAGCGGCAAGGACGACATGGAGAATACAGAGGCAGGCTCCTCACCATGGTGCCTGGTGGGAGAACAAAAGGCAATGGGGGATAGTGACAGAGGAGAGGTTCAGCCAGGACATACAGAAACCTTGTTCCTGTAGGCTCAGGCAAGTGCTGCTGCATCAGGTCACCCAGAGAGGCTGTGCAGTCTCTGGCCTTGGGGATTTCTAACTGGGACTGAATCAAGCCTTGAACCATGTGCTCTGACCCTGTTCCTGACAGGTTGGACTTGAGACTTGAGACCTCCCTTCCAACCTCTGTTCCCTTAAGGTCCTGTGATGATGTTGAGTCCTATTGCTAATGGGAGCAGAGCAGATGTTGATGGGACGTGAATCCTCCGGAGCTGTAGGTGACCGTCTCCCCTGACATCTTCACCAGCAAAGAGAGGCTGACACTTGAGTGACTTGTTGTCTGCAAAAAGAGGAGTCCTGGGCAAGGTTTTCAGGGCACACAGCTCTCTCTGTGCAGGACACAAAGGATCTTGTTTTAATGCCTGGAGGCCTGTCAGACATCAGTTGATGTCTGTGAAAATGAAATATGCACACAAATATACAAGCACATTTCCATTGGCTCAATCACTTGAGTACATCCAAGACCTGGCAATATTTTCCCACCATGACAGAATGAGAAATTCTAGGCGGTGTATTAATGGCAAGAGAAGAAATCTTGATCTTCCCCCTGTACTTGTATTACCCCTACTCTGTCTATAATTTCATCGCCTTCATCATCAAGGTTTTTCCTCCACTCCTGATCAAATGGCCATGTCTAAGAAGATCTTTCCAGTAGACTGTCTGGACATGTGCTCTTCCCATTGCTCTCAGGTTTCCTCCCCCACTTGCTCTTTGGTCATTCAGATCCTCTCAACTCTTTCGTTCCTGCTTTGAGCTGCAGGGAGTTGGGAACTTGCCCCTTCTTTCAGAAGTCTGGGTAACTCTTTAGTCAACGCCTTAATTGTGTTTATGTCTCTCCTTTCGTAACTCTCATTTTGAAACTGTTCTGTGCACCTTATGAAAGGGTGCTCATGTTAGATGCTGCTTGGGCTTGTCATAAAGCAGAGGAGTTATTATATAATGTGTAACTTGTGTTTGTAGTACTGAAGAGAAAGCTTCTCTGTGCCTGGTACAGCCCAGTTCCCCAAGGAAAGCAGGAGGGAGCTGGTGCAAAGGAGCTGCACCATCCAGCTGCAGAGCTCGGTGGAAGAGTCGCATGTGAGGAAAAGCACTGCAAGTGCCAGGGGCCGCTGAAGGCACAGTCGCTGCACCCCCTGGAACACGCTCTGGCCGGTGATGGGGACCGGGCTGGCGGAGGCATATCCTGGCGCTGCCACATTTGTTTGTTCCGTGGGTTTTGGGGGTTTTGATGTTTTTCAGCTTCATGTGTCCGTCTGTGACACTCCCACGCCTGCCCTGAGACATGGCTCTGGCTGGCCGGGGAGAGGACCGGTCGGAGGTGGGTCCCGGTGCCACCTCACGCTCACAGCTGATTTGGTGTTGGTTTGGTGGTGATTCAAAGAAATCACTTCACAGTACGCACTGTAGAGTAAAGCACAGATCTCTATTGGCGCCGGGAGCATGCGGGGGTTCAAACCACCATACACGTCTCCAAAGCACAGCAAACTTCAGGGTTTTTTATACTTTGCATTCTCGTCTTCATATAATTTAATCTGAAGCATCCACGGATACAATTTGGCAAGTTATATAACTGTAGTCCTCTTATCTTACTGCACGCTTGGGTTAGGGCTACAATGACAGTCTATTGGTTACCTTTTAGCTTTCGACTGCTAATACCTGTGAGCTACGTGCTTAGTTCTTTGTTGAAATTGTTATCATATCTTACCATTAGGGATACCCCTGCTTAGAAGCAATTTCCAGAAGTAGATGCAAGCCCTCTACAGGCCTGAATTCTAATGCAGTATTTGTCATGCCTCACCAAAAGAGCAGGTTCCCACCCTCAAAGGGGCCCCCTGTTGAGTGAGCATTCAGGTTTAGGTGCTAAGTCCTACTCCAGCTAAAAGGTCAAGTTATTTCAGCTAAGGCCTAATGGCTTGGTCTCAGTTTTCCCCCTTTGCTTTCAAATTGTGCAGATTCTTTTGCACAGTCCATAGTATGCATACTTGTTGAGCTACTGCACGAACTTTCCACCACCTCCACAAATTGACAATTGTTAATAAAGCCTTAGTCAGCAGTAGCACAAGCACAGGGTGGACCAGAATATTAAAAAGTTGAGTTGCTGTAGGAGATTGCCATTTTGTCTCTACCAGGAAAATTTCCCACCAGTGGTGCTCTCCAGTTGTCTTGGTGTCAGTGATGATCTCTTTAATTTCTTCTACATTATGCTTAACAGTCCATACTGCTTGGTGGGAAGTTTCATTGCCCTTCTGTAGCATCTTCTAAAGGTCTGGGTGATACCACATTTTCTTCAGCATTTCTATTTTCATTCCAGTTTGTAGGACAGGTATATCACATAGTTATCTTGTGTTAGTTCGTTAGTAGTTATAGGGATGGTGTAGTTAAAATCGCATCCAATGATTTTGGTAAAATTACACACACAAAAGTTAGTAGCATTTGTTTCTTCAATACAACTATCAATTGTTACATTCTCACACACGGTTCTTCTGCAAGCACATCCTTTTCCACTTGGAATCTTGCATGAGTGACAGGTCATTTTGAAAATGCAAGTACTATCCTCAGTATTGAGACAGAGATCTTTGTTTTCAGTTACAGGATTTTCACAAATAAACCCTGACTGTTCTCTTGGGGTACATGCCTCTGTACTTCTAGTTTGCTAGTTTTGGGTCCTACTGTTAAATCTTGCCCATACCTTGTGGCCCATCGGTCTCACTACAACATCCCGGTGTATTGTCCCTAGAGACAATACAGGAAATATGTCTAATATCTTGGCATGCTCAATTGTCAATACAAAAGCCAGTAATTTCTCTTTGAAATGGGTTATAAGTGAAATTCACTAGTTTTCACCATGCTTGATATGTTTTCTGGAACTTTGTGGTAGTATGATTTCTAGCAGTAATCATTTGTACCTGTTGTGGCAAAAGTCCTGTCTCTCCTTCCCTAATAATAGCCCCTGCAACGGACTGTAACCAAAGTTGTGACTGAATACAGCTTAAGGCCAAGGACACTTTTCCTCGCAAATTCCCTAGGAAGTTAGTAATGTGATACAGATCCTGGGAGGTGCGTTCTCCTAACACGGTTGTAAGATCACTTGCCAACTGCTGTGTTTCAGCAATGGTAAGGAGAGATGATCTGTGTGGAATTTCTAGATTTCCTAACTCTGAGGTGACTGTACTTAGTTTATTTACTAAGACTTCTTGATCAATGGAGCTTGAGACTCCCATTCCTGATTTGGAGAAATCTCCAGGAACTTGCCAACAAAGTTGAACTTGACAAGCAGGTACTCTTTACTGTGGCACCTGGAGACACGGGGGATAGCTCCTCCTGGCGTGTCTCGTCCAAGCACCAACCAGGCTGTGATTATATTGTCCTTAAACATATATATTCAATGGAGCTCCTCAGTAATTTAGGTAGGAAAAGAAGTCTGTCTTTCATGGAACTGATTTTGGACTCAAATGTACTGTGTTATTTCTCCCATCTCTAAACCACCTAGCAATTCAGCTATGTCAGTTGTGTTAAATTCTTACTCTTCTTTAAGATAAAAGTAAGGGGGAGGCAAGGGATGATCGCCCAGTCATTACTGCCTTACATGCTGATCCAAAGTGAACAGGTCTTTTATTTTTGTCACTAGGAAAGTAAAGAAAGTCTTTTCCCAAATCACATTGAGAGGTTGGATTCTCACATCATGAATGTGTCTTGCAGTTCCACCAGTGAAGTTTGGGGAGGAGGCTACAGAGTCCAGTTTGGGGCATTTTCTCAGACTGGGTGAGAAACAAAACCCACATAGTTATTCAGCTATGTATTCAGCATTCCTGTTTTTCCCCTTTTTAGCCTGTTGCTCAAGTCCTACGTGATGAAGATTGTCCTTCGATGATCATTCCAAGCAGGCCTTGTGAGTGATTCTATTTCTTACACACGTCTTAGCAGATTGTAAACGTTCACATGAAAGCACAGCTCCAGTCTGAAAAGTGTTTTGTGGCAAGATCATGAGGAGCTGTGGCAGTGGCATCCATTGAGTTTTAAACAGTTTGAAAGTATAAAGATTTAGCATTATTTTTTTCTAGAGTGCCCTCTATGGACACTTGGAGTGTGATTGGGTCAAGCTGAGCTCTTTCTTGCTCTTGAATCATCACTGATAAGAAATGCTTTATAGCGCAAACTGTGCCTTCCAGAACATGTGAGCCCCCAAGCCAAGCCAAGCCAAGCCAAGCCAAGCCAAGCCAAGCCAAGCCAAACTGTTGGCATGAAGGAAATGCCACTACTGTAGGAAGGCTCATCTGGGCAGCTCTCGAAGTTCAGGTGGTACTTGGGCCCAGTTACAGCGCAGCTTGCTTTTCAGTGCTGCACATAGTGCTGCCTATGCAGGGAGGCAGAGGAATTAAGGGGACAGAAATGTTTTTGTCAGTATGGTCAGCAGGTGTTTCTGAGTAGACAGCCGCAGGTCTCAGAGCTCTGGGGTATCTGTCACTGGCCTAGAAGCTCATGCAGATAAGGAACTACTGTTTATTTTTCCATGCTTTAAAATAGAGATGGTGTAAACCAGGCACAGGCTGCCAAAAGAGAAAATAATTGATTAAATGATAAAAAATTAAAAATCTGTATGAAAAATGATGTACTGACCCAAAAGACAGAAAATAATTTGCAAAAAAAGCTAGTATCTTCTTTTAGAGTACAGGAGGTGAAGATTACAGAGGGAGGAAAAGAGACATGTTCCTTAATGATTTCCTGAGAATAACTGGTGTGTGTGTGTGTGTGTGTGTGTAGATATTCCAGACTGAATATTTAGCTCAGTGTTTATTGGAGCCTGATACGGAAAGTGCAGTACTGTTAGATAAAGGTGAAGTACAGCTGTGCAGGAGGACTGACCTGCTCTTCCCTTTGGAATGAAAACAAGGACTTGGTGCAGCAAAGAGCAGGGCAACATAAATGAGTATGTGAACATGTGTCCTTGTCTCTCTCTTTTATTATCTCCTTCTCCCTCTGCCTAACCGATAGTTTCTGTCTTTTTTCCGTTGCTTCTTCTCCAAGAATGTCTAGTGATAGCGGCTGGTGCTGGAGCTCACCTGGCACATGAGGAAGTGACAGTTGCTGTTATGTATTTTGGGTGCTAATACCATTTGTAAAGAAGAAGCTGCAGGTTTTTCAAGCTGCCCAGATACTGACAGAAAGTAAGTTCTGCATTTATTACAAATTCTGAAACTGCTACAGATACTACTGTTATTCAGTAGCACCTAGAATCTCCAATTGAAAGCTGTGATTCTGCCATGCCTGAGCTGGGACAAAATGTCCCAGAACATAAAAATTCTCAATTTGAATATAATGGCTCTTTTCAAGGGTTCTCAAAGTCAATATTCCATTAGATAGTCAGCTGAAAAACAATTGACTTTGACTCTGAAATTGTTTAAATGTTACAAAAGACAACAAAAGTGGAGCTTGCCGTGAGGTGTAACATTTCTGCTTTCTTTTGGTATTTTGAGTAGTTCTTCAGAGATGCTTCCCAGACTTCTCCACGAAGATGGAAGAGGGAAAACAAGAAATGCAACCGATCTCAGGGAAGCTGCAAAGTAGGTTTTAGCCTTCTTAAGTGATTGCATGTTGGATTCTGAGATTGTGAAATAATTTAGGAATTGAAAAAAAAAGATGAGAATCTGTTGTAGCAAGTGGCTAAGGGTACCCAGACAAAACTTGCCTAGCAGATGGTTTCTGTGGCTGAGCACTTGCAAAGTTCCAGTAAGGAAAACCAGCACTGTCGTAGGCAGAAATGAGCAAGGAGCCGAAAGCTTTAGTGTGCCTCAGAATAACTGTCATTTTTAAAACATTCTGTGTGGTTTTTCTAGCCAAAATTAGTACCAAGGAAAGTTAAAGGAGGTTCAAAATGAAATCCTCATGCAGCAGGACTCAGGCCAGTCAGTAATGGCCTCAGCTCTTCCTTCCTACAGCAGCCTTTTTACTACCGTGGACTGTCCTAGTACTTTGGCATCTCACCTCATCAGCATGCCCCTGTTTTTAGCACATGTCTAAAGGTCAAAAGGCAATGTCCTGGGCTCTGATGCCGGACAGCACCTCCCTTGCAGATGGACAGCCAGCATCTCCAATCCTGGGTAGCAACCAGGATGAGGGAAAACCGCTGCAATAGCCTCCCTTTTCCAGCTGCTCTCCCCCCTCAGCCTGTCTGGAGCACAGGGGTACCTTTTCTTACCTCTTGATCTGAGGCTGACACATTCTGGCGCCTTACCAGCAGTGCTAACACCCGCACCTTAGGAAGTTTCCTTCTTCTGGCATCTACAACTACATTGTTTGTTCTTTGATAAGAAGATCCTTCATTTCTTCTTAGGAAAACATTAATATGGGCAAACACTTTGCAGGCTAGGAAAACAACTTCAAGAAGTCCTCCTTTTGCTTCACTCAGCTGTTTTCTGCTTCTCTGCTATTAGCAGTTCTGGAGTGACAGCTGTTTGGCTCTTGGTACACTGCAGATCTGAATAATGTACACTTGTGACATAATAATGGTCAGTTCTATCTGGCAAGAGTGAGAACTCATGAAGCTTTTTTAATAAAGCTTTTTCAGGAGCCGTATGGACATTTTGACAGTTGGTTTGATTTGGTGTAACTGTGGTTGATGTTGACTTGGTGATGGAACTGGAGCTGGAGGATGGTAATATACTCATCACTAGCAAAGATATTTCAAATTTCTTCTCTGTGCCTATTTGTTGTTTAAATACATTTTGCTTTTCTATCTAAAGCAACCTTATCTCTGGTTTCTCTTTTCTCAGCGGCATCAATAATGTCCTGGATGCAAGATCAATTGGAGTAAAAATTTGTGAAGATTTTGCCATTTCTTGGTACTGGATTTTAATGTAAGATTCTAATGGGTATTTTTATGTTTTTCCAAACTCACTTTGGAGTGTGTAGGGAATTGAAATCATACGTGTTTGTTACCAAACCTACTTTTAAACTCTGCTGTAATATTGTTATGGTTCTGTACATGAGGTAAGGATAGCACAGCATACGTGCATACAGTATGGTCTGGAGTAGCTTTTTAATGTCCTATCAGGCAGAGACCCAAGAGGTGCCATCTTCTGTTGCAGGACCCATCTGTGTGGTTACTCAATAATCAGCAATTAGTAAAAATGCAGCACCAAAACAAAAGAAGTGGCTATTTTGCTGAAGCAAATACGTAAGTATATGCGCATAAATGGCCGTTCTCTCTAGATATCTTGTTGAAATCAGGCTTATAGTGCAGATTCTTTCAAAAAAGTGATTCAGAGAAATCTTCAGGAACTCGCCAACAAAGTTGAAGATGACAAGCAGGTATTCTTTATTGTGGCTCTGGGAGACATGGGGGATCGCTCCTCCTAGCGTGTCTCGTCCAGTCATCAACCAGGCTGTGATTATATTGTCCTTAAACATACATAGTCATTGGATTACATGCATTACATCATACTTTTAGAGAATGCCTCCCGCATGCGCACTAAAATGTGGTAGTGGGCTTTGGGACCCCTGGTGGTAATTTCTTCATCCCTTTGTTTTAAGATCATTGTCATATCAGGAACCACCCGGCAGTTCTGGCAAAGCTTATCTTAGTAATTCCCTTTTCTCTATAGTTGCTAACAAAGTCTAACGTCCTTGAAGTTACTTATTTGCAACCCTATTCTTCAATCAACCCCATTCTTCAATACCCCTTTTCTTGTCCTATTGCAAATTCTGTTGCAACTTATTTCATTCTTATTTAAAGTTTCCTGAAGTATTTTGATGTTTCTACTTGATGCTTAATTTTCTTTCTCTTCCATTCATCATAGTTCATCCTGGATTGTTTGCAATAACAAAAGGAGCATTGGACCGTTACACATGTAATCAAACCCGTTCCTATTATTACCAATACAGTAAAAACCCAACTGTCTCAACCAGGAGAGATTGAGTGCCTGTGATGTTAATTTTTCCCAGATTTCCTCAGATCCCCAGGAGGTGTTGTCGTGTGCCACCTCATGAAATATTTTGACTTGTTTGCCCATCTAATCTATTCCAGTTTGTCCTAAATGGGATAAGGAGGCCAATTAAAGGAATACGCAGTCTCTCTCCTGATTTAGGTAGCTGAGTACAGCTCCAACAATCACTCTTGTTTGAGACACTAGTAGCATTTTGTATCAATCTCAGATACAGATTTGGATTCCATGCTTCTTCACCTATTATTATACAAGTCCAAATTATGATCAATGTAGTCTCATATGTGTGGCTCCTGAAGACTCGACGTGCCATACTTTTTCTCAGTTCTGGTGTTTTTCTGGTTGTTGTGCCTTCTTGATTCTTGAGTAATGTATCCAAGCAGGCTGTTCCTTTATCTTCACTGCTGTCAAGGTAGTCACTGATACCTGGTATGGTCCACTCCACTTCTCTTCTGGGGGATCACCTGCAAGATTCTTAATAAAAACCCAATCTCCTTGCTTAAAAGGATGAATAGGATAATCTAAACTTCTAGCCCTGGTCCCTAACACTCTGCCATGTACTTCTTCTAACTGTTTTCCCAAGTTTACCAAGAGCTGTTGAAGGTATCCTTCTCCTACTTACAGGCTCTCTCCTTTAAATTGAGATTGATATGGCCTTCCATATAGAATCTCAAATAGGCTAATTCCTTCCTTTGACCGAGGTTTTGTTCTGATTCTCATTAAGGCCAATGGTAATGCTTGATACCAATATAACTTAGTCTCTTGACAAATCTTCCCAAGCTGTTGTTTAATTAAGTGATTAATTTTTTCCACTTGCCCACTGGCCTAAGGTCTATATGGAACATGTAATTGCCAGTCTATTTCCAATTTCTTCCTGATTTCTTGTAATAATTTTGCACTGAAATGTGTACCGTGGTGAGAGGAGATAGTTGCTGGTACCCCAAAATGAGGTATTATTTCATTTAATAGCACCTTAATCACTTCTTTTGTATTATTTGCCCTGCGAGGGAATGCTTCTGGCCACCCTGAAAAAGTGTCTGTCAATACATGGTTTAGTGGGAGGTGTCCCTGTCCATGGCAGGGGGGTTGGAACTGCGTGATGTTTCCAACCCTAACTATTCTATGATTCTATGAATACCAACAAATATCGATAACCTCCTTTCCTAGGTAATTCAGAAAAATCTGTTTGCCCCTGTTGTCCCAGATAATTCTCTTTTCCAGTTATCCCAACCTGATTCCTGTTTTCAGTCTTAGGGTTATTTTTCAGACATAGTTGACATTGTTTTGTCACTAATTGCACTATGGTATAGAAATTTCTTCCTATGATCTGTTTGTTTAAATGCTTATACAAGGCATTACTTCCCCAACAAGTTTTGTTATGTTCTTCTTGTATCAACTTCCATAATTGATTATAGGGGATCACTACTCTCCCATCAGGTATTTTTATCCAACCCTTTGCATTTTCCTGTCCTTCCAAGTCTTCAATTAGTTTCATATCTTCTTTAGAGTACCTAGGTTTATTTTGCAAAATTACCAGTTGTCATGGGTTCAGCAGTAGCAGTCATTTTTCTCCTTCTTGGTAGCTGGTGCAGCGCTGTGTTTTTGATTTTGGGCCTGGGAACAGCGCTGATAACACCAGTGTTTTCAGTTACTGCTTGGTAATGTTTTGGTCTGACTAAGGACTTCCTAAGTCTCATGCTCTGCCAGGGAGGAGGGGAAGCCGGGAGGAAGCAGAGACAGGACACCTGACCCAAACTGACCAAAGAGGTTATTCCATGCCACAGCACGTCATGCCCAGGAGGTAATACAGAGAGCAGAGACCCGGAAGGGTGGGGGGTGCACTGTGTGGTTGGGCTTGGTATTGGGTGGTGAGCGATTGTATTCTTTTCCCTTGTATTTCTCTTGTCATTATTATTATTGGTGGTAGCAGTAGTGGTTTGTGTTATACCTGAGTTACTAAACTGTTCTTATCTCAACCTGTGGGAGCTGCATTCTTTCGATTCTCCTTCCCATCCCTCTGGGAGTGGGGGGAAGAAAGAGGGGGGAGTGAGAGAGCAAAACTGCGTGGCTGAGAGGCTTAAACCACGACACCAGTTTACCGTCAGGAATTAAGGACATAACCTCAAGTCCTTCTATTTCCGCTGCCCATTTAGCCTCATGATCAGCCAAATTATTTCCATTCTCTTATCAGAGTTACCTTTTTGATGTCCTTTACAATGTATGATAGCCACTTCATGAGGTAATTGTTCAGCTTCTACCAATCACAGAATTTCCATTGCATGTTTAATTTGTCTTCCCTGGGTATTTAAAAGTCCTCGTTCTTTCCAAATTGCTGCATGTGCATGAACTACACCAAAGGCATATTTGGAATCCGTCTGTATGTTTATCTGCTTGTCCTTTGCCAACTGCAAGGCTCTAGTCAGGGCTATTATTTCTGCCTTTTGTGCTGAGGTGTTAGAGGGTAACAGTTTAGCTTCTGTTACCTTTGAAGTTGTAGTTATGGCATATCCTGCTCTTCGTTTACCGTCTTTAACAAAGCTGCTGCCATCGGTGAGCCAGGAATCTGCACCCTCCAGAGGCTCCTCCCTCAGGTCTGGTCGGCTCGAGCATACTGTCTCTGTAGTGGCCAAGCAATCGTGAACCAGCGGTTCGGTAGGGGTTTCCTGAAGGCAAGATGCTGGATTCACGACATTAGTGATCACAATTTCCACATCATCCAGTTCTACTAGGATGGCTTGATACTTCAAGAAATGCGATGGTGATAGCCAATGTATGCCTTTTTGTTCTGGGACTGCTGATACCGTGTGTGGCACTAACACAGTGATCTTTTGTCCCACTGTAAATTTTTGGGCCTCTTGGATGTTTAAGATAACTGTTGCCCCTGCCCTCCAGCATCCAGGTCAGGCTCTACTTGGTTCATCCAGTTGTTCCGAAAAATAGGCCACTGCTCTTTTATAAAGTCCCAGTCTTTGAGCCAAAACCCCCAAGGCTATTCCCTGTTTCTCATAGAAATATAGCCAAAAGTGTTTAGTTATGTCTGGGAGCCCCAGAGCCGGAGCTCTCATGAGTTCTGTCTTTAAACTTTTAAACGCTCCTTCAGCTTGATCTGTCCATTTTAGAAAGGTTGGATTTTTTTTTTTAGCAGCTCATATAAGGGTCTTACCAGAACACTGTAATCATGGATCCAGAGTTGACACCATCCTGTCATTCCTGTCATTCCCAGAAACATCCAGATATCTTTAACTGTGGATGGTCATGGTGTTTGACAGATTGCTTCTTTCCCAGCTGCTCCAACTTCTGGTTATCCTGCTGTTATTTTGTATCCTAAATAAGATACGTGAGTTGGAATTAGTTGAGCCTTCAATTTAGATACCCGGTATCCCTTTAGCCCCAGAAAGTTTAACAATTCTACAGTCCATTGAACACATTCTGTCTCAGTTTTGGTAGCAATTAACAGGTCGTCAGCATACTGTATTAAAGTGCGTGTCAGGGTGGGTGCTTCCCAGGATTCAAATTCTCCTGCCAATTGATTTCCGAAAATGGCCAGATTGTTCTTAAATCCTGGAGGTAACGCTGTCCAAGTGAGCTGCGTCCTTCTTCCTGTTTCTGGGTTTTCCCATTCGAAAGCAAATGAAGTTTGATTTTCTTTGGCCGGGGCAGACAGAAAAATGCATCCTTTAAGTCCAGAACGGTAAACCACTTCCGATTATTATTCAATTCAGTCAATAAGGGATCCGGATTAGCTACTACGAGATGAATATCCTCCACAATTTTGTTGATTGCTCTGAGATCTTGAGCTAATCTGTAGCTTTTCCCATCAGATTTCTTTACTGGCAAGATAGGAATATTATATTCTGATTCACACTCAATTAATAATCCATATTTTAAAATTTTATCAATGATTTCTTTGATTCCATTTCGATCCTCCAATTTTAAGGGATATTGGTTTATTCTAATTGGGCAGGCCTCCCTTTTATTTCTACTTTAACATGCAAAGCATTTTTTCACCTTTCCTGGAACTTCAGATGCCCATACTCCCAGATATAGCTGATTAGGGATTTTTTCTCTTTCAGAGAGGTTCTCCTGTTTGCTTTTCTGTTGAATTAAAGATAAGCTCAAAACTTCAATTAATTGATCATTTTTGACTCTTAATTCCATTTTTCCTTCTTTAAATGTTGCTTCTTGCCCTAATAAAAATTTTGGAGAATTTGGCATGTTTAAAAATTTATGCATTCCTATTTGTTTTCACAATTTATACTCCAAAGGTTTCAGAAAGTATGCTTTTTTCTTGGTGGCCAGTAGCTCCCACATCTGTAATAAATTCTTTTCCCCTCTGATTAAACACCAAATAAGTTGCTCCTGTATCCTCTAAAAATTCCACTTCGTTTTCTCTAGTCCCTAGCTTTAATTTAACCAGTGGATCTGATAGGGTAGATTCCCCAGGTGCCCGTCGGTCTAGTCCTAATTCAGTCACCGGTGCCGCTTTGTGGGCATTCTTTTTAGGGCAGTCTCACTTCCAACATCCAGATTCCTTACAGTATGCACACTGATCCCATGCCACAGGAGATTTCACTCTCTCACCTCTACCTGACGTTCCTCCTCTACCTGTGCCTCGTCCTCTCACGTTAGTCCCTCCACCAGTTTCTGCTTGCCCCAAAGTAGCCACTGTAGCCAGTTTTTTCTTCTCTACCCAACTGCTATATGCTCTCCATGCTTCTTTAACACTCTCAGGTCCTTCTGCTCTGTTGCCAGTGACAGCAACCTTTTCCTCCTTATCAATAACAGGTGGGGCAGATGCCAAGGGTGCTCCTCTCGGAGGTAACTGTGATACACAATCCTCCAACCTATCTTCCTGATTACTCTGTTTTTTTGACTTTAAACATCATTCCCCCAATATCACAGGCTGAACGACATCCTCCAGATTAGCTTTCTGTTTTTCCTCGTCCTTTTCCAAAGCCAAAATCAGGGATCTGGTAGTGCTATATTAATTTCACATTCCATCTGCCACTCCGGGTGGCTTCTTAAAGTGAAAAACATATCTGCATAAGTCACTTCATCCCATTTTCCTTGTTGTCTTAAAAATAACATTAACTGCAACAACACATTATAATTCAAAGTCCCATTTTTGGGCCATTTTTCCTGATCCTCCAAGGTATATAATGACTACGATTGGTTACAATATTTCGTTAAAGTCTTTATATTTACCGAGCCCCTGGGGGATCCTCCTAATTCTTTCCAGTGAGCCAGAATACATCGCAAATGGCTCTTGTCTATTATTTCTCCACTCTGTCGATTTCTCATTATTTCCTTATACACGCTATACACACACACACTCACACGGGATCCTAAAAATTCCACTCACTTGCTCACAATTTTGAAAACAAAGACAAAAACCAGGGACACAAATACTAACTAGCAGCACGATAAAAATAAAAAGTGTTTGCCATTCATTAGTTACTCAAGCACAGCATCAGATACCGATTTTCAGAAATTGGGTCAGGTACCAGAAAAATTCAACCGCGTTCCCGCATATGACGTCTCCTATGCCTTACGGAACAATTCAGAATGTGTATCTGCATGCCAAACGGACACTAGCAGCCGGGTATATGCCTTTACCTACGAGATTTTTCTATCCCGATTTACAGAAAGCTTTCTTATTCCTGCATACACCTTAGGGAATATTAACCATGTTCCCATGTTCCTATGGTGGATGTCTCCTATGCCTTATGGAACACTAATCTGCGTTCCTGCACAGGATGCCTCCTATGCCTTACAGAATGCCATAAAATAAAATAATCAAAAGAATACCTTTACAATGATGCTGATGGTCCTTGTCTGCTCCTGCAGTGAGTCACGGGGTCCCTCTAGGGAAATTTATCTCGGGGGCCCTTGGGAGCCCTGTCCTCAGCAGGTCCTGCAGCCGAGCAGAGAGGGTCCCATCTGGGGTGCCAAATTGATTTGGAGAAATCTCCAGGAACTCGCCAACAAAGTTGAAGTTGACAAACAGGTATTCTTTATTGCGGCGCCGGGAGACATGGGGGATTGCTCCTCCTAGCGTCTCTTGTCCAGTCATCAACCAGGCTGTGATTATATTGTCCTTAAACATACATATTCATTGGATTGCATACATTACATCATACTTTTAGAGAATGCCTCCCGCATGCACACTAAAATGTGGTAGTGGGCTTTGAGACCCCTGGTGGTAATTTCTTCATCTCTTTGTTTTAAGGTCATTGTTATATCGGGAACCACCCGGCAGTTCTGGCAAAGCTTATCTTAGAAATTCCCTTTTCTCTATAGTTGCTAACAAAGTCTAACGTCCTTGAAGTGACTTATTTTTGCAACCCTATTCTTCAATCAACCCCATTCTTCAGTTCACCCTATTCTTCAGTCAACCCCATTCTTCATTCCTGATCTGAACCATCCTGTCTAATCCCTTCTGAGTCTAGTACGGGGTGTTCTAGACTGAATCCAGGTTCCCCATCCTATAAGGCTTCGGTTAATAAAAGATTTATATTCCGATTTTATGGTTGAGATATCAGCTTGTAGCTTTACCACTACTTTCTTTAAAGAGTATTTGGGGTCTACCATCAATTTTTGTTCATTTGATTGCATTGCCGCATAAAGTCCTGCAAATGAGAGGTTGTGATATTTGACTGTGCTTTCTGAAGGGGAGAAGTGTGTAGGGGAGAAGGGAGTCGGGGTGGTATGTGTGGTGACTTCCACTCGCAGCCTAATTGTTAGTCTATCAAGTCCTTGTTTCCAGTTCAATGCTAGGGTATTTGGTTTGGTCACTGCAAGACTAAGTCTGCAGGTTTCCCTATAAGAACAGTTAATTAAGATTTGATTTTGATCTGGTCTTATTCAGGATATTGTAAACTCAGGGGTAGAGTTTTTAGGCCCCTTAAAGAAAGTTTAAGATAGGATATGTTTTCCTATCTTTGGGTGTTATTTTTACCAGATGTTGTTGTGGGGTATTTTCCCCAGCGAGGTCTTACAGGTACCTCTTGAATAGCAGGTCCAACTGTATGTTGTAAATAAATTCCTCCTTCTATCTTTCCCCCAAGGGAAAGGTTCAAATTAATTTTTTTAGAGGATTGATCTTGTGGTATTTTGTTAATTTGCCTAGGGGCTCGTCTCCATCTGTGGTTCTCTACTACATATCCTACATAAGATAAAGCGCCGTCTTCCTGGATATTAAGAGTAGGAACACTCTGCACTCATGCAAGATACAGATAGGGTACAGTCTGGATTTTGACTAGGTATTGTGTTAAGATTTACCATAATAACTGGTCATGCAATCGATTTTGCCTCTAATTGGCATGCCAGAGTGACGGGTTGGGAATATCTCTTGGTAAATATTGGCATGAGCTGTTGTTTTTCCCATTCTTTATGAATGGTTGTGTGACTGTTTACGGTCAGGAGAGTATATACTGTTTTTGTGACCTCACCCTTGTCATCTATATAATCGGTCCAATGTTTTTCCATTGTATGCAGTGGTCCAATCTAGTGAGTCTTTGTATTCTCTGTCAAAGCACTTTTTACATACCCTGTAAGTCTTGGCAGTTCTCCCACTTGCAAAGGTGAATACAGTCACCACCGTACACGCACAGAAGTGGGTCCACTATGTTCTGCTTTCCGTGTCGTGGTAGACTTTTCTGGTGCAGGGACTTTCTTTATCTTGCAGTAGCGCAGGCAAGTGGTTATCCCATGAGCTTTCACTGCAGTGTGTGTCGTCAGGAGTGTCTGGTAAGGTCCTTTCCACTTTTCACCTCCTGGATGCTCTGTGAATGATTTAATGTAAATCCAGTCTCCTGGCTTAATGTCATGTAATGAGTGATCAAGAAGACCTCTTGATAGAGTGTCCATTACCTGTTTGTTAACTTTCAATAGTTGTTTACCTAATTCTATAATGTAATCCCTCACATGCCCTTCTGCCACCTGATTTAAATCTTCTGCTTGATATTGTACAGTATCCTTCATCCATAAAGCATTTCAAAAGGGCTTAGTTTTTCCTTTAATCGTGGTTTAAGCCTTGTTCACAACAAGGCTAGAGGTAATGCTTTGACTCCAGTTTAAATTAGTTTCTTCACAAATCTGTGCAAATTGTTGTTTAATCAGATGATTCATTTTCTCTACCTGTCCACTAGCCTGTGGTTGTTAAGGGGTATTTAGCTGCTAATCAATTTGTGATATCTGACTGGATGTACGATTTGTGCACAAAAATGTGTACCTTTATCTGAGGATATGGTTGCTGGCACTCCAAATCTGGGGATTATTTCATTAAGGAGAACCTTGGTTCCTTGTTGAGCCTTGTTGCTCCAGGTTGGAAAAGCTTCTGGCCAGCCAGAGAAGGTATCTGTTAGTACTAAAAGGTACGTGTACCCCCCTTTTCTGAGTAATTCAGGGAAATCAATTTGCCACTGTTATCCAGGGACATTGCCCTTCCCAATTGCCCCTATATTGGGTTTACTAGTAGTCTGGGGGTTATTATGGAGACAGAGTTTGTGTTGTTTTGTTATTTGTGTTACTGTGATGTACAGGTTACGTCCCACTATTTGTCTCCTTAAACTATTACATGGGGCATCTGCTTCCTAGTGTTCTTCTTTTGTTCTTCTCAATATCTCTGCAGAGTGCTTGATTTGTTTTCCGTGGGACGTCAAAAGCCCGCGCTCTTTCCACATAGCCCCATGGCGTGAACTACTCCAAACGAATATTTTGAGTCTGTCCAGATATTAATGTCTCTTCCGTTGGCTAATTCTAGTGCTCTTGTTAGAGCAATAATTTTGTGGTTTTATGCTGATGTTCCTGCTAGGAGTGCTCAGGCTTCAGTGGTTCTCTGAGTAGTGGTTACAGCATATCCTGCTTTCTGAACTTCTTTTTAACATAGCTGCTTCCATCAGTGAACCAGGCTTCTGTTCTTGGCAAGGGTTCTTCTTCTAAATCAGGCCAGCTTGAGTAAGTGGCTTTGATGGTTTCTAGGCAGTCATGAGCTACCGGTTCCCTGATTGCTGCAGCATTGCTGAGAAAAGAGGCTGGGTTGACAGTATTAGTAGTGACTGTATCTGCGTCATCTGGTTCTAGCAATATCACTTGGTACTTAAGGAACTGAGAGGGAGACAGCCAGTGCCCCCCTTTCTGTTCCAGTAGCACAGATACGGGATGTGATACCAGGACAGTCATCTTTTGTCCCATAGTAAATTTTTTGAGCTTCCTGGATATTTAGGACTATGGCTGCTACTGCCCGTAAGCATCCAGGCCATCCTTTGCTTACTTCATCTAGTTGCTTTGAGAAGTGAGCTAGAGCCCTTTTATAGGGCCCCCAAGGGCTATGCCTTGTCTCTTGTGAAAATAATGAAAAGGGTTTGGTGACATGCGGCAGTCCGAGGGCTGGGGCCCTCATTAATTCCTTCTTTAATTTGTTAAATGCCTGTTCCGCTTCCCCAGTCCACTGTAATTCCCTCGTTTCTGTTTGCAGCAATTGGTATAGGGGTTTTACTAATATACCATAATTACAGATCCAGAGTCAACACTAATGTGTCATCCCGAGGAATGTCTGAAATTCCTTATGTGTCTTGGGCCGAGGGGTTTGGCAGCTCGTTTCTTTGCATTCTTGTCCTAATTTCTGCTGCACCCCTGAGACCTCATACCCCAGGTAGGTGACTTCTTGCTTCATTATTTATGCCTTCTGCTGAGATTCCTTATATTCTTCAAGTCCCAGAAAATTTAACAGGCTTTCTGTCCATTCCTTACAGCTGTTTAAGGTTTTGGTGGCTATCAAAAGGTCATCCACATACTGGAGCAAAAGTCCTTCCTCAGCGGATGCCGTCCAGTCCTCAAGGTCTTTTTCCAGTTGGTTTCCAAATAATGTTGGGCTGTTTTTGAAGCCTTGGGGTAAGACGGTCCAGGTGAGTTGGGATTTCTGACCTGACTCTGGATTTTCCCATTCAAAAGCAAACAATTTTTGGCTCTCTGGCTACAAGGGCAGGCAGAAGAAGGTATCTTTTAAGTCTAAAATAGGGAACCAAACAAGATTCTCTCTTAGTTTTGTTAACAAAGTATAAGGGTTGGCCACTACGGGATAAAGGTCTTCTGTTATTTTATTGATATCTCTTAGGTCTTGTACTAATTGGTAACTTTTCCCATCTGGTTTCTGGATTAGCAAAACGGGGATGTTATATTCAGATTCACATTCTACTAAAAGGCCAAATTTGAGAAAGGAATGTGTTACAGGTTTAATTTCTTTCCTGTCTTCTTGTTTGAGGGGGTATTGTTTGATTCTTACAGGTTATGCCCGGGGCTTCAGCCTTATTTGGATTGGTTTGGCATGCTTTGCCTTACCCAGTATACTGTTGGCCTGCACTTCTGGATAGACTTGATCCAGGATGTCCAAGGGGACCTGCTTTGATACCTGTGTCTGGATTAGAGCTAAACTTAATATTTTGATTACGTGATTATCTCTAATTTGTATTTCACCATTTTAAACTTGATCTCTGCTTCCAATTTTTCTAATAGATCCCTTCCTAATAATGATTTTGGGGCATATGCCCACTCTATAAACTGGGGCAGTTACCCAGAAGAGTTAGATCACTGCTCGGTCAGGCTGGGTATTGGTCGACAGGTGGTGAGCAATTGTATTCTCTTCCCTTGTTGTTTCCCTTGTCATTGTTGTTACTGGTGGTAGCAGCAGTGGTTTGCATTATACCTCAGTTACTGGACTGTTCTTAACCCGTGGGTGTTACAATAAAGAGTTGTGGTCAATGGCTCAATGTCCAGCTGGAGACCAGGAATGAGTGGTGTCCCTCAGGGATCGGTGTTGGGACCGGTCTTGTTCAACATCTTTGTCGGTGACATGGACAGTGGGATTGAGTGCGCCCTTGGCAAGTTTGCCGATGACACCAAGCTGTGTGGTTTGGTTGATATGCTGGAGGGAAGGAATGCCATCCAGAGGGACCTTGACATGCTTCTAAGGTGAGCTGATGCCAACCTGATGAAGTTTAACCATGCCAAGTGCAAGGTCCTACAGCTGGGTCAGAGCAATCCCAGGCACAGCTCCAGGTTGGGCAGAGAAGAGATTCAGAGGAGCCCTGCGGAGAAGGACTTGGGGGTGTTGGTTGATGAGAAAATTAACATAAGCCAGCTTCAGTGTGCGCTTGCAGCCCAGAAAGCCAACTGTATCCTGGGCTGCATCAAAAGGAGCATGACCAGCAGGTCGAAGGAGGTGACCCTGCCCCTCTACTCTGCTCTCGTGAGACCTCACTTGGAGCATTGGGTGCAGTTGTGGTGTCCTCAACATAAAAAGGACATGGAACTGTTGGAACAAGTCCAGAGGAGGGCCACAAGGATGATCAGGGACTGGAGCACATCCTGTATGAAGATAGGCTGAGAAAGTTGGGGCTGTTCAGCCTGAAGAAGAGAAGGCTGCGTGGAGACCTCCTAGCATCCTTCCAGTATTTGAAGGGGGCCTATAGGGATGCTGGGGGGGGACTCTTCCTTAGGGACTGTAGTGGTAGGACAAGGGGTAATGGGTTCAAACTTAAACAGGGGAAGTTTAGACTGGATGTGAGGGAGAAATTCTTTACTGTTAGAGTGATGAGGCTCTGGAATGGGTTGCCCAGTGAAGTTGTGAATGCTCTATCGCTGGCAGCGTTCAAGGCCAGGTTGGCCAGAGCCTTGGGTGGCATTGTTTAGTGGGAGGTGTCCCTGGCCATGGCAGGGGGGTTGGAACTAGATGATCTTCAGGTCCTTTCGGACCCTAACTATTCTATGATTCTATGATTCTATGGGTTGTGTGCTTTCCCAGTGGTGTATCTGTAGGATGAAGACCCACAGTGGAAAGTGACCTATGGTGAGCGGTTACTGCTGATGTATTACTGGGTAAGCTGATTTTAACACCAATGCTGCACAAGCCAGGATTTGTCAGGCGGGCTTGCAGCAACTTAAGCAATTGGCACTTCGGGCTTTGAAAACTCTCCCTGAAGCTGGTAAAAAGAGACAGCCTTTTGTCCAAATCAAACAAGAAATGAGATTTTTGGACCGACTTACTGCGGCTGTGGGAAAAGAGATCGATAATGAGCAAGCGCCTGCTGCCTCTGCCAGCACAAGCACAGCACCGAGACCCCCTGCAGGACACTCAGCTTCGACTGTGCAAGTGTGTGCAGCACCAGTGCTCCCCGCTGCGGTAACTGCCCCACAGCCCTGCCCGTGCCCCCCAGCTATAGCGAACCCTCTGAGCCTGCGTCTGACAGAAAGCTTCTTGTCACTGATGCGCTCTCGGTGTGTTACAGCTCCCCTGGCAGAGATACCAGGGCTCCTAACGGGAGCCGTGCCACCCAGGAAGGGGAAAGCAGCTCCGTGTTGAAGATCCAGCCCAAGGAGCCCTTGCTCAGGGAGCAGAGAACTGTCACGCTCGCAGTTGTCCTGAGCTTGACCAGCCCCAATGCTTCGGCAACTTCCCCTCAGCAGCTCTCGAGGCAGGAGGAAAACACTGCCAAGGAGCTGACGCTCATGCTGCAGCGCATTCAGCACACGGGCTGGAGCAGCTCCATTGACACCAGGAGGTTCTATTTTCTAGCAGAGGGGCTCGTGACACAGCTGAAGAAGAAGCTGCACAAGGCCATAAGCATTCTGACTGTGAAAAGCCCCAGCACAGCCTGGCCAGCGCAGAGGGACAAGGGGCAGGAGGTGCCAGCAGGGGAGGGAGGAAGAGCCATAAGCTGGCAGCAACAGGAGCGTGGCTTAGGCTTGACCCGAGCAGAGTCCACCCTCTGGGAAGCAGCCCGGAGGATGAACCTCAGCGACATCCTCCCAGTCTCCAGCCACCAGAGAGCACCCACCCCTCCTGCAGCACAGCCCCCTACACGATACCCAAGAGAGGCCCCACATCTTGCGCGGTCTTTTGAGAGTCAGGATCATTCCGATGCTGTGGAGAAGACCAACAAGGCTGACAGGATGGAGGATGAGGAGGGTGCAGGAGATGAGGAGGAAGCACCATCCCCAACACAGGACTCTGCTGAGACAGACAAGGAGCAGAAGCAGCAGTACAGTGATGGGACAGTGGGCAATGAGGTTGCAGAAGAAGAGCCCGCGGCAGCAGAGGGTAGAGCAGAGCAGAGACAGAACACTGTCCAGCGTTTCTTCTATGCTCTGCTGGCTAACAACGGCCCCCCTGCTGCCAGCAGTGCACCACAGGACACGGCTGCAGCAGAGCGTTCCTCTCCGGGCGGGAGCCCACCCACTGCCCCTGCAAGCACCACTACATTTGGGAAGCACAAGGAGCAGGAGTCCCTTGTCCTAACAGCACTGGGCAGCTCCAGCGCCCCAGGCGGCACGGCCGTGCAAGGAGCACCTTTTGACTCCCCGCTCAGCCGCCACCTGCACTGGCTGGTGCCAGACCGAGCCGTGCGCAGGTTCATGGCATGTGTGGCTCGAACCCTGCAGGGGAACTGCAGCCTGCCTCAGCTCCAGCCGGCCTGTGCCAAGATGGTCTCGAGGACGGGGCTGCTCCTGAAGCTGCTGAGCGAGAGGCAGCGCAACCCGGAGCCCTCTGACCTCCTGGAGCAGTGTGTGCAGGAGGAGGATGCCGGCACCTCTTGTCCACATGCCCAGGTCTGGGCCAAGGATATGGACAGCAAATCTGCAGAGATGGTAGGAGAGAGTGGGGCACTGCTGCATGTGCATGTCTGGACAGCGGGGTATGGAAGGGGCCTCCCCCTCCCCTCCCCTCCCCCATCCTCTCTTCTCCTCCAAGCCCCTCCCCTCTCCTCCCCTCCCCTCCCCTTCTTGAGGCTTCTTTTATAGCCCTGCTCACAGTCCTCAATCACCTCAGATGTCCTAGTTCCTTGCTTGCATTCTCCAGGCTGTCCCAAGACTTTCCTGACTGTTGCACCCTGCTGCTTTGCTGGCAGTGAATGCCGGGGCAATTACAGTTCCACAGGAACCTGCTCATTAACCTACAGGCTTCCTCAGGTGCTGACAAAAGATCTTTTCTGTTTCCCCTCCCTGATCAAGTAGTTTATAACTGTGACCGCAATGTCCCTCTTACCTACTCCCCTCATCCCCAGTGACAAAAGCCAACCCAACCTGTTGCCTGTCACATAAAGGACCTCCAGAAATCCAAGCTTCCCCTTCATGCAGGGGTTATCCATCCTTCTCATCCTTCTTGCCTCCCTGCTGCACCTCCTGGGGTTCCAGCCATCCATGGGACATGAGATTATCTGTACAATTCTCCCCTTACAGAGCTGGACCTAAGGAACAGCATTTGAAATGATGCCTCACAGAGTCCAGTGCCCTTCTTCCTGGACAAGAACAGACCAGCATGTCCTGGTGAAAAATAATCTCTCAGCACCTTGGATGCAGCCACTTTCCTCCCATGGACTGGCAAAGGTGTAGTTTGCAAAGCAAGCCTTGATTTGATCCCCATCCATCCCTGGTTGTTCCCCTTTCCCATCTAGAGTCCTGCATCAAAGGCCTGGGAGACCTTCCTGGTGGTAACTGAGGCAAAGAGGAGGCAGGCTATCTGAGATCTACCTGCATGTACTCTTGGTTTTTTTTGTAGTGTTCAAGGCTGGATTGGACATAGCCTTGGGTGGCATGATGTAGTGGGAGGTGTCCCTGCCCCTGGCAGGGGGGTTGGAACTAGATGATCTTAAGGTCCTTTCCAACCCTAACTATTCTATGATTCTATGATCCTATGTTATCTTGTTCCTTCTTTACTGTTCCTGAAGTAGCAGCAGCTCATCCTGGTGCCCTTGAATTCCTGTTTGAGTTTGACTGAGTTTTGCTATGACCCATCACGGTGCTTGGAGGATGCTGTCTCTGAAGGCCAGATAGACCCAGGCTACAGAGTTAAAATGCTTGGGCTGTTCCATGGTTGAATCATGAAGGGAACAAGTAAAGACCCTGTTGAGCAGATCTTTGTATTCACTCAATGCCTGCAGCTAATGAGTGGCAGAAAGTACAGACCTTGCTTCACTGATAACAACTGATGGTTGATGCCTCTGATGGCAACCAAGATTTGCAGATAGGCGCCAAATGCTACTCTGCAGTGCTGCAAGAAGATGCCCCCAGGTGCTGTGCTTTCTCTGTATCAGCCTGCATGTATCTTCAATCTGTCTCTATAATCTGCATATAACTTTTACTACCACTGTCACCCCAAACATCACCAGAGATTTTTATCTGGACACCCCACTCCTGGCCCCCATCGCTTTTAATGACCATGAGAGCTGAGACAAGGAGTTCACATGTAGGTGACTTTTTAATGAAGACCTAACCAGAGGCAGGAGGAATCCCACCTCCTGTGGGTTTGTGGTGTGCATGGGAGGGAGCTGAGTCCCCTTCCAGCCCCATGGCTACAATCCCAGGAGGAGATGCCTCAACTAACCAGGCTGAATCCATTCCTTCAGCAGAGGTAAAGGAGATCCCTGCCTGTCCTTGTCTGCCTGTCCTGTCTAATGATGGGACAGGAAACAGGCTGCCCACGGAAGTGGTTGGGTCACCACCCCTGGAGGTATTTAAAAGACATGGAGCTGTGGTACCTGTGGACATGGCTCAGTGGTTTACTTGAACAGTGTAAGGTTGATGGTTGGCCTCGATGTTCTTAAGGGTCTTTTCCAACCTAAATGATTGTACAGTTCTTAGAAAAGTTGATTTTTAGATCAAACTATCTCATCAGAGAAATGACACTGCAGGAAGGCAGTGTGTCTCCCAGCTGAGGGAGAGAACAGGAGTGCTTGCTTCAGGCTGTTTCCCATGCTGTTCCCATGTTGGAGCACCAGGGTTCCCTGGATGGAGCCCAGAGGGGCAGAGGCAGAGCCACCTTGGGCTGGGCCTCTGCTGCTGAGCTGGGCCGGGCTCCTGGGACACAGATAGATGGTGGCAATGGGGCAGCGCTGCAGAGAGACAGCTCTGCCCAGGAGCAGGGCTGGGGCGCTGCCTGCAGGCACCTGGGGAGACCTGCGAGCCTGAGAGAGCTTAAAGGCACTTGGCAGTGGAGGATGCTGAGAGCTCCCTGAAGGAGAAACCTTCCCAGCTGTGTGTATGGTAAGGCTCTGGGTGCAGGAAAATGAAGCTGCAGTTCCAGGAGGGATCTCCTGAAGCTGCTGCCTCGGACAGTCCATGAGACCTGTTAGGAGGACTCTCTTAGTTTCTCTCTGTAGATAAGCAGGAGGATGTCCTCCAGAGCAGAGGCTTCCCTCTGCACCACGCAAGGGACAGGACATGCCAGGTCCCTTGTCCCGGGCTGGCTGCAGGGTGTGAATATGGGTGTGCAGCCAGGGGTGCCCAGCACTGTCCTTGTGAGCAGGATCCCTGCAGCCCAGGGGCTGTGTGCTGAGGCAGGGACTCTACCACTTGCTGGAGTCAGCACTCAGCCTGCCTGAGAGCTCCCCATGGTGCTGGGGTTGAATGTCGGGGGAAGGATTGACCTGAGCAGGGACGGGAGATGTTCTCCAGTGCACTGGAGAGGATGCAGCAGCAGGTCCAGTGCCCCAGGGCCCAACCGATGGCAAAACTGCTCCAGGTTGAACTGTCAGATCCCTCCACCTCAAGAGATCCAGCCATCCTCCATCCCTGAGTGACTGCTCTCATCCCCCTCCACCTGCATAACAAAGGTGGCCTTTCATCTCTGGACTGGGAGATTCCAGGCTCATTTGTTGGCTTTCTCCTCCTCTTCTCCCTTTATCTGGGGCAGCATCAGTGGCTGGACCCAGAGCGTTGTCCTCTCCCTGGGGGTCAGCAGAACCTTCCCAGACCGACCTCCTGCACTCACCCAGCTGGCCTGGCCCTCATGGCTCACCTCCCAAAATCATGCACCCTGGTGCCAGCGACTTCTGACATACTTCAGCTCTGTTCCCCTCTGGACAAGGCTATAAGCTATACCCTATCCTCATTGCCTAGGTTAGTGAGAATGATGACAGAGGGGCAAAGCTGCTCTTCTTCAAGCGTTCAGTTCACTGTCACGTCTGTGTTTGTGACATGAAGGTTTCTGTCAACTATGTTTCTACGGTAACCAAAGGACATTGCCTGTTTCCCAGTTCTGGGTCTTGTTCCCCAACATGATTGCTGCTGTACCAACCAAAGGCTTCCTTCTACCACTGCAGGCCAAGAGATCCTCTTGACTAGAGACTGCAAACAGCTGGTAAGGAATTTATGCCACAACGTCCAGGAGAGTCAGAGTACTACCTGGTACTGAGGGCATGAGTCCCTTCATGTGCCCTTTAGAGCAAAATTCCTTTGCGTGTGTTGTGGTTTAAGCCATAAATCACGCAGTTTGCTTACTCAGTGCCCTCTCTTTCTTCCCCCCCACTCCGAAGGGGGGGGAAATGGGGAGAAGAATCAAAAGAATGTAACTCCCACAGGTTGAGATAAGAACAGTCCAGTAACTAAGGTATAACACAAACCACTGCTGCCACCACCAATAACAATAATGACCAGGGAAATACAAGGGAAGAGGATACAACTGCTCACCACCCGATGACCAAGCTGTGAACTTAATTCTTCCGGGTTCCTGCCCCCAGTTTTACATTCTGGGCATGACGTACTGTGGTATGGAATACCTCTTTGGTCAGTTTGGGTCAGGTGTCCTGTCTCTGCTTCCTCCCGGCTTCCCCTCCTCCCTGGCAGAGCATGAGGCTCAGAAAGTCCTTGGTCAGGCCAAAACATTCTAAGCAGTAACTGAAACCACTAGTGTTATCAGCACTGTTCCCAGGCCAAAAGTCAAAAACACAGCACTGCACCAGCTACCAAGAAGGAGAAAAATGGCTGCTACTGCTGAACCCATGACAAACTGAAAGCCTCTAAGTCAGAATCCCGCCTAGACATAGCGATACTGCAGCGCTGCTGGTGCCTCAGTGGGCTCGTGATAGCTAACCGCCTGCCTCCCTCCTGCAGGGCGGGCCCGGTGCGGAGCGCTGCTCGTGGTCGGAATCAGAGGGGTGGATGGATGTGGCACCGCCTCTCCCCCGTCACGTACTGCATGATCGTGGGGCACTCAGTGCTAAATCATTCGTAGATGACCAGATTCTGGGCCAGGGTTTTGTATGTAGCAGAGCAGCTCCCTTGCTGTGATGTATTGGGAATCAGCCCTCAATACAAGCTTTTGTCCCGCAGCCAGCTGGCTGGGCATCCGGCCTTCGCCGGCACAAAACGGCCTGGGCCATCGGGCTAGGCTGTCCACTCAGCGAGAGGCAACCGTGCGCGGGCACACTCCCTGCTCTCTTCTTCTTCCTTGCCGCTTGCTTGTCATGCTGCAGGGAGTGCTGGGGTTTTGTTGTGTGAAGGCTCAGCCTCTGTCCCCTTGGCCACAGGTCAGAGGCAGCAGGGGGTTGTACGGTGCTCGCCTCCCCCAACTGGTGTTTCCAGGCCACACTCCTCCGGGGTAGACGTGGTAGCCCAGGCGTGGGGGCAGCCGCGCAGTCTCCCCTTTCCTGGTGCCTTTGGGTAGACCTGGCCTCCACTGTCTCACTACAGTGAGAGGCAGGTGGGAGAGGTAGTGCCGATGGTAGACCTTTTTTGTGTGGGGTTTTTTTTTTTTAATTTATTTATTTATTTATATTTTCTCCCCAGGTACCTACTGATTCGGAGGAAACTCCAGGAACAAACTTGCCAAAGAAGTTTTAAGTTGACAAGCAGGTATTCTTTATTGTGGCACCGGGAGACATGAGGGATAGATCCCCCTAACATGTGTCCCTGTATTGTTACACAAGCCATCCTTATATGACCGCTGGGCACACATACATATTCATGAGGCTACGTATGGATTACATCATTTTCCAGAAAGTTCCCTGCATGCGTACAAAAATGTGGTGGTGGTCTCTGAGGGTCATTTATTTCTTCCAAAAATCTTCATCACTTCTGGCAGCCTTCGAAGCATGCGCAGTAGATGCTTACACCAGCTTAATTGGTTCGTTAAAACCATAGACATAACAATCATCCTGTCCTTCTACTTATCAGTTAGTTTAACTGCAGCCCATCCTGGACCCCTGCCACTCAGATACTTCTTATCCTTACATCCTGTTCTTCTAGCCTGTTTTTCTTACACTCATTTTGTACTAAGATCATAAAGGCCTAAAACTACAAAGGTTTATCTCATACAAGAATTCTCAGTATGTCCTCTAGCTGTACTCTATTTTTTTTTCTGTGAATCATGCACCTCAGTAATTTTCCATTGCTACTGTTACAAAGCCATCAAACTTAACATTACTTAAAATTGATTCTAAAGGTTTATATATTTCATTTTGTGATTTTGTGCCCCCCTTGTCTCACTACCTCACCGTTCAGTGCCCCGCGCATTTAGGTCTTTGCCACTCTTTGCCGCCTGCCAGGGTCAGCACTCAGCCTGCCTGGGAGCTCCCCATGGTGCTGGGGGAGAAGCTGAGGAGAAGGAACAAGCCCTGACAGGGAAGGGAAGTGCTGGGTGGGTGACGCTGCTCCAATCTCCAATCACTCTGAGCACATTTTCAGAGGGTCCTTCTGAAAGACACTGGGGCAGTGCCTGCCTGATAGGGAAGGATTCTGAGCTTTGATGTATTTTACTCTTGGTTGGCAGGTTGGGCAGTGGGTGCTGGGAATTTACTTCTCTGCTTTGGAGAAGGTACCGAGAGTCCTGTCAGGACTTGTCTAAGCTGTTCCTGAGCCCCTGCACAAGCAGAGATGCCCCTGGGCAGAGCCCTGCTGCCAGGAGGGGTGTGCAGGGCAGAGCTGAGCACACAGCCCATGGGATGGGCTCTGGGAGCCCTGAGAGCGAGCAGAGCTGGGCACAGAGCAGCAGCTCGTGGCAGGGACAGCTCCAGACAGCAGTGACATGGGCAAGAAGTGAATGGGGAGAAAGTGCAGGGCAGCCCCGGGGAGGGTGCGTTCAGGCAGCTCTCTTGTTGTCTGACACTGGAGGTGGCTGCTGGGCATGCTCTGCTGGGCAAGGAGCTGAGTGTCTCTCTAGAAAGTGCAGGGCAGCTGAGAACCAGAGTGATGGACTCTGCAGCAATCCTGACTAGGCACTAACCCACAGACAGTTGAGCTCTTTTGTCTGTCCCATGCTGAGACTCTTCACAGTTGCCTTCAAAACATTAGAATTTTTTTTACCTACAAGAGTCACTTGGCAGATGTGACACTGGGAAAACAAACAATCCAACCAACCTCAGAGACAAACATGACCAAGTCATGCTGAGTCTCTCCTCTGCAGCCCGAAAGTGTTCCGAGTCACGAGTGGGTAAATTGAACCTCTGTATCTGACATCCCTCCTGTCTTCACCTGTTGCTGCCTTTTTCTACTATCAGCAATGTCCTGTGCCCAGAGGCAGCAGATGTCCAACGGCAGCTCCTTCACCCAGTTCCTCCTCCTGCCATTTGCAGACACGTGGGAGCTGCACCTCTGGTACTTCTGGGTCTTCCTGGGCATCTCCCTGGCTGCACTTCTGGGCAACGGCCTCATCATCACCTCCACAGCCTGCAACCAGCACCTCCACATCCCCATGTACTTCTTCCTACTCAGCCTCTCCCTCCTGGACCTGGGCTCCATCTCTACCATTGTCCTCAGATCCACGGCCAATTCCCTCTGGAACACAAGGGCCATCTCCTACACAGGTTGCACTGCACAGGTTTTTCTGTTCATCTTTTTTATTTCAGCAGAATTTTCTCTTCTCACCATCATGTGCTATGACAGCTATGTGCCCATCTGCAAGCCACTGCACTATGGGACGGACCCTCCTGGGCAGCAGAGCTTGTATCCACATGGCAGCAACTGCCTGGGGCAGTGGGTTTCTCTATAATGTGCTGCATACAGCCAATACATTTTCTCTGCCCGTCTGCCAAGGCAATGCTGTGGACAAGTTTTGTGAATTTCCCCAGATCCTTAAGCTCTCCTGCTCAGTCTCATATCTCAGAAAAGCTAGGCTTCTGGTGGTTGGTACCTTTATAGCATGTGAATATTTTGCTTTCATTGCAGATCCCTACGTGGAGATCTTCAGGGCCATGCTGAGGATCCCCTCTGAGCAGTGATGCCACAAATCTTTGCATTGGCCCGGAGCAAAGAGTATGAACTTCAGGGCCTTGCTGCCACAGCCAAATGGTCAGGACAGAAAGGTGCAGCTGGGCCTCTTCTGCAAACTGTGAGCTCCACAGCGGTGCCACCACTATTGCTGTTGCTCCTCGCTTTCCCACCTAGAAGTCCAATTGTGTGCAACCTCTCCAGTGCCTGCTCCTGCATGTCATGCAGCAGAGTAAGCAGAGCACAAAAGTTTGGCCTCTCCTTCCACAGCCAAAGAGCCAGGACAGAAAGCTTCTGCTGGGCCTCTTCTGCAGACAGCGAGCTCCACAGCGGTGCCACAACCACTGCTCTCACTCTTCGCTTTCCCACCTAAAAGTCCAATTGCATGCAACTTGTCTGGCGTCCGCTCCCTGCCGTCCTGCAGGACAGTGCGCATAGCACAAGTGTTTGGCCTCTACTCCTACAGCTGAATAGTCAGGACAGAAAGCTGCTTCTGGGCCTCTTCTGCAAACTGTGAGCTCTGCAGCGGTGCCAACACCATAGCTGTAACTCCTAGCTTTCCCACCTTAAAGTCCAAGTAAGTTATCTGGCTCCCACTCCCAGTTTTTCTGCGGCACGGAGGACAGAGTATGGACTTCAGGGCCCTGCTCCCACAGCCAGAGGGCCAGGGCAGAATGGTGCTGCTGGGCCAGTTCTGAAGGCAGTGAGCTCCACAGCGGTGCCACCTGCATTACTGTCGCTCCTCTCTTTCCCACCTAAAAGTCCAATTGCGTGCAACCTGTCTGGTGTCTGCTCCCACCTGTCCTGCAGCACAGTGAGCAGAGCATGAATGTCAGACTTCTGCTCCCACAGCTGAAGAGCCAGGAGAGAAAGCTGCTGCTGGATCTCTTCTGCAAACTGTGAGCTCCGCAGCATTGCCACATGCATTGCTGTCTCTCCTCTCTTTCCCACCTAAAAGTCCAGTTGCCTGCAACCTCTCCAGAGCCTGTTCCAGGCCGTCGTGCAGCAGAGTGAGTAGAGAAAGAACATTTGGTCTCTGCACCCACAGCCAAAGGGCCAAGACAGAAAGCTGCTCCTGGGCCTCTTCTGCAGACAGTGAGATGTGCAACAATGCCACCAGCATTGCTCTCGCTCCTCGCTTTCCCACCTAAAAGTCCATGTGCTTGGAACCTGTCTGCCTCCCACTCCCAGCTGTTCCATGGCACAGAGCACAGACTATGGACTCCAGGGCCCCGCTCCCACAGCCAAAGGGTCAGGACAGAAAGCTGCAGCTTGGACTCTTCTGCAAACTGAGCTCCGCAGTGGTGCCACCTGCATTGCTGCCGCTCCTCACTTTCCCACCTAGAAGGGCAATTGCGTGCAACCTCTCCAGGACCTGCTCCAGCCGTCATGCAGCACATTGAGTAGAGAACAAATGTTCGGCCTCTGCTCCCACAGACAAAGAGCCAGGACAGAAAGCTGCTGCTCTGTCTGTTCTGAAGACAGTGAGATCCACAACAGTACTACCCTCATTACCATTGCTCCTCATTTTCACACCTAAATGTCCGTTTGAGTCCAACCTCTCTGCTGCCCGCTTCCGGCTGTCCTGCAGCAGAGTGAGCAGAACACGAATATTTGGCCTCTGCTGCCACAGCCGAAGAGCCAGGACAGAAAGCTGCTGCTGGGCCTCTTCTGCAAACTGTGAGCTCTGCAGCAGTGCCACCACTATTGCTGCCGATCCTCACATTCCCACCTAAAGTCCAATTGTGTGCAACCTCTCCGGTGCCTGCTCCTGCCCATCATGCAGCACAGTGAGTAGATAATGAATGTTTGGCCTCTGCTCCCATAGCTGAAGAGGCAGGACAGAAAGCTTTACCTGCGCCTCTTCTGCAGACAGTGAGCTGCACAACAGTACTACCCTCATTACTGTCGCTTTTTGCTTTCCCACCTAAGAGTCCATTTGAGTCCAACCTCTCCGGTTCCTGCTACCGGCAGTCCTGCAGCAGAGTGAGCAGGGCATGAATGTTTCAACTCTGCTCCAACAGCCAAAGAGCCAGGACACAAAGCTGCTGCTGGGCATCTTCTGCACACAGTGAGCTAAGCAGCAGTGCCACCAGCATTGCTGTTGTTCCTCGCTTACCCACCTAAAAGTCCAATTGAGTGCACCTTCTCCATCGTCTGCTCCCAGCCGTCCTTCAGAACAGTGAGTAGAGCATGAACGTTAGACTTGTGCTCCCACATCTGAAGATCTAAGACAGAAAGCTGCTGCTGGGCCTCTTTTTCAGATAGTGAGCTCCACAACAGTGCCGCCACCATTGCTGTCGCTCCTTGTTTACCCACCTAAAAGTCCAATTGCATGCAACCTCTCCAGCTCCTGCTCCCAGCTGCCCTGCAGCAGAGTGAGCAGAGCACGAATGTTTGGCCTCTGCTCCCACAGCCGAAGAACCGGGACAGAAAGCTGTTGCTGGGCCTCTTCTGCAGACCTCCACAACGATGCCACCAGCATTGCTGTCGCTCCTTGCTTTCCCATGTTAAAGTCCATGTGTTTGGAACCTGTCAGGCTCCCGTTCCCAGCTGTTCCATGGCACAGAGTACAGAGTAAGGACTTCAGGGCCCTGCTCCCACAGGCAGAGGGCCAGGACAGAAAGCTGCTACTGGCCCTCTTCTGCAGACAGTGAGCTCTGCAATAGTGCCCCCCGCATTGTTGTCGCTCCTCTCTTACCCGCCTTAAAGTCCAATTGCCTGTTACCTCTCTGTCGACTGCTCCCAGCCGTCCTGCTGCAAAGTGTGCAGAGAATGAATGTTTGGCCTCTGTTCCCACAGCCAAAGAGCCAGGATGAAAAGCTGCTGCTCGGCCTCTTCTGGAGATAGTCAGCTCAGCAGTGGTGCAACCCACATTGCTGTTGCTCCTCGCTTTCCCACCTAAAAGTCCAATTACCTGCAACGTCTCTGGCGCCTGCTCCTGGCTGCCCTGCAGCAGAGTGAGCAGAGCACAAATGTTCGGCCTCTGCTCCCATAGCCGAAGAGCCAGGAGATAAAGCTTCTGCTGGGCCTCTTCCGCACATGGTGAGCTCCACAACAATGCCACTTTTGAGCATATCTCATACCCCATATCACATAATATCCCATATTCCATATCCTATTCCACATATCCCATAATATCCCATACCCCATACTCCTATGCTATGGTGTACCCACGAGTGCTGTGGGAATAGGGGTACCCATGGTTGGAATTTGATTTGGGAAAGCTTGGACCCACATGGGAATGTGTCAGTAAATACAGAATTAATCATAGAATAGTTAGGGTTGGAAAGGACCTTAAGATTATCCAGCTGCAACACCCCTGCCATGGGCAGGGACACCTCAGACTAAACCATGTCACCCAAGAAAACATGGAAAATAAACAGCACAAACGATCCATCTCACACATTAAGAGCCATAAAAGCCATAATAAACCCAGGAGAACTGACCCTGGTGAGGACCAAGCATTAAGAGATGCTTTTTGCTTTGCTAAGTGATCCCTGCTACTTGCACTGAAACATGGAGAAGTCTAAACCAATGCCTTTGGGGTCTGTGCGTGTAGGGATTGCCAACAGCACTGACTTGCTGGCCAGGAACCATGAGTCTCAGCCACAGAGTGTCTGTGTGGTCTGAATGCGAGTATGAGCCTCAGCCAGTCTGGGTGAGAGCCAGCCTATGTAGTCTGTGAGTTCTGAATGTGTATCTGAGCCAGAAAATTAAAGCCAGGGAGCAGCCAGGGAGCCAGAGCCAGATGAGAAAAAAGCCCAGCTGTGCCTCCCTGGCTGCTTTTATTCCGGCTGGTGGTTTGCCCCTCCCATGCCCCAGCCCATTGAGGGAGCAGTTGTGGGTGGGACCTGGGGGTATATGAGGCACAGCCTTTCACCAGGGAGCTTGCTCAGGTTTTGGTTTTCATCAGGGTAAGGTTTCTGGTGTTAATTTTGGTTTTTGTGGCTTTAGAACTTTGTGATTTACTTCTGCTTGGTTTTGGGGGCGTTTTTGAAATGGTTTTGTCTGAATGAAGAAAGTGTCCACAGCAAGCGCAGGCTGCAGCATGATGTCCTCAGTGCAGCTCCCTTGGGTCTGGAGCTGCCAGCGGGGCACTGCTCCTCCACTTGTGGGCTGACGCAGGAGGAGCGGAAAGCTCTGTGCAAAGCCTCCAGCGCTCTCCTGAAGCGGGATAGTTGTTGCTGTTGGGCTGCTTCTGCATCCCAGAGGGTGGAGATGCCTGTGGGGAAAGGAAAGCTGTAGGTACCGGGCTGGGTGGGCACCAGACAAGCTCCTGCTGCCACCTGCCACGGAGGGCTTCCCCCAGGGGCTTTCCACTGAAGACTTTCAGCCCTTTCCCACGGAGGGGAGGCTGGGGCATGGCTGAACTCATGCACACACTGCTGTTGACCTGGTCTGGGTGCCACTTGACTCAGGGATGTACCTGGCTCATCCTCAGTGTCCTGAACACTGGCAGGTGACACTGCCAGTTTACCCTTGTGTAATGGTGGGGAAGCAACGGCTGTGCTGGCCTCTCCCTGATGCTTTTTCGATGCTCTCCTCACCTTGTGTCTGAACAAGACCTGCACGGCTCTGTTGATTACTGTGACCTTCTGTGAGGCAGGTTCCTCTCTCTGGGCCTGTGCTGTTGTCTGCTGCTCATGCATGCTGGCCTCTTCCTGAGGCTCTGCAGCCACAGGATACAACATGTCCTGAACTGCTGCAGGCGCCATTGGTGCCATTGACACATCCACATGGCTTTCATCAATGTCCTGCTGCTCCTGAGGCTGCTCAGCCATTTCCTGGAACACAGCTGAAGTCTTGGGCCGAATGCCCCTTATGAAGAGCTTGGCTTTTCTGTGTAGAATCAACTCATAGGCAGTGGGGCTCGGCGGGGCAAATGCCTTTCTTTATGCCTATGCTTCTGCTCCCTGCTCGACAAAGCCAGAGGAAGCTGATGCCGGTGCCTCCTCCTGCTCTTGTGCCACAGCAGCGAGAGGTGCACGGTGCTGCTCTTCAGCAGCTCCAGACAGGGTAGGAGCTGCTGACTCAGTGTCCGTGGGACTGGCTGTGGCAGGAGACACACTCTGCCGGTCTCTGGCTGCCTCTCCTGCCACTTCCGTGCCCCTGCTGCTGGGGAGATGGACCTGTCCTGGGGACCCATGTGGGGGGCCTGGAAAAGCTCTGGCTCCAAGGGGTTGACCACGATGTTATATATGATGATAATAACCCCTGGGGACAGCAAGTTTTCAATGTCCTCAACAAATTCTTTCTCTTCCTCAGGCAAGTCTGCTGGCTCCTCCTGTAAACACACAGCAGAACATCAGGAGCTGACAGCTTTTCCCAGATGTGTCTCTCTCATGACTGCAGGTAGTTGTGTGAGTGCTGTGCCATGGGCTTCCTTCTCCTCTGCTGCCCTGTGACCAGCACCAGGGCTGGGTGGTGCATTGGCCCCTCGTTTGGGCTCTGGGGGTGCTGCTGGTGGCTGCTCACTGGGGAAGTCCCTCATGGGCTGCTCTCCTTCAGTGCCTTTGCTCCAGAGGAAGGGTGTGGGATGGGAGAGCAAGAGCACAGGCAGGGGAAAGAGGGAATGTCAGCAGGGTAGCATAGGGAGCACCAGCAATGTCCCTGCCACACTCACTTTGGGATCTGGGGCTGCCTCTAGCACCCCGGGATCACCGATGCTGGCTACGCGCATGCACTTGCCTGGTGCTGAGAGTCCTGTACCAAGAGAGAAGCTGCTATTTCCCCTTCATCATCTACTCCAGGAGAAAGATGGGGTGTTCCAGGGTCTGCCCCAGGGATCTCGTGCAAAGAAGTTGCTGCTTCTTCCTCATGGTCTGCCAAGGAGACATTGGAACTACTGTACTGTTTTTCAACTTCTACAGACATGGGAGACACCATGTCTTCTCCAGCCTCACCTGCCACTGGGATGAGAGGAGTTGAGCAGGGCTCTGCCTGGGACTCTACAGCCACAGGAGACTCCGTGTTCTCAACTGCTGCAGGCCTCATTGCTGCCATTGACACATCCACATGGCTTTCGTCAATGTCCTGCTGTTCCTGAGGCTGCTCGTCCTTTCCATCTATGACAGCCACAGCCTTCTGCAGGATGCACATAGTGAAGTGCCTGGCTGTTTCCTGTCTTCTCAGCTCAGACGCAGTGGGACTGAGCAGGGGAAATGCATTTCTCTGTCCCTCTGCTTCTTCCTCCTGCTCGTTAAAGCCAGGGGAAGCTGGTGCTGATGCTTCCTCCTCCTCTTTTGCTATGGCAGAGAGAGGTACATGGTCCTGCTCTTCCTTGTCATCTCCAGCCAGGGTAGCAGCTGCTGGCTTATTGTGTGTGGGACTGGCCAGGGCAGGAGACATGGTCTGCAGGTCTCCAACTGCCTCTCCTGCTTCACCTGTGCATATACTGATTTGGCTGCTGGGTCTAGCCTGGATATCCACTTGCGGGTCTTGGTAGAGATCTGGGACCAGGGGCTTCACCGAGATGTTTTGTAATTTTACAACTTTTACTTGGGACAGCATGTTCTCGATGTCCCCAGCAAATTCTTTCTCCTCCTCAGGAAAGTCCTCTGGCTCCTCCTGTAAACACACAGCAGAACATCAGGAGCTGACAGCTTTTCCCAGATGTGTCTCTCTCATGGCTGCAGGTAGTTGTGTGAGTGCTGTGCCATGGGCTTCCTTCTCCTCTGCTGCCCTGTGACCAGCACCAGGGCTGGGTGGTGCATTGGCCCCTCGTTTGGGCTCTGGGGGGCTGCTTCTGGTGGCTTCTCATTCTGGAGGTCCTTCATGGGCTGCTCTCCTTCAGTGCCGTTGCTCCAGAGGAGGGGTGCGGGATGGGAGAGCAAGAGCACAGGAGGGATGTCAGCAGGGTAGCACAGGGAGCACCAGCAATGTCCCTGCCACACTCTCTTTGGGATCTGGGGCTGCCTCCAGCACCTCGGGATCCCTGGTGCCGGCCACATGTGTGATAGAATAGACTATGCTTCGTGTTAAAAAAGGAAATGGAGAAGTGATAGTTTGTTACAAAATATGGTATGAAAATTCATGAAACGAGAAACAATTAATATGAGGTGGAGCTAAGGCAATATTAATAAAAAGTTGCTATCTTTTACTTCTTTGGGTAAAAGAAAAGCGTTTGGAAAACATGGGTTAATAACTTTCAGCCTAACTTGGAGAACAGTGTTTGTGTTGTAAGTCTGTGATATGCTAATAAGATTTAATAGCCCTTCTACATATCGGTCTGCTTTTAAGTAGTGCCTCCTGGGCATCTGCTAAGCTTCAAACACTCCTTATCTGCCCGTATGGTGTTGCTTATCTCTTGTAAGAAAGACACACTGCTCTAAATCTTTACCAGTTGTCAGAAACTCTCCAGTACAGCTGCTTTCAGCTAATTGGGACCACTGGGGCATTCAACTGTGCTAAAGGTGAAAAGTGCATCCTGAGGAAGACTGCTTAGTTCATCTTGAAGACCCCTGCCCACGACTGTCAGAGGACAGTGCGCAAGTGCCGAAAGGGAGGAGACTTATGATAATGAGTACTTAAACTAATTGTAATATCCCTGCTTCTCTCTCAGAAACCTCCTGAATATGCATGTTTATGTGTAATAAATATCTGCTCTCTTAACCCCTCAGTGTGCGGCTTGGGTGGAGTGATGACTCCCTGCCCACCCAGCACTGCTTGCTTATCTCCCATCAAAGAGCACAATAAAGAAATTGGCTGCTAATGTCAGTGCTGATGTTGGGTTTTTTATAACAAAATTGGCGTTTATAACACGTGTGGTGCTCACCTGGTGCTGAGAACCCTGTACCAAGAGAGAAGCTGCAGCTTCTCTTTCATCGTCTGCTCCAGGAGCAAGATGGGGTGTTCCAGCATCTGCCCCAGGGATGTCGGGCAATGAAGCTGCCACTTCCACCTTGTTTGCTTCTGAGGAGACAACAGCTCTCCCGTCCTGTTCTTAGAATATGTAGTGAAGGCGCATGTGCTGCAAATGTTTATTGCACACGGGTTTTCCTGCTGTAGAGGTGCTGGTCTGTACCATGCCACAGGTGGTACAGAGCGACCATCTCCAATGGCAGGGGATTGTCCCATGTCACAGTGGTGATGCACGCTCAGAGGCCTGGCCGATGCAACTCTTGCGGTGTGGCTCCATTGTGAGGTGTGGGGTGTCCAGGCTATATCTAGCCAGCAGGGCCAGCACAGCCCCAGAGGTGCTGCTGGTCGCAGACGAGAGCTCCTGGTTTGGCTCCCCAGCCTTGAGCCTCGTGTGCTACCAAAGGCACTCAGGCCCTGCGTCGCTATGGCACCGCTGCTGCTGGCGCTACTGCTGCTGGGCCTGGTCCCTGGGCTGGCCCGGCCCCTGGAGCCCTGCCCGGGGCCCTGCCGCTGCCGTGGGCGCCGGCTGAACTGCAGCGGCGCTGCTCTGACTCTCGTGCCCCCAGCCAGCAGCCAACGGCCCTTCTCTGTGCTGTGAGTGCCCTGCAGTTCCGGGTGCTGCCCTGGGACACCCTGAGAGTGGCTCCAGGGGCACGCTGCATGTGGGGGGCTGATGGGCAGCGCCGAGAGGGCAGCTCCAGGCCAGCCCAGCGGCCACCCCACAGCCCTGGGGCAGGGGAAGGGGTTGTGCTGGGGATGACACTGCCAATGGCTTCTCTGCAGGGATTTCACTGGGAACGCACTCTCCCTCATCCCCCCGCAGGCATGGAAGGGGTACCCATGGGCTGAGAAGCTGTGAGTATCTGCCAGCGTTGGACATGGCACGGGGGTTCCGGGATCCCCATCCCTCCGCCGGGCTGTTGAGCCGAGGCTGTGACGAGCACCACATCAGTGCTTGCCTCGTGCAGCCAAGGCGGAGCTGCACAGCAGGGAGGGGTGTGAACCCCCCTGTTCCATAGCAAGCAGTGCCCTGGGCTGTGTCCCTGGTTCCCCCCGGGGCCATCACTGGGCCTGCAAAACCGTGCTCGGGCTGCAGTCAGTGTCAGCAGCCCGGGAGCAAGCGCCCGCTCCTGCCATGAGTGTGCCGAGCCCTGGCGGGACCCGGCGAGATGCTGCGGTGCCGCTGCTGCAGGGCTGTTCCCCCGCAGCTCCATTGCCCTGAGAGATGCGGCTGCCACCGCTCGTGTCCGTCTGTCTCTTGCAGAGTTCTCCGGGACAACAGCCTGCGGGCAGTGAAGAGGCACTCGATGGAGGGGCTGCTCCTGCTGAGGCACCTGTAGGTACCTCCCTGCCCATGGTGCTAGGCACGGTCTCCCCCGCCCTGGCCCTGCTGCCCAGCCTGCCCCAGGAAGGGCTTTATTCCTGTGGGGATCCCGGCTGCAACCAGAGCAGAGCAGGGTCTTGGTGCTGCGGCAGCGCCTACGGAGAGGGCTCCGCAGGGACGCGCTGCACTTCCGTTGCCCCACCTCCAAGCGGGAGGAGGGGGCTGCTGCCCTTTCCCTGCACAGAACTGCACGAGGCCACCACCTCCAGGGCAAAGCTCGTGCATTCGTCTCCTCTCAGCTCAGATGGCCCAGAGCTGCCTTGGAGTGAGCTCATGGTGTGGCTTCTCTCCATCGCCCATGGAGAGGAGCAGGCACTTCCCATGCACCCACACGATGGGGCTGGGGACTCTGGCTGAGCAGGCCGTGAAACACTCCCCACAAAGCTTCCTCTCTCCTTGTTTGCTGAAGAACAAGCCCAGGCAGAAAGTTCAGGCTGGGACAGGGAACCTTTTGGCTTCTAGAGCCAGGCCAGAGGACTCTTGCACACATCAGAGCAGGGGTGTGTAGGGAGGTGACTTTAGGAGCTAAGGGAAATAGCCCCATGCTGGTCACACAGGGCATTTCATCCGGTCCCTGCGGCCTCACACAAGAGGTGCTGTTGGGGCGTGCATAAAGAACCTGCTCTGTTACCAGACAGGACAATCAGCCCTGAAGTACCCCTAGTGGGATCAGAGCTGGGAGAACCTCTCTGAGCCACAGCCACCCTGCTCAGGAACGTGAGCCCCGGTTACACACCACTGCAAGTCAGAGCCAGAGAGAAACCCCATGTGAAATGAGAGTTGTGGCACGTCTTTGCTGGCAGAGTCAAAGCATCTGAGAGGAACCAGGACAGTGCAAATGTCACCAATGTTTTGGGTTCTCCTGTTAACAGGGATTTATCTTACAACAAAATCGAGGCGATCGAGGCGCGTGCTTTTGAGAACCTTCCTTTCCTGGAGACTATGTGAGTTATGGGAGTTCCTTCCTGCTGTGTTTGGGCAGAGCCTGTTTGCCTTTAGCACCTTCTGGTGCTGGAAAATGCTCCTGTTATTTTTAGACCAAGGACTCCAGCTTCTCCTAATGAAGCAGCAGTCAAGCTCAGGAGCTCAGGGCGTGGCTGGTGGCCACACCAGGATGGGGGCCATGGCTTGGGCAAACACAGCCAGAATAGAAGCTGAGTCTTGAGGCTTGCTGTGTCCTGGAGCAGGCAGAGATGCAGCACATGTGCACTTCATCTCCTCTCCTGGACAGGTTAACAAAAAGCAGGAGAGAAAATGGCAGTTTCCTCCCGGTTCCACCTTGGATGTGGCTGTTTCCTACAAACCAGTGCTGCTTCACTCCAGCTTCCTGTGGGTCAGACCCAATTTATTTCTGTGCTCTCCTGTTTCCCCAGAAACCTGGAGGGAAATCTCATCACTGAGGTCCAGAGCGACACCTTCCGGGCATGGCACGGGATGCAGTTCCTCCAGACACTGTGAGTGCTCCAAAGGCTAAGGGCAGCTCAGAGCTGTGGCACTTGTCACTGTGTTCTGCTCACCTCTTACCCCAAATAGGCAGAAGCATCAGTGCTGAATGACAACTCTGTCAGGCCACGGCTTTGCCTGGCTGGGTGCAGGAACAGAGACAAAGCTCATGGCAAGCGGGAATGTGAGAAAATAGGGAAAGACCTGGTGGAGGGAAGCCACCAGAAGGTGTGAGCTGAGGAGGAAAGAAAGAGAGATGTTGTGTTATCCAGAAGCAGCACTTAGAATCATAGAATAGTTAGGGCTGGAAAGGACCTTAAGATCATCTGTGGGCTTTTGCTGTCTGGGCTGGAGATGGTCAGGACCTGATGTATGTTGTGAATCTGCCCACCAGCATCTGCCCTGGCCTGGAGCCCTCACCCCAGGCCCTTCCTCACACACGTAGCACTGAGCCCCTGCCACTGCTCTCATCCTGCACCCCCCCGCTCACATGGGGTGTTGGTTCATTTCAGGGTCCTGAGCCGTAACCCCCTGTCTGTTATCGAGGACACGTGGTTCTTCAAGCTGCCTTCAGTCGCTCACCTGTAAGTATGGACCCCTTGTTAACAGGTTACCATGGATCTTTCTTTGTGTCTCTGTGTGCCCTGTGGCCAGGAAAGCATAGATCCAGCAGGAAATCCCACCCTTCTCCCACCCTTATCCTGCTGGAGGCAGCGGCAGAGCCAGGCAAAGGCTGAGCAGTTCTGAAATGTCCCAGGTGCAAAGCCAGCAAGGAGCTGGGACACGGACTTGAACTTGTCTGCATCCGTCTCCCACGGGATCTGCAGGATCCCTCCTGGTTCAGACGCATGGGTGGGAGTAGGGCACAGCAGGAAGGAGAGGGTTCTCCATCATTTCTCCTGGATTAGGTAGCAGCGGATCCCCCTGCAACCAGCACCGCGAGCAGCACGGACTGGGCTTGTTCCCGGAGCAGAGGCTGGCGCTGCCACCTCAAATGCAATGTGTTTCTTGAAACCCTTGCAGGGACCTGGGTGCCACACGAGTGACTCGGCAGACGCTGCTCATGCTGCTCCTGGGAACATCCCGCTTGGAAACACTGTGAGTGTGCAGGGGCCGGCTCCCACCTCCAGCAGATCCCAAGAGCTGGGACAAGGGGTCTGCGTGGGGACCGAACCGACCACCACACACTGCTCATTGGGACACTGGGGGTGAGGGGAAGTTTCCCAGAGCTGCAGCAGAGACTGAAGCAGACCCCTGATGTGTTTCTGTGTGCCACTTGGGTTGGAGTCACTGCCCTGGGTGGCGATGCTGAGCGTTTTGTCCGCTACCTCTGTTTTTCAGCACGCTGTCCAAGGACACGGCCTGCTGCCTCTGCCAGCACAAGCACAGCACCGAGACCCCCTGCAGGACACTCAGCTTCGACTGTGCAAGCGTGTGCAGCACCAGTGCTCCCCGCTGCGGTAACTGCCCCACAGCCCTGCCCGTGCCCCCCAGCTATAGCGAACCCTCTGAGCCTGCGTCTGACAGAAAGCTTCTTGTCACTGATGCGCTCTCGGTGTGTTACAGCTCCCCTGGCAGAGATACCAGGGCTCCTAACGGGAGCCGTGCCACCCAGGAAGGGGAACAGCAGCTCCGTGTTGAAGATCCAGCCCAAGGAGCCCTTGCTCAGGGAGCAGAGAACTGTCACGCTCGCAGTTGTCCTGAGCTTGACCAGCCCCAATGCTTCGGCAACTTCCCCTCAGCAGCTCTCGAGGCAGGAGGAAAACACTGCCAAGGAGCTGACGCTCATGCTGCAGCGCATTCAGCACACGGGCTGGAGCAGCTCCATTGACACCAGGAGGTTCTATTTTCTAGCAGAGGGGCTCGTGACACAGCTGAAGAAGAAGCTGCACAAGGCCATAAGCATTCTGACTGTGAAAAGCCCCAGCACAGCCTGGCCAGCGCAGAGGGACAAGGGGCAGGAGGTGCCAGCAGGGGAGGGAGGAAGAGCCATAAGCTGGCAGCAACAGGAGCGTGGCTTAGGCTTGACCCGAGCAGAGTCCACCCTCTGGGAAGCAGCCCGGAGGATGAACCTCAGCGACATCCTCCCAGTCTCCAGCCACCAGAGAGCACCCACCCCTCCTGCAGCACAGCCCCCTACACGATACCCAAGAGAGGCCCCACATCTTGCGCGGTCTTTTGAGAGTCAGGATCATTCCGATGCTGTGGAGAAGACCAACAAGGCTGACAGGATGGAGGATGAGGAGGGTGCAGGAGATGAGGAGGAAGCACCATCCCCAACACAGGACTCTGCTGAGACAGACAAGGAGCAGAAGCAGCAGTACAGTGATGGGACAGTGGGCAATGAGGTTGCAGAAGAAGAGCCCGCGGCAGCAGAGGGTAGAGCAGAGCAGAGACAGAACACTATCCAGCGTTTCTTCTATGCTCTGCTGGCTAACAACGGCCCCCCTGCTGCCAGCAGTGCACCACAGGACACGGCTGCAGCAGAGCGTTCCTCTCCGGGCGGGAGCCCACCCACTGCCCCTGCAAGCACCACTACATTTGGGAAGCACAAGGAGCAGGAGTCCCTTGTCCTAACAGCACTGGGCAGCTCCAGCGCCCTAGGCGGCACGGCCGTGCAAGGAGCACCTTTTGACTCCCCGCTCAGCCACCACCTGCACTGGCTGGTGCCAGACCGAGCCGTGCGCAGGTTCATGGCATGTGTGGCTCGAACCCTGCAGGGGAACTGCAGCCTGCCTCAGCTCCAGCCGGCCTGTGCCAAGATGGTCTCGAGGACGGGGCTGCTCCTGAAGCTGCTGAGCGAGAGGCAGCGCAACCTGGAGCCCTCTGACCTCCTGGAGCAGTGTGTGCAGGAGGACACCGGCATCTCACGTTCACATGCCCAGGTCTGGGCCAAGGAGATGGACAGCGAATCTGCAAATATGGTAGGAGAGAGGGGGGCCCTGCTTCACATGTATTTCTGGACAGTGGGGTATGGAAGGGGCCTCTCCTCTCCCCCTCCCCCTCCCCTGTCCCTGATATGCTCTCCCTTTCTCCCAGGAGATGGCTCAGCTCACCTCTGGCATCATCACCACCATCATATCTGTTGCGCTCCTGGTGCTGTGCTGCTTCAAGGTGAGCCAAGGACTCGTTTGGCAGAGCACTGCCAGCCAAGCCCTGGGACTGGAGCGCACAGGGGCAGGGTGGTGCTCCCACAGTGCTCATGGGTCCCGGGTGCTGCTGCGGATGTCTGTGGATGTGCTGGGGAGCACAGGAGATGTTTTCCCAAACTCGTAGCTCATTGTGGTACCTGCACCCTGGAGGTTGGAGGGGTTCAGAGCTGCTGGGAGCAGATTGTCCTGGCTCCTGTCTCCAGCTCTGCTGTGCAGCTTCCCTCTTGCTGTGCAGCTTCTTTCTTGAGGGGGGCTGTGGCTCCCTCTCATCATAGCCTCTGCCATCAGACCTTCCTGGACTTTATACCACAGTCCATCACCCCAGGCATCCCCTCCCTGGCTCCTGACCTGGCCTTGCTCTGCTGCAGCACCTGCTGCTTCCAGCCATGCAGCAATGTGCCTGCTTCCCTGCCCTGAGCCCAAACACAGCCCTTCTACATGGTGCCCCAGCTCCAGTGGGTCTTTAGAAGCCATCGTGCGTGTTGCAGGTGGGGATTGAATGGGCCGGGTAGACCCTGCAGAGCTCTGTGCAGATGAGAAAGGCAGACATCAGCATGGCTGAGATGAGGAGAGCTCTGGGTCATTCCAGAGGTGGGGAGCAGCAGAGAGCTGGGCAGGGAGGCATGGGTGGCTCTTCCTAAAGGCGTGGCTGCTGGCACAGCCTTGCACATGTGTAGAAGGGGTTGGGCTGGAGGAAGAACCTTCTCGTTCCCCCATGCTGCCGAATTCCATGTGGAAATCTCCATGTTCTAAGTCTCTGTCTCTCCGTCACCAGGTTTGTGCCAAGAAACGTGCCGAGGATTCCCAAGGCAGCGCCAAATGGTCCCTGAAGCGGTAACTCCTTCCTGGCCCTGCCCTGCCCCGCCCCAACAGGCTCTGCTTCAGCAGCAGCCAGCCCAGCCCAGAGCTCCCGCCTACTCCTGCAGCCCTGGAGGAGTTCATCCTTTGCTTCTCATCCTTCTGCTCCTGTTTGTCCCCAGGTGCTTTCAGAAGCTGTGGCCTAAGTGTTGGAGTAGGAGCAAGGACACAGACAGGGACAAGGAGGAGGTGAGCAAAGGAGCAGGCGCCAACTCTGCCCCTCTACCCAGTCCCTTCCCCATGCCTGCTTCTCACCTCTCCAATACCTGCCCTGCAGGAGGTTGCCCTGGTTCAGCCAGATGCTGGGGAAGAGTCAGAGTTGAACGGGGTGGTCATTGACCAAAGGTAAGTGTGATGGTGGTGATGCTGGCACTGAGTTCAGCTCTTGTTCCATGTAGGAACTGCTGAGGCTTTTCTTGGTGTTTCTTCCTTGGCTAGCTATATCCTTAGATGCTATTTCCTTGCTGTTATTTTCTCGGCTGTTATTTCCTGGCTCTTATTTCCTTAATGTTCATAGAAGCATAGATTCATCGAGTGGCTTGGGTTGGGAGGGAGCTTAATGCTTGCTCAGTTCCAACTAGCTCCTCAATGGCTGCTATGAAATTGCTGTTTATGTCCTTGCTGTCACTTCAGCGATCCCAGATTCCTGTCAAGCTCTCCCAGTGCTGGTGTGTCATCAGAGGGAAATCTGCTTTTCCTTGCCCCCCGAGCGCCCTGAGCCCCAGCGTGATGGTCCTTCTCCATGGAGCAGGATGCTGCAGGCCCCTGGCTGCTTGTGACACCCAACGGCGAACATCATGGAGTTCAACAAGACCAAGTGCTCCAGCCTGGAGAAGAAAAGTCTCCAGAGAGAACTTAGAGCAGCATCCAGTGACTGAAGGGACTGCAAGAGATCTGGAGAGGGACTTTATACGGGGGCCTGTAGTGATAGGATAAGGGGGAGCAGTTTTAAGCTGACAGTTTAGATTTGACATTAGGTTTAGATTCAAGTTTGGGTTTAGATTAGACATTTGGAAGAAGTTCTTTGAAGTCACCAATAAAACTGTTGGGTTGTTTGCTCTCCCCGTGTTCTGTGAGTTGATAGACACCTGCACACGTGTGTCTGTGTGTGAACACGTGTGTATTGTATCACTAGGAGGGCCATGAACAGCCGGTGCAGTTGAGGCTCTGCCCCCAAGTGTGTGCGCTTGCACACGTACGTGCCTGCCTGTGAGAAAGCGCATGCAGTACGTGTGTGTGCATGGGGGAGCATGTCTGCCAGGGTGTGCACGTGCACGTCTGTGCAAGTCTGGGCCACTTGCGTGAACGTGTGTGTCCACCTGTGCGTGTGTCAGTGGCTGTGCGTGTGAACGTGTGTATGTGTGTGTGAGGTGGGTGGCGATCGTGTTCTTCGGGTGCTTTAGGAGTTACCAAGAACACTTCAAGTGACTTCCCCAGAGTCTCTGCTTTGGACTCAGTGTGTGAGTTCTGCTGGATGGAACTGGCTGAGCATTTTGCGTGTGAATGAGCCCTGTGGTGCCACGTTCCTGAACTGCAGGTACTGAAAGAATGAAGAAACCTCTCAAGAAACTGTAGCATGGAGAACAAACAAGAGGAACTAAAGATGTGTGCATGTCTATGGGGATATGATATAATAGGCATCACAGAAATATGGTGGGATGGCTTCTATGACTGGTGTGTTGGAATGGAAGGTTATAGACTCTTCAGAAAAGACAGGCCCGACAGGCGGGGAGGGTGAGTTGCTATTTGTGTTAGGGATAGGCTGGAGAGTATGGAACTCTGTCTGGGGACAGGTGAGCAGTTGATAGAGAGTTTGTGGGTCAGGGTTAAAGGGAGAACAGCGATGGGAGACATTATGGTGGGGATCTGTTACAGACCACCTGATCAAGAGGACTCAGTGGATGAAGCACTCTATAGACAGATAGGAACAGCCTCATGCTCACAGGTCCTTGTTCTCATGAGGGACTTCAACCACCCTGATATTTGCTGGAGGGACGGTACCGCCCGGCACAAGCAATCCAGGAGGTTCCTCTATTGTGTGGAAGACAACTTCCTTCCGCAAGTAATAGAGGAGCCGACAAGGAGAGGTGCAATGCTTGACCTCGTGCTCACTAACAGGGAAGGGCTGGCTGGAAATGCGATGCTCCAGGGCAGCCTTGATTGCAGCGATCATGAGATGGTCGAATTTGAGATCCTCAGGACAGTGAGAAGAGTGTGCAGCAAGCTCACTGCCCTGGACTTCAAGAGGGCAGACTGTGGCCTCTTCAGGAACCTGCTCAGTAAGGTTCCATGGGATATAGCCCTAGAAGGCAGGGGGGCCCAAGACTGTAGGTTGATATTCAAGGATCACCTGCTGCAAGCTCAGGAGTATTGTGTGCAGTTGTGGTGTCCTCAACATAAAAAGGACATGGAACTGTTTGGAACAAGTCCAGAGGAGGGCCACAAGGATAATCAGGGACTGGAGCACCTCCTGTATGAAGATAGGCTGAGAAAGTTGGGGCTGTTGAGCCTGAAGAAGAGAAGGCTGCGTGGAGACCTCATAGCATCCTTCCAGTATCTGAAGGGGGCCTATAGGGATGCTGGGGAGGTGCTCTTCATTAGGGACTGTAGTGACAGGACAAGGGGTAATGGGTTCAAACTTAAACAGGGGAAGTTTAGATTGGATGTGAGGGAGAAATTCTTTATTGTTAGAGTGATGAGGCTCTGGAATGGGTTGCCCAGTGAAGTTGTGAATGCTCCATTGCTGGCGGTGTTCAAGACCAGGTTGGCCAGAGCCTTGGGTGGCATGGTTTAGTGGGAGGTGTCCCTGGCCATGGCACGGGGTTTCGAACTAGATGATCTTCAGGTCCTTTCGAACCCTAACTATTCTATGATTCTATGGGTTGTGTGCTTTCCCCGTGATGTATCTGTGGGATGAAGGCCCACAGTGGGAAGGTCTCTCATATACTCTTATCAAAGATATCAAGCGAACGGTGACGGACCATGGATTCAGGGCCCCATATGCAACTCATTTGATACAGTCTCTCTGTGACACTCATGTATTTACCCCAACGAGGCTGAGGTCAGACAGTGGAGAGGTTGGACTCAAATGGGAAAGCAAGGAGCGCCAGCAATGGAGGTGGCACCGTTTCAAAGCTTACTGTCTGCAGAAGATGTCCAGAAGCAGCATTCAGTCCTGTCTCTTTGGCTGTAGGAACAGAGGCCAATCATGCCTTCTCTACAGACTCGGCAGCAGGACTGCCGGTAGAGGGCACCACAGAGGTTGTACTCAAATGGATTTTGAGGTAGTACAGCAAGGAGGGACAGCAATGCAGGTGGCACCATTGCAAAGCTTACTGTCTGCAAAAGAGGTCCAGCAGCATCTTTCAGTCCTGTCTCTTCGTGTGTGGGAGCAGAGGCCAGACATTCGTGCTCTACAAACTTGGCTGCAGGACCTAAAATCAGGGAAATGGCATCTTTTACACGACCTCTGCGCAATTAATAATGTCATGGAGGACATGGGAGCCTCACAACCAGGTTTGCCTTCCCCAGCCATGATACCAAAGAATTGGAACATTGTCATTATGGACCTCAAAGATTGTTTTTTCACTATTCCCCTACACCCTGAAGATGCTCCAAGGTTTGCTTTTTCTATTTCCTCTGTTAACCATCAGGAACCAGCAGAGCGTTATCACTGGCCTGTATTACTGCAGGGTATGAAAAACAGTCTGACAATATGTCAGTTATATGTGGCTAAGGCATTATCAGAGGTAAGAAAGGCATACCCAACAGCTATTTGCTATCATTATTTGGATGACATATTGTCAGCCTGTCAGGAACCACAGAAACTTATAGAAATTACCTCCAGCACTAAATCTTGCCTTGAAAAGCATGGGTTAGTTATTGCTCCTGAAAAGGTACAACAACTCCCATGGAAATATTTGAGATGGAAAATCCTCCACCAGATTGTAGTGCCTCAACTGCTGAAGATTGATGTCAAAGTTAACACCCTAAACTATGTACAGAAATTAACCGGCACTATAAATTGGGTACGAATCCTTTTAGGTGTAGACAATGATACCCTTCAACCTCTATTTGAACTATTGAAGGGAGAACCTGCCCTCAACTCGCCCAGACAGTCAACTCCAGAGGCTGAGTACACTATTGAACAAGTCAACAGAGCTTTAACCCATCAAGAAGCTGCAAGGATAGATTACCAGCTCTTAGTTACTCTGTATGTTATCCAAGGGCCTAGGTCCCTCAAAGAATTAATAGGTCAATGGGATTCAAGGGAAAAGGATCCACTACGTGTCTTATAATGGATCTTTTTACCATACCAATTCTCAAAAACCATAGTTACTATTTGTGAACAGATAGCACATATAGTGTGTCGTGGCCAGCAGAGAACGACAGAATTAACAGGACATGAGCCAGACACTATCTCTCTCCCCTTAACCAAGATGTATTTTCAATGGGCTTTTCAGAATAACACAGAACTACAAATACAAGACAGGGATCCCACACTCACCACAAGGACAAGCCATTGTTGAACGATGTTACCAAACACTAAAAATGTTATTAGAAAAACAGAAAGGGGGAATGAAGGGAGAATCACCACAGGCATGACTATATAAGCAATTTATATATTAAACTTCTTGACGATTGGAGAGGGAAATGAGACTGTAGCCGTTACCAGACATATCCTGTCGCACAGACAAATTTTGCCTAATCCCATAGGGACTCATCAACCAAAGGTTTGGGTAAAATCACCACAAACACTTCGCTGGGAAGGACCGTAACCACTGATAACTTGGGGGCGAGGGTATGCTTGTGTCTCCACAGATCATGGTCCTTGGTAGATACCTGCACGGCTGGTGCAGCCTGTTTTGAACCATCCTGTGCTTACAGTTGCAGAATCCAGGGGTAATCACCAACACATGGATGTCGACAATGCAACTGACACCATGGAATAGCTCCAACATATGGGTAAACTTAGCTAGAACACCGAGTCAAACAACTCTCTGTAATTCAGCATAGTTAGTACCACAGCCATTTCATACATGTTTAGTAGAGATACCTTGGTCTAATAGTAGCATCATTACTGTATCACTTACAAGAGGGATAAAACAGTAGAAATGTAAAACTTTACTTCTTGTACTGATATTTTCCTTTGTATTAGGTTTCTTGTGCCCTATCTGCTAAATTGTGTGCAAGATATATTGGATAATATGTTAAAGAAGGTTATATCTTTAGAAAAACACAAAGGGGGAGATGTGGGTGCAAAGGACCTTGATGTGAAGGATTTCTGAGCTAGACTAGCTGCTGGGAGAGCTTTGAGATAGCAGAGGAATGTTGCTGGGAAAGTTCTGAGACCGTAGGGGAGTATTGCAGGGAAAGTTAGGCAAGATAAGAAGGAAGAAAGGAGCGAGGAACCAGTATCCAGTGAGGGGACAACAGCGAGAAGCAGGCATCCAATTAAGGCAACCAGTGAGCAAGATATCAACCAATGAAGAAGCGAAAATACCCGCAGGGATGGTGATAGCTAACCAGTTGTATTAGCCGCTCATACACGCGGGTACTTCGTGCAGTCTATATCAACACTGGAACTTCAGGAAATAAACTATTTCGTTTCCTAAATAGAAATGGGGTCCGTGCCTTATTCTCCACAGTTTCAGATGGGAAAGAAAGGAGTGACAGCAAAGCAGGTGGCACTGTTGCAAAGCTTACTGTCTGCAGTAGAGGTCCAGCAGCATCTTTGTGTCCTTCCTCTTCATCTGTGGGAGCAGAGAGAAAACTTCTGTTCTCTATACGCTCTGCTACAGAACGGCTGATATGAAGCGGTGGGGAGGTCGGACTCAAATGGACTTTCAGATGGGAAAGCAAAGAACGACCACAAAGCAAGTGGCAGCGCTGCAAGATTTACTGTCTTCATGTAATAAATGTAAACTATGAATTTGCTGATTATGAAAAAATTGCTAATTGTTAATTTACTAATAATTGATTGCTAATTGTTAACTCGCTTATTGAGCAAGGCTGGTACAAAATGCTTGAATGATCCTGAAACAAGTAGTAATTTGTAAATGTCAAATCACAATATCCTGTTTCACCGATAAAGAATAGAACACATCCGGGACGACCAGTACGAACCAATACAGAAATGATGAGATCAAAAAGAAATGAACTGAGCATGCGCCAATCCCACTGAGGTGAAAAGTGCAGCAACGAGGAAGACCCTAACTTCATCCCGGGACCCCTGCCCAAGGCCACCAGGAGGCAGTGTGCATGCAGAACAGTGTTGCGAAACTAATTGTAATACAAAGCAAAGGAAAATTTACATGTTGCGACACCTGAATGAATATGCATACCTTGGTACAATAAATATAGTACATTGTCACTTCCCTGGTGTGCGTGTTGGTGGAGCAGTGACTCCCCGCGCACCCAGCGCTGCTTTGCTTATTACCTCTTTATATTAAATTGCAATAAATTACCTTTGATTTTATAATTGGACTTCGATCATTTATAACATTCAGAAGAGGTCCAGCAGCAGCTTTCAGTCCTGCCTCATTGTCTGCAGGAACAGAAGTCAAACTTCCATCCTCTTCTCACTCGGCTACAGCATGGCCGAGGTCAAGCGGTGGAGAGTTTGGACTGAAATGGACTTTCAGATGGGAAAGCAATGAGCAACAGCAATGCAGGTGGCACCGTTGCAAAGCTTACTGTCTGCAGAAGAGGTCCAGCAGCATTTTTCAGTCCTGCCTCTTCGTGTGTGGGAGCAGAGGCCAAACTTTAGTTCTCTACTCACTCGGCTACAGCATGGCCGAGGTCAAGCGGTGGAGAGTTTGGACTGAAATGGACTTTCAGATGGGAAAGCAATGAGCAACAGCAATGCAGGTGGCACCGTTGCAAAGCTTACTGTCTGCAGAAGAGGTCCAGCAGCATTTTTCAGTCCTGCCTCTTCGTGTGTGGGAGCAGAGGCCAAACTTTAGTTCTCTACTCACTCGGCTACAGCATGGCCGAGATTGGACACTGGAGATGTTGTACTCAAATGGACTTTCAGATGGGAAAGCAAGGAGCGACAGCAATGCAGGTGGCACTGTTGCAAAGCTTACTGTCTACAGAAGAGGTCCAGCAGCATCTTTCAGTCATGTCTTATTTTCTGTGGGAGCAGAGGCCAAAAATTTGTGCTCTACTCACTCGGCTGCAGGACGGCTGATATTGAGGGCCGGAGATGTTGGACCTAAATGAGCTTTCAGATGGGAAAGCAAGCAGTGAGAGCAATGCAGGTGGCACTGTTGCAAAGCTTACTGTCTGCAGAAGATTTCCGGCAGCATCTTTAGGTCCTGGCTCTTTGTCTTAGGGCGTAGGGGCTAAACATTCGTGCTCTACACACTCGGCTTTAGAACAGACGGTAGCGGGCACCACAGGGGCTGCACTCAAATGGATTCTGAGGTGGGAAAGCCAGGAGTGACAGTAATGCAGGTGGCCCAGTTGCAAAGCTTACTGTCTGCAGAAGAGGTCCAGCAGCATCTTTCACTCCTGGCTGTTTGTCTAAGGGAGCACAGGCCAAACACTTGTGCTCTACTCAGATACAGGACAGCCGAGGTCGAGCGTTGGAGATGCTGGAATCTAATGCACTCGGAAGTGGGAAAGCAAGGAGCGACAGCAATGCAAGTGGCACCATTGCAAAGCTTCCTGTGTGCAGAAGAGGTCCAGCAGCATCTCTCACTCCTGCCTCTTTGTCTTTGGGAGTAGTGGCCAAACATCTGTGCTCTATACACTTGGCTGCAGAATGGCCGGGAGCGAGCACCACAGGGGCTGCAATCAAATGGACTCTGAGATGGGGAAGCAGTTAGTGACGGCAATGCAGGTGGGCGCGTTACAAAGATTATTTTCTGTAGAAGAGATCCAGCAGCATCTTTTAGTCCTGGCTCTTTTTCTGTGGGAGTAGAGGCCAATCTTTTGTTCTCTGCTCACTCTGCTTCAGGAAAACCAATGTCGGCCACTGGAGATGTTAGACTCAAATGGACTTTCAGGTGGGAAAGCAAGGAGCAACAGCAATGCAGGTGGCACCGTTGCAAAGCTTACAGTCTGCAGAAGAGGTCCAGCAGCATCTTTCACTCCTGCCTCTTTGTCTTTGGGAGCAGTGGGCAAACATTCATGCTCTACACACTCAGCTGCAGAATGGCCGGGAGAGAGCACCACAGGGGCTGCACTCAAATGGACTTTCAGATGGGAAAACAAGGAGCAACAGCAATGCAGTTGGACCCGTTACAAAGATTACTATCTGTAGAAGAGATCCAGCAGCATCTTTCAGTCCTGGCTCTTTTTCTGGGGGATTAGGGGCCAAACATTCGTGCTCTACATGGCGTTGTCGTTGTCTGCAGAGCTGGAAACAGGCCATTGCAACAACAATGCGAATGGATGTGTCGGGTGATTTACAAGGAGCAAGCTAAGGGGAGTGTCTTCCATTAATCGATCTGCCTTAGTCTTTGCACTGGTATGAAGTGTTCAACAGACTATATGGGTTAAGATCAGTCCAATTACTCGATGGAAATTCCAGTAGTGTTCTATCAAAATGGTCTGCTTGACCACATATCCAGCAGTCTTTCAGTTGCATATAGTTGACCAATTTAGTTAACATAGCCACATACATATTACCATCAAAGACAGCATAACAAACTGACAATAGACAATATAGGCCTATGCTGGTCTGAATTCCTGGGTATCCCATCCTTTTTATAGTCTACTAAGTGCTAAGCAGTAACTTTCCACTCTCTCACTCCCTTATCGTCCTGATTTAGCAAAAGTAAAGGTTACAAATATTCACATAGTTTGGTCTGTCTTTGAGATGCACATCCTGCTTTATCTTGCAAACTCTGCTTTGTTTTGCTAACCAATCTTCACCCTTCATTGTTGCCTTTACAGTTCTCAAGGCTTAGGCCTGCCCAGGGCATTAACACCTGTTGTTTTCTTTGCTGTTCCCAGGGCTGAAGCCAGACCAGGGTGATAATGCCTGAATCCATTTCGTTAACTATTTCTATTCCTTCACCCACATCTCCCCCTTTTTGTTTTACTAAAAGACAGCTTTTATAGATTTATGATCTACTTTTCCCAAAGTTTCTATGTTCTCCATTAGCTATTGTAGCAAACAAGGCACACAGATTAGAATACCTAAAAAGACTGACAAAATGGTTGACATAAAGTAAAGCCATCCCGTAATGCTCAAGCCAGAAAACACTTTGTTCAACCAATCCAGTCCCTCATCTTCCTGAAGGTGTGCTGTCCTTGTTATTAAGACCAGAATGCTTTGTTTATTCGTGTACTTGGGGTCTCCCCTATCATTCCCCCTTTTTGCTTTACTAGCATGTTTTTTACAATTTGCTGTGTTCGCTCTATCTGAAGTCACTTGAACCTTTATAACATGTGGCATATCAGTGATTCTTACACACCATGTAGCAGGTCACAATAATGGGGGATTTAGACTAGATCATATCTGCAACATATGCCAACCACAGGCTTCTTGGCCTGTGTTTCTCTCTTATATAGCTCTCTGATAACAGGGGAGGCCATCCCTCACATCAAGGTCTGGCATGGCATGTGTCCCCACCACTCAACGCCTGCTGGGTTGCAACCAACAGCAGAGCTAAAAGTTCTTCTTGGTGGCAAACACAGAGGCCAACCCAGTCTTGCCCTTGACTGTGGTAGGAGGCATTTGGCCAACCTCAGTCCTGGCACCTCGTTGTCAATGCAGAGTTTCACCTGCTTCATCCAGTAACAAATCGCTACTATGGCAAAGCACATACAGATTTACATTAGCAGTATGTATACTACGGGGTGCAGCAGCATGTTGAAGATCCTAGTGGCAGTGAGGGACCAGCCAAAGAAATTTCTTATCAGTGGAGTTCTCTCACCCTCTTAATTTGTTCCATTGTCTGCTCTATAATGCTATCATTGTATTAGAATCTTTCTCACTTTTGCCTTAGCATTTTCTAGCAGCTGCTGCAAATTTGCATGCTCTAACGTCTCTTTTACAAGTGACAAATCCATACAATACAAGGTGTAGTTTCTTATTAGCAACTGGCTAGTAAGCACAGGTGGTGTTATACACAAAATCACAGCCTCTAATAAGAGCTACTTTACAAGCACACATGTTCAAGCTGTTACTTTTCAGTTGCCCCCAAGTGATGTTTTGCAGTCATTCATTTCTCTCTTCCTCTATCTCCTTCTGCTCAGGATATTCACGGTCAGCTCCTGTAGCTGAGGCATTGGGTTTTTCCATTCATCTATCCAGCTCATGGTGAGGCTTGAGAAACTTTGCAGGCAGCTGCCATGGACCTGTGGGTAGGGGGACACAAATATACTCCTTCCCCACGTGTTGCGTTAAAGAGTGTGTGTGGGGGAAAACAAACCCCTTGTTTTACTTTCAGATACGTTGCTATCGGTCCCACCGCGTCCGCTTATATCGAACCTCTAATGGTCTGGGAGCCAATCCGACCGCGTTCGCTTATATCGGACCTCTAATGGTCTGGGTTTTACCCGACCGCGTCCACTTATATCGAACCTCTAATGGTCCGGAGGCTAATCCGACCGCGTTCGCTTATATCGGACCTCTAATGGTCTGGATTTACCGATAGTAACAATTAGATATCAAAACAGTACGACTTATTGACTAAATTTATTGGTGCAACAGTTACAGGTTCTTATGGATTGCCGGTGATAAATACTGTCTGCAAAAGCACGTGCATATAATGGTTACATGAATACAAGCGCTTAATAAAGTTGACACAACTTAGTTCTAAAAGATAGAGGTGACAATAAAAATAACTCTATAGAGATTCTAAGTTTTTCCTAGGAAAGCACTGGATACAGTGCGAGTCTTATCCACAGGCGTCCCTATGGGGGGGGGGAAGAGAGGTCCAGCCCGTCGACCGGTCCCAGGAGTCGGTTGATGTTATCTTTCGTGACTCGTCCACGATGGTATCTTCCCCAATATCCCCCTTCCTCTTGGGCTATTTTATATTATTTTTACCTTTAAGGTGGAGCTTGAGTGACTCTAGTCATACATACCTTTATTACCATTGGTGAAAATTTCTCTCGCCTCGATTTAAAGGTATATGAGACTAAAAATTCAGAGCTCATGCTCAGAGAGAGGTGGTCTTATTTCGGAGGGGGGTCGCACTGGAGAGGGGCGTGTGTTTTAGCATTATAATGAAGCAAAGTTCACACTAGGACGGTATTTTGTCAAAAAGATGACAGGCCGCTGGCTCAGGGTAGCAAGTATGCAGCTTATCAGTTTCTTGTACCACCTAGTTCCCGTTTTATCTGCTGAAGTTAGGACAGAGCATAACCGCGAGATCTCCACCTCGCTCTATCCTCTGCCTGTTACGGGAACCGCTGTGGAGTGCACATTCCTGGCATACCAGGTATGGCTGCATCTTAGCCCGAGAGGCCTTGAAAGCCCGTTTCTCTCTTATGTGTGGACAATGCTACATTTTGAATATAGATTTAATTCCCAATTATCCCAAATTTCCTAATAATTCCACACCAGGTTATCAGTTCTTGAGAAGTAAGACAAGTTAAAGTGTTTCCTTAAAGCAAAGACATTCTGATGAAACAGGAATGTGAAGCAGCTGCAGAAGTCAACTGCACGATGTTAACAGTCAAGGAGTTTGCTGCGTCATTGCCCATTTATTTTTTCTTTCTCTGCTGCCCTGATGCTGCTTGGGTGGCGGCTGGTAAAGCTTGTGGTTGCACTACCCCTCTCACTTTTTCAGTTAGCAGTTCTTATTTCAAATCTTGGATTCACCTCCAGGTTACCTTAAACATACTAAGTACGACTGCTGCCCTATGTTCTGTGTGTTATAGACCTGTTTAGGCTTTGTTTGTGGTGTCTTTACAAACTGTTTCAATACTTTAGTATATCAAGAGGTGTTTTCACTGTAGCAACTAACTTTTTATTTTTTTTTTTTAAGTCGCTCAGTCCGCTTTGTGTGGCTACAAACGCCAGCCTGCTTGGCAGCAGCTATAAACACTGGCCTGCTCAGCAGCAGCTACAGCTGGCAGTCTGCGGAGCAGCAACCATAAATACCTGTCAGCAACAGCACTTCTGTATTAACCCTTTCTTGTCTGAAATGTTAATCTGTTACACATTTAAAACTTTTACATGAATCCAATAACAAAACAAAAATACACAGAACAGTGTCTGCCCTCAACACACATATGCACACATACACACACATGCATACACATGGGATCCCATAAACAGACTTCACACAAATACAAAATTTAGAACACAAAATGTAGACAAAATGTGGTGCAATGATCCTGTGAAGACAATCAAGAAACCAGCTCCAAACAGCATCAGTGCAATGTAAGGTGGCAGGCTCAATCTCAGCGGGTGTGCGGGCGTCCCTGCAGAGGCTCTGCCTCCCTCACATTGTATGAGGCTTGGGCTTTTAAACTGACCAAAATGCACGCTCGTTCTGATGCGGGTGGCCAGCCTACATCGGAAGAAGTGGCCAGCAATATCTATAAAGGTCTGCAAGGGTCGGTAGAAACATGAACATACTTATATTTGTTAACTTTTCCGTGCATGAATATCACAGAGAGACTATAAGCACACAATACATCTGCATCCCCCACCCATCTTACTTTTCCCTTTACAGTTGCCCATTTATCATGAGGATCTGGGGGATATAAATCAGGCTTCTTTTCCGGATCAACAGGTACCGTGTCAAAAGGACTATCCAGGTCAGCATCAGAATTATCAGGAGTCAGAAACTCAGGAGCAGCAACAGTAGTTTGATGAACGTGTACAGGCTTCTCATAAATGTCGTCTGGAGTTTCAGCGTTATCAAGTTTCGGAGTAACATTAGGTTTGCTCATCAGAGTTGTTGTCTTAGAGGATATACGGGGGCCCAGAATCGTCAAGTGATGTTCAGAAGGATTCCTAAAAGGGGGTGGCGATTTTATTGCCACTGCAGGGGCTGGGGCAGCCGGTGGGAGAGGCAGTGGTGCGGGGGGCGATTGCACTGGCATGGCAGGCATTGCCATTGGCTCACAATCACTGTGAGATGGAGACAGAGCAGCAGTTGCAAAGGCAACAGCAACACGCTTGCTCTTCATAGAGTGTAACGTCTTTCGAATTAATTTCCACAAAGTGGCATATTTGTGAGCCAGTTTTTTCGCCTGCCCACCATTACTAACAGTGTCCCATAACTGCACCGCTATGGCCTCCCATGTGGACAGTTCAAAAGCAGTTCTTATTCTCTCTATTAGTCCTTTTTCTTTGCTCCACTGTAATAACCCTTTAAGGGTGTCTTCTTCATATTTAATTCCTCTCTTAGAGAGAATATGGAGGAGATTCAACACGGCTACTTCCTCTTTCGTTACCGTAGCCCCCATTCCTCCCCGACCGCCACTTGCCACTTGCCTGTGGAGTGGACCCTGGGTCTTGATCCCAGATGCGCGATTCCTTCTGCCTCGGCGATTTGTGCTTCGCTGGATTAACTTTCAGTCGGCTTCCCACCCGTCACAATCTGCTCTTGATCTTCGCTGCAACAGCTCTCAAAAGCAGATCTGAGGGTCCCTGTTCAGGCGCCACTTGCGGGGGATTAAGGACAGCACGACAGACCAATGTGATCAAAAGGCTGACAGCTTTATTAGCTCTCACATGCAGCTTTTATAGAGCGTTAAGACACGGTTGGCAAGATATGATTGGTCAGTGTTCCTTAGCTGAGCGTTAGTAAGAACTTGATGATCAATTAACTGTGTAGCATACATTCCAAGGTTACAGTTATCAGTTCCTCCCTACATATCCTGACTTCGCAGTCTCTTCTGCCAACTCCCTCAAACTCTCTCACGTACGCGTTCTCTAGTAACCTTCAGCCAAGGCCTCAAAGCCTTTGGTTCACTGCTTCACTAATGTCAAGTAACTGTCTGGATTGCTCACGTGGTCACTCTCAGCCAAATGACTCTTCACAGGAAAGCAATGAGTGACAGCAATGCAGGTGGCACCGTTGCAAAGCTTACAGTCTGCAGAAGAGGTCCAGCAGCATCTTTCACTCCTGCTTCTTTGTCTTTGGGAGTAGTGGGCAAACATTTGTGCTCTACACACTCAGCTGCAGAATGGCCGGGAGAGGGCACCACAGGGGCTGCACTCAAATGGACTTTCAGATGGGAAAACAAGGAGCGACAGCAATGCAGTTGGACCCGTTACAAAGATTACTATCTGTAGAAGAGATCCAGCAGCATCTTTTAGTCCTGGCTCTTTTTCTGGGGGAGTAGAGGCCAAACTTTCCTGTACTACACACTCAGTTTCGGGACAACCAGTGTCAACTGCTGGAGATGTCAGATTCAAATGTACTTTCTGGTGGAAAAGCAAGGAGCAACAGCAATGCAGGTTGCATCGTTGCAAAGCTTACTGTCTGCAGAATAGACCCAGCAGCATCTTTCAGTCCTGTCTCTTCGTCTGTGGGAGGACAGGCCAATCATTTGTGCTCTACTCGCTTTGCCACATGTAAACCAATGTCGACATCTGGGGTTATTAAAATGAAACGGATTTTCAGATGGGAAAGCAAGGAGCGAGAGCAATGCAGGTGGCACCGTTGCAAAGCTTACAGTCTGCAAAAGAAGTCTAGCAGCATCTTTCACTGCTGGCTCTTTGTCTTTGGGAGTAGGGGCCAAACATTCGTGCTCTACTCACTGTGCTTCAGAACGGCCGGGAGCAGGCAACATATATGCTGCACTCAAATGAACTCTGAGGTGGGAAAGCAAGGAGCGACATTAATGCAGGTTGCACAGCTGCAAAACTTACTGTCTGCAGAAGAATTCCAGCAGTATCTTTCAGTCCTGGCTGTTTGTCAGTGGGTATGGAGGCCAAACATTCTTGCTCTATTAAGTTTCAGGACGGTCGAGGTCTAGCTTTGGAGATGTTGGAATATAATAGGCTTTATGATTTGAAAGCAAGGACTGACATCAATGCAGGTGGCACCGCTGCAAAGCTTACTCTCTGCAGAAGATTTCCAGGAGCATTTTTCAGTCCTGGCTCTTTTTCTGTGGGAGCAGAAGCCAATCATTTGTGCTCTACTCAATCAGCTGCAGGGCAGCCGGGAGCAGGCACCACAAAGGCTGCACTCAAATGGACTCTGAGGTGGGAGAGCAAGGAGCAACAGCACTGCACCTGGCACCACCTCAAAACTTACAGTCTGCAGAAGAGGTCCAGCAGCATCTTTCAGTCCTAGGTCTTTTTCTGTGGCAGCAGAGGTGAAACATTCTTGCTCTAGTGAGATAGAGGACAGCCAATGTTTAGAGCCGGAGATGTTGGAAACTAATGGACTTTCAGATGGGAAAGCAAGGAGTAACAGCAGCGCAGGTGGTATGGTTGCAAAGCTTACAGTCTGCAGAAGAGGTCCAGCAGGATCTTTCACTCCTGGCTGTTTGTCTATGGGAGTAGAGGCCAAACATTTGTGCTCTAAATTCTTGGCTGCAGAACGGCTGTTATTTGGCACCACAGGGGCTGCACTCAAATGTACTGTGGTGTGGGAATTCAAGGAGCGACAGCAATGCAGGTGGCACCATTGCAAAGCCTACTGTTTGCAGAAGAGGTCCAGCAGCATCTTTCACTCCTGGCTCTTTTTCTGTGAGTAGATGCCCAACATTCGTGCTCTACTCACTCGGCTGCAGAACGGCCGGGAGCTGGCTCAAAAGGGACTGCACTCAAATGGACTCTGAGGTGTGAAAGAAAGGAGCAACAGTAATGTACGTGGCACCAGTACAAAGCTTACAGTCTGCAGAAGAGGTCCAGCAGCATCCTTCAGTCCTGGCTCTTTTTCTGTGGGAGCAGAGGCCAAACATTCTTGCTCTAGTCAGACATAGGACAGCCATGGTTGAGAGCTGGAGATGCTGGAATCAAATCTACTTTCAGATGGGAAAGGAAGGAGAGAGAGCAATGCAGGTATCACCGTTCCAAAGCTTAGTGTCGGCAGAAGAGCTCCAGCAGCATCTTTCAGTACTGGCTCTTCCTCTGTAGGAGTAGAGGCCAAACATTCTTGCTCTACTCATTAGGCTGCAGGGCGGCCGGGAGCGCGCACCACATTGGCTGCAATCAAATGGACTTTGAGGTAGGAAAGCAAGGAGAGACAGCAATGCACACGGCACTGCTGCAAAGTTTACTGTCTGCAGAAGTGGTCCAGCAGCATCTTTCACCTCTGGCTCTATTTCTACGGGAGCACAAGCCAAACATTCGCGCTGCTGGTAATCACCTGCACAGAGTGAGCTGAGCTCCAGTGTCAGCAATATGGCAATGTGCACTGCCATTGGAATGCAAAGTTTATCTTCTAGAGCACCTCCTGGATGTTCCCTCTCCAGATTGAGGGGCAGTGCTCACAGACTGCGAACGTACAGCGAATGCATATATAGCAGAGGAGCCAAAGCCGAAAGCTGCTGCTTGGCCTCCACAGCCACCAGGTAACTGTGCACCAGAGTCACCAGCATGCAAGTTCACCCCATTACCTGAATGAAATGGCAGAAGAAAGGTTCTCAAAGTGCGAACATGCAGCTTCTGCTTCTGCAGTGGAGGAGCAAGAGCAGAAATCTACTGCTGGGCTTTCTGATGAAAGTTCCATCTGCTGCTCCCTTACTGGAGAATTAAGGGCAGAAACCTGGTGCTGGGAATCACCTGCACAGAGGAAGCTGAGCTCCAGTGTCAGTGACATGGCAATGTGCACTACCTTTGCAAAGTAAAGTATATCTTCCTAAAGCTCCTCTTTGATGTTCCCACTCCAGATTGAGGGGCAGTGCTCACGGACTGCAAAAGCACAGCTAATGCATACAGAGCAAAGGAGCCAAAGCCGAAAGCTGCTGGTTTTCCTCACCAGCCAACAGGTAGCTCTGCAGCAGAGTCACCAGCATGTCAGTGCACCTCAGCTTTCCTGTCTGAAATGGCAGAAGCAAGGCTCCCAGAGTGCAAACATGCAGCTTCTGCTTCCCCAGTGGAGGAGCCAGAGCAGAAAGCTGCTGCTGGGCTTTCAGATGAAAGTTCCATCCGCTGCTCCCTTACTGGGTGTTTCAGGGCAGAAACTTGGTGCTGGGAATCACCTGCACTGAGGGAGCTGAGCTCCAGTGTCAGCAACATGCAATGTGCACTACCTTTGGAATGTAAAGTATATCTTCCTCCAGTGCCTCTTGGATGTTTCCTCTCCGGATTGAGGTGCAGTGCTCACAGACTGCAAACGTACAGCTAATGCATATTGAGCAAAGGAGACAAAGCAGAAAGCTGCTGGTTTTCCTCAGCAGCCACCAGGCAGCTCTGCAGCAGAGTCACCAGCATGTCAGTGCACCCCACCTTTCCTCCCTGAAACCGCAGAAGCAAGGCTCCAAAGTGCGAACATGCAGCTTCTGCTTCTCCAGTGGAGAAGCCAGAGCAGAAAGCTGCTGCTGGGCTTTCAGATGAAATCTACATCCACTGTTCCCTTACTGGAGGTTTCATGGCAGAAAGCTGGTGCTGGGAATTGCCTGCACAGAGTGAGCTGTGCTCCAGTGGCAGCCACATGGCTATGTGCACTACCTTTGGAATGTAACGTAAATTTTACTGCAGCGCCTCCTTGATGTTCCCTCTACAGACTGAGGGGCAGTGCTCAAAGACTGAAAGTGCAGTTAATGCATATTGAGCAAAGGAGCCAAAGCTGAAAGCCGCTGTTGGGCCTCACCACCGACCAGGGAACTCTGCAGCAGAGTCTCCAGCATGTCAGTGCTCCCCAGCTTTTCTGTCTGAAACAGCAGAAGCATGGCTCCCAGAGAGCGAACGTGCACCTACTGCTTCTCCAGTGGAGAGAAGAGAGGAGAAAGCTGCTGCTGGCCATTCAACTGCAAGCTCCATCTGCTGCTCCCACACTGGAGGGTTCAGGGCAGAAAGGTGGTGCTGGGAAACGCTTGCACAGAGTGAGCTGTGCTCCAGTGTCAGCAACATGGCAATGCGCACTACCTTTGGAATGTGGAGTCTATCTTCCTCCAGTGCCTCCTCGATGTTCCCTTGAGAGACCCAGGTGCAGTTGTCGCAGACTGGGAACGTCAAGATAACGCATATAAAGCTGAGAAGCTAGATCAGAAAGCTGCTGCGCCTCAGCAGTAACCAGGGAGCTCTGCAGCAGTGTCACTAGCATGTCAGTGCACGCCAGCTTTCCTGTCTGAAATGACAGAAGCAAGGCTTCCAAAGTGGGAACCTACAGCTTCTGCTTCTCTACTGGAAGAGACAGAGCTGAAAGCTGCTGCAGGCCATTCAGCTGAATGCTCCATCCGCTCCTCCCACATGGGAGGTTTCAGGGCAGAAAGGTGGAGCTGGGAATCACCTACACAGAGTGAGCTGTGCTCCGACGTCAGCAGCATAGCAACGTGCACTACCTTTTGAACGTAAAGTCCATCATCCTACAGTGCCTCCTTGATTTCCCTCGAGAGCTCCAGGCTCAGTGGTCACAGACTTCTAACGTCATGGTAATGCTCTGCAGCGGAGTCTCCAGCATGTCAGTGCACCTCAGCTTCTCTGTCTGAAACAGCAGAAGCTAGGCTCCCAGAGTGCAAACATGCAGCTTCTGCTTCTCCGCTGGAGGAGCCAGAGCAGAAAGCTGCTGCTGGGCTTTCAGGTGAAAGTTCCATCCGCTGCTCCCTTACTGGATGTTTCAGGGCAGAAACTTGGTGCTGGGAATCACCTGCACTGAGGGAGCTGAGCTCCAGTGTCAGCATATGGCTATGTGCACTACCTTTGGAATGTAAAGTATATCTTCCTCCAGTGCCTCCTGGATGTTCCCTCTCCAGATTGAGGGGCAGTGCTCACAGACTGCAAACTTACAGGTAATGCACATATAGCAAGGGAGCCAAAGCAGAAAGCTGCTGGTGGGCCTCAGCAGCCACCAGGGAACTCTGCAGCAGAGTCACCAGCTGTGGAATAATTAGGAATTAAACTTATATTTGAAATGCAGAATTGTTCGCACATAAGGGAAAAACGGACTTTCAGGGCCTCTCGGTGCAAGATGCGGCCACACCTGGTATTCCAGGAATATGCACTCCACAGCTGTTCCCGCGGCAACATAGATGGAGGGTGGAGCAAGGTGGAGTTCTCGTGGCTACACTTTGTCCTAACATCAGCAAAAGATGGGAACTGTGTTGTACAAGAAACTGATAAGCTGCATACTTGGTACTCTGAGCCAGCAGGCTGCCATCTTTTGACAGAATGCCGTCCTCTGTGTGAACTTTGCTTCATTGTAATGTCATTAGAATGCATTTACATGCTAAAATACACTCCCATCTCCAATGCGACCCCCCTCCAAAATGAGATCACCCCTCTCTGAGCATGCACTCTAAATTTTTGGTGTCATATACCTTTAAAAGCAAAGCGAGAGAGATTTGAACCACTAATAATAAAGGTATGTATGACTGGAGTCACTCAAGCTCCACCTGGAAGGTGAAAATAGTATAAAATGACCCAAGAGAGAGGGGGATATCAGGGAAGATACCATTGTGGAAGATAACATCAACAGACTCCTGGGACCAGTCGACGGGGTAGACCTCTCTTCCCCCCCATAGCGACGCCTGTGGGTAAGACTTGCACTGTATCCAGTGCTTCCCTAGGAAAACTTAGAATCTCTACAGTTACTTTTCAGTTACCTTTAAATTTTATATCCAGGCTGTGTTAACTTTATCCAGCGCTTGTATCCATGTAACTATTATTTGCACGTGCTTTTACAAAGAGTATTTATCACCGGCAATCCAAAAGAACCTGTATCTGTTGCCTCAATAGACTGCATTATTTCGGGAGCCAATCGCAATCAATAAACTGCACTGTTTCGGTCGCCAATCGTCACTATCGGTGAATCTGGACAAGTAGAGGTTCAATATAGAGAACGCGGCTGGACTGGTAGATGCATATTGCAGCCGTTCCCAGCCCCTCTAATAAAACAAGGGGTTTATTTTCTCCCCTTTAATGCAACACCAGCATGTCAGTGCACCTCAGCTTTCCTGTCTGAAACAGCAGAAACAAGGCTCTCAAAGTGCGAACACACAGCTTCTGCTTCGCCGGTGGAGGAGTCAGAGCAGAAAGCTGCTGCTGGGCTTTCAGATGAAATCTCCGTCCGACGCTCCCTTACTTTAGGTTTCAGGGCAGAAAGCTGGTGCTGAGAATCACCTGCACAGAGTGAGCTGTCTTCTGGTGTCAGCAATATGGCTATGTGCACTACCTTTGGAATGTAAATGTCCAGTGTTCGGACCCTGATTCTAAGGCTAAGTTGCCAGGAAAAAGCTGGTGCTGAGCTTGGCAATCCACCCTTTATGTCACCCTTGCTAACATAAAACTCCATCTGTGTTTGATCTCAAAGGGCAGTGCTCTCAGGCACCCCATAAACCAGCTCCATATGTGTGAATGTCCAGACGCTGGGCCTAAACCTAATGTTTACGGACAAAAGTAAATAGCTGGTCAGGTTCTACTCAGGGTGACCTCCAGAATGGTGCCACCAACAGGTATATCCTCACTTACTTAGCCACTTACAACTCCATCTGTGTAAAGCCTCACTGGACAGCACTCTCTGGTGAAACACAAGCCAGCTCCCTAAGTGCTTATGTCCAGAAGCTACTCCTAAGCCTAATGTGTTAGGCTAAAAACAAATAGCTGGGCATTTCCTATACGTGCTCCCCTCCAGAACAGTCCCATTGATATGGATGTTTTCACTTACATACCTAAAGCTCCATCTGTGTAAAACCTCACTGGACAGCACTCTCTGCTGTCCCAGAAACCAGCTCCCTAAGTGCCAATCTCCACACCCTGCTCCTAAGCCTAATGTGCTACAACAGTGAGCTGGCGCTGGCCATCAGCTACACATGGTGCTCTCTGCAGCAGTGCCTCCTACACGGCAATTCACCCTTGCTTAGCCACATAAAACTCCATCTGTGTATGACCTTGCAGAGCAGTGCTCTCCGACACCCCATACCCTAAACCAATTCCATTTGGAAGGGGTTGGAAATGTAATATGGGGCAGAGAGAAAGGCAGCGTGCTACATTGCAGCATGAGCTTACTGAGAGCAGGGCAGTTCCAGCTTTGTTGCTTTATGGGCTGCGTGCGGTCCATGTTCTATATCAGTGCTTCCTCAGGTCTTGAAGTCTTTATAGCTCCTTGAGCTGCAGGGGTTTAAGCCCACTTCTCGAGCCCTGTCCTCTGGGTGCTGACCACTCATGTTGGTCACTCAAGTGCCTACTGGGCATTCTTTTTCCAGCTTTACAAATGTAAAGCATGCTAGGGCTTTTGTTTCAGAGTCATCTGGTCTTTACTATTTTGGGGCTTGGTTCCAGGCTGCCTTGGAAGCTCGGTTCTCTTGGCATCCCTGTTCATTGGATAGTCACTGCATCTTCATGCTTGTAGGTCTTGAAGTTGGGTTTGCTGCATGTCCATTGTGTCAGTTTGAGTGGTCGCCATAGGGAACACGTGGTTATGTCAGACTTTGTTCCGGGGCTCCTGAGGAGATGGGTTTCCTTGCTCTTGCGACCCTGCAAGTGATCTGGGTGGATGTAGTGTTCCGTGTGGGAGGCTGTCTCTTTTCGCTCTTCCCCTAAAAGTCCTGCTTTTGCTGCTCCCGAGAAAGTCTAGGTTTGGTTCCTACCCAGAAAGTTCTGCTTTAGAAGTCCCTGGAAAAGTCACAACCCTTGGAGACTGCTCTAGATGTTGCTGGCCACTTCTTCTGACAGCGGCTTGCCTTCTGCATTGGAATGAGTGTGCCTTTTTATGTGTATAAAAGCCCGAGCCTCATGTGATGTGAGGGAGGCAGAAGCTCATCCCACCCAGGTCAAGGTTGCCTCCGCGGGGACGCCTGCTCACATTGAGCCTGCCACCTCACGCTGCTGTGATGATTCTCAGAGCTGGTTTGCTGATGGTCTTTGTAGGGTCCTTGGGGTTGGTAAGATAAGCAAGCATCAGAAGTGTCCTTTACTGTATCCTTTACTCTCTCTATAGTTTCCTTGTTTTCCCATCTGAAAGTCCATTTGAGGCCAACATCTCCACGTCCCAATTTCGGCCTTCTTGCAGCTGAGTGATTAGAACAAGTATGTTTGGCCTCTGCTCCCACGGAAAATGAGCCAGCACTGAAAGTTGCTGCTGGACATCTTCTGCACACAGGAAGCTTTGCATTGGTGCCATCCGCATTGCTGTCTCTCTTTGCTAGCTCATCTGAAAGTCCATTTGAGTCCCACCTCTCAATGGCTCGACCTTGGCCTTTCTGCTGCTGACTTTCTAAATCACCAATTATTGGCCTGTGCTCCCACAGACAAAGAGCCAAGATGCTGCTGGATCTCTTCTGCGGACAGAGTGCTTTCAGCTGGGACACCGGCATTGCTGTCTCTCCTTGTTTCTCATCTGAAAGTCCCTTTGAGTCCTACATCTCCAGCACCCCATTTTGGCCCTCCTGTTCCCAAGTGTGTAGGACACGCAGGATAGGCCTCTCTCCACAGCGACCAAGAAGCAGGACTGAAAGATGCTGCTGGATCTCTTCTGCAGACAGTAAGCTTTGCAACAGCGCTGTCTTACATTCCTTCCTTGCTTTCTCATCTGAAAGTCCTTTGGAGAACAACCACTCCAGCACCCTAGGACAGCTGTAATGCAGCTGAGTGAGTCGGGCACGAATGTCTGGCCTGTGCCCCCACAGATGAAGAGCCATGTCGCAAAGCTGCTTCTGAAACTCTTCTGCACACAGTATCTTTCAGAAAGGAGCTACTTGCATTGCTGTCGCTCACTGCTTTCCAACCTTAAAGTGCATTTGAATACAACATCTTTGATGCCCACAGTCGGCCATAAATTAGCCGCCTTTGCAGAGCACGAATGATTGGACTCTGCTCCCACAGGCAAAGAGCCAGGGCTGAAAGATGCTGCTGGACCTCTTCTGCGCACAGGAAGCTTTGCAACGGTGCCACCTGCATTGCGCTCACTTCTTGCTTTCCCACCTCAAAGTGCATTTGAATACAATATCTTTGATGCCTGCTCCCGGCCATCCGGTTGCCCACTTTCTAGAGCATGAATGATTGGACTCTGCTCCCACAGACGAAGAGCCAGGGCTAAAAGATGCTGCTGGACCTCTTCTGCACACAGGAAGCTTTGCAAGGGTGCCACCTGCATTGCTCTCACTCCTTGCTTTCCCACCTCAAAGTGCATTTGAATACAACATCTTTGATGCCTGCTCCCGGACATCCGGTAGCCGCCTTTACAGAATACGAATGATTGGACTCTGCTCCCACGGACGAAGAGCCAGGGTTGAAAGATGTTGCTGGATATTTCTGTACACAGTAAGCTTTGCAACAGTGCCACCTGCATTTCTCTCTCCCCTTGCTTTTCCACCTCAAAGTGCATTTGAATACAACATCTTTGGGGTGTCCTAATTGCGGTCCAGAAGCAGCATTTTCTATGCACGAATGATTGGACTCTGCTCCCACAGAGGAAGAGCCAGGGCGGAAAGATGCTGCTGGACCTCTTCTGCACTCAGCAAGCTTTGCAATGGTGCCACCTCTATTGCTGTCGCTCCTTGTTTTCCCACCTCAAAGTGCATTTGAATACAAGATTGTCGATGTCTGTCCCCAGCCATCCTGTAGCTGCGTTTCCAGGAATGATTGGACTATGCACAGACAGAGGAAGAGCCAGGACTGAAAGATGCTGCTGGACCTCTTCTGCACACAGAAAGCTTTGCAACAGTGCTACCTGCACTGCTCTCTCGATGTCTGTCCCCAGCCATCCTGTAGCTGCGTTTCCAGGAATGATTGGACTATGCACAGACAGAGGAAGAGCCAGGACTGAAAGATGCTGCTGGACCTCTTCTGCACACAGAAAGCTTTGCAACAGTGCTACCTGCACTGCTCTCTCTCCTTGCTTTCCCACCTCAATGTGCATTTGAATACAACATCTTCGGTTGTGCTCCCAGCCTTCCTGATGCTGCGTTTGCACGAATGATTGGACTCTGCTCCCACAGACGTGGAGCCAGGGCTGAAAGATGCTGCTGGACCTCTTCTGCACACAGGAAGCTTTGCAACGGTGCCACCTGCATTGCTCTCGCTCCTTGCTTTCCCACCTCAAAGTGCATTTGAGTACAAGATCATTGATGTCTGCTCACAGCCGCCCTGTAGCTGCGTTTGCAGGAATGATAGGACTCTGCTCCCAGTGACGACGAGCCAGGGCTGAAAGATGCTGCTGGACCTCTTCTGCACACAGTAACATTTGCAATGGTGGCTCCTGTATTGCTCTCGCTCCTTGCTTTCCCACCTCAAAGTTCATTTGAGTACAAGATCACTGATGTCTGCTCCCAGCCATCGTGTAGCTGAGTTTGCACGAATGATCGGACTCTGCTCCCACAGATGAAGAGCCAGGGCTGAAAGATGCTCCTGGACCTCTTCTGCACACAGGAAGCTTTGCAATGGTGCCACCTGCATTGCTCCCGCTCCTTGCTTTCCCACCTCAAAGTGCATCTGAATGCAAGTTCCTTGGTTTGTTATCCTGTCCGTCCTGTAGCTGCGTTTGCACGAATGATTGGACTCTGCTCCCACAGACAAAGAGCCAGGGCTGAAAGATGCTGCTGGACTTCTTCTGCACACAGGAAGCTTTGCAACGGTGCCACCTGCATTGCTCTCGCTCCTTGCTTTCCCACCTCAAAGTGCATTTGAATACAACATCTTTAGTTGTCCTCCCTGCCCTCCTGTTGCTCAGTTTGCACGAATGATTGGACTCTGCTCCCACAGACAAAGAGGCAGGCCTGAAAGATGCTGCTGGAGGTCTTATGCAAACAGTAAGCTTTGCAATGGTGCTACCTGCATTGCTCTCGCTCCTTGCTTTCCCACCTCAAAGTGCATTTGAATACAACATCTTCGGTTGTGCTCCCAGCCGTCCTTTAGCTGCGTTTGCACGAATGCTTAGACTCTGCTCCCAGCGACGACGAGCCAGGGCTAAAAGATGCAGCTGGACCTCTTCTGCACACAGGAAGCTTTGCAACGGTGCCACCTGCATTGCTCTCGCTCCTTGCATTCCCACCTCAAAGTGCATTTGAATTAAAAATCTTCGCTTGTGCTCCCGGCCATTCTGTAGCTGCATTTGCGCGAATGATTGGACTCTGCTCCCAGTGACGAAGAGCCAGGGCTGAAAGATGCTGCTGGACCTCTTCTGCACACAGTAAGCTTTGCAATGGTGCCACCTGCATTGCTCTCACTCCTTGCTTTCCCACCTCCAAGTGCATTTGAATACAACATCTTCGCTTGTGCTCCCGGGTATCGTGTAGTTGCGTTTGCATGAATGATTGGACTCTGCTCCCACAGACGAAGAGGCAGGGCTGAAAGATGCTGCTGGACCTCTTCTGCACACAGTAAGCTTTGCAACGGTGCCACCTGCATTGCTCTCGCTCCTTGCTTTCCCACGCCAAAGTGAATTTGAATATAATATCTTTGGATGTGGTCCCGGCCGTCCTGTAGCTGCGTTTGCACGAATGATTGGACGCTGCTCCCAGAGACGAATAGCCAGGGATGAAAGATGCTGCTGGACCTCTTCTGCACACAGGAAGCTTTGCAACGGTGCCACCTGTATTGCTCTCGCTCCTTGCTTTCCCACCTCAATGTGCATTTGAATACAACTTCTTTGATGCCTGCTCCCGCACGTCCCGTAGGTGAGTTTGCACGAATGATTGGACTCTGCCCCCACAGAGGAAGAGCCAGGGCTGAAAGATGCTCTTGGATGTCTTCTGCACACAGGAAGCTTTACAACTGTGCCACCTGCATTGCTCTCTCTCCTTGCTTTCCCACCTCAAAGTGCATTTGAGTACAAGGTCATTGATATCTGCTCCCAGCCATCCTGTAGCTGCATTTGCACGAATGATTGGACTCTGCTCCCAGTGATGACGAGCCAGGGCTGAAAGATGCTGCTGGACCTCTTCTGCACACAGTAACATTTGCAATGGTGGCTCCTGTATTGCTCTCGCTCCTTGCTTTCCCACCTCAAAGTTCATTTGAGTACAAGATCATTGTCTGCTCCCAGGCATTCTGTAGCTGCGTTTGCACGAATGATTGCAGTCTGCTCCCGCAGACGAAGAGGCAGGGCTGAAAGATGCTGCTTCACCTCTTCTGCACACAGGAAGCTTAGCAGCAGTGCCACCTGCATTGCTCTCGCTCCTTGCTTTCCCACCTCAAAGTAAATTTGAATACAACATCTTTGGTGTGTCCAACTGTTCGTCCTTCAGCTGCGTTTGCACGAATGATTGGACTCTGCTCCCACAGACGAAGAGGCAGGGCTGAAAGATGCTGCTGGACCTCTTCTGCACACAGTAAGCTTTGCAATGGTGCTACCTGCATTGCTCTCACTCCTTGCTTTCCCACCTCAAAGTGCATTTGAATACAACATCTTCGCTTGTGCTCCCGGGCATCGTGTAGCTGCGTTTGCACGAATGATTGGACTCTGCTCCGACAGACGAAGAGGCAGGGCTGAAAGATGCTGCTTGACCTCTTCTGCAGACAGTGAGCTTTGCAAAGGTGCCACCTGCATTGCTCTCGCTCCTTGCTTTCCCATCTCCATGTGCATTTGAACACATCTTTGGTGTGTGCTCCCGGCCGTCCTGTAGCTGCGTTTGCGCGAATGATTGGACTCTGCTCCCACAGATGAATAGCCTGGGCTGGACAATGCTGCTGGACCTCTTCTGCACACAAGAAGCTTTGCAACGGTGCCACCTGCATTGCTCTCGCTCCTTGCTTTCCCACCTCAAAGTGCATTTGAGTACAAGATCATTGATGTCTGCTCACAGCCGCCCTGTAGCTGCGTTTGCAGGAATGATAGGACTCTGCTCCCAGTGACGACGAGCCAGGGCTGAAAGATGCTGCTGGACCTCTTCTGCACACAGTAACATTTGCAATGGTGGCTCCTGTATTGCTCTCGCTCCTTGCTTTCCCACCTCAAAGTTCATTTGAGTACAAGATCACTGATGTCTGCTCCCAGCCATCGTGTAGCTGAGTTTGCACGAATGATCGGACTCTGCTCCCACAGATGAAGAGCCAGGGCTGAAAGATGCTCCTGGACCTCTTCTGCACACAGGAAGCTTTGCAATGGTGCCACCTGCATTGCTCCCGCTCCTTGCTTTCCCACCTCAAAGTGCATCTGAATGCAAGTTCCTTGGTTTGTTATCCTGTCCGTCCTGTAGCTGCGTTTGCACGAATGATTGGACTCTGCTCCCACAGACAAAGAGCCAGGGCTGAAAGATGCTGCTGGACTTCTTCTGCACACAGGAAGCTTTGCAACGGTGCCACCTGCATTGCTCTCGCTCCTTGCTTTCCCACCTCAAAGTGCATTTGAATACAACATCTTTAGTTGTCCTCCCTGCCCTCCTGTTGCTCAGTTTGCACGAATGATTGGACTCTGCTCCCACAGACAAAGAGGCAGGCCTGAAAGATGCTGCTGGAGGTCTTATGCAAACAGTAAGCTTTGCAATGGTGCTACCTGCATTGCTCTCGCTCCTTGCTTTCCCACCTCAAAGTGCATTTGAATACAACATCTTCGGTTGTGCTCCCAGCCGTCCTTTAGCTGCGTTTGCACGAATGCTTAGACTCTGCTCCCAGCGACGACGAGCCAGGGCTAAAAGATGCAGCTGGACCTCTTCTGCACACAGGAAGCTTTGCAACGGTGCCACCTGCATTGCTCTCGCTCCTTGCATTCCCACCTCAAAGTGCATTTGAATTAAAAATCTTCGCTTGTGCTCCCGGCCATTCTGTAGCTGCATTTGCGCGAATGATTGGACTCTGCTCCCAGTGACGAAGAGCCAGGGCTGAAAGATGCTGCTGGACCTCTTCTGCACACAGTAAGCTTTGCAATGGTGCCACCTGCATTGCTCTCACTCCTTGCTTTCCCACCTCCAAGTGCATTTGAATACAACATCTTCGCTTGTGCTCCCGGGTATCGTGTAGTTGCGTTTGCATGAATGATTGGACTCTGCTCCCACAGACGAAGAGGCAGGGCTGAAAGATGCTGCTGGACCTCTTCTGCACACAGTAAGCTTTGCAACGGTGCCACCTGCATTGCTCTCGCTCCTTGCTTTCCCACGCCAAAGTGAATTTGAATATAATATCTTTGGATGTGGTCCCGGCCGTCCTGTAGCTGCGTTTGCACGAATGATTGGACGCTGCTCCCAGAGACGAATAGCCAGGGATGAAAGATGCTGCTGGACCTCTTCTGCACACAGGAAGCTTTGCAACGGTGCCACCTGTATTGCTCTCGCTCCTTGCTTTCCCACCTCAATGTGCATTTGAATACAACTTCTTTGATGCCTGCTCCCGCACGTCCCGTAGGTGAGTTTGCACGAATGATTGGACTCTGCCCCCACAGAGGAAGAGCCAGGGCTGAAAGATGCTCTTGGATGTCTTCTGCACACAGGAAGCTTTACAACTGTGCCACCTGCATTGCTCTCTCTCCTTGCTTTCCCACCTCAAAGTGCATTTGAGTACAAGGTCATTGATATCTGCTCCCAGCCATCCTGTAGCTGCATTTGCACGAATGATTGGACTCTGCTCCCAGTGATGACGAGCCAGGGCTGAAAGATGCTGCTGGACCTCTTCTGCACACAGTAACATTTGCAATGGTGGCTCCTGTATTGCTCTCGCTCCTTGCTTTCCCACCTCAAAGTTCATTTGAGTACAAGATCATTGTCTGCTCCCAGGCATTCTGTAGCTGCGTTTGCACGAATGATTGCAGTCTGCTCCCGCAGACGAAGAGGCAGGGCTGAAAGATGCTGCTTCACCTCTTCTGCACACAGGAAGCTTAGCAGCAGTGCCACCTGCATTGCTCTCGCTCCTTGCTTTCCCACCTCAAAGTAAATTTGAATACAACATCTTTGGTGTGTCCAACTGTTCGTCCTTCAGCTGCGTTTGCACGAATGATTGGACTCTGCTCCCACAGACGAAGAGGCAGGGCTGAAAGATGCTGCTGGACCTCTTCTGCACACAGTAAGCTTTGCAATGGTGCTACCTGCATTGCTCTCACTCCTTGCTTTCCCACCTCAAAGTGCATTTGAATACAACATCTTCGCTTGTGCTCCCGGGCATCGTGTAGCTGCGTTTGCACGAATGATTGGACTCTGCTCCGACAGACGAAGAGGCAGGGCTGAAAGATGCTGCTTGACCTCTTCTGCAGACAGTGAGCTTTGCAAAGGTGCCACCTGCATTGCTCTCGCTCCTTGCTTTCCCATCTCCATGTGCATTTGAACACATCTTTGGTGTGTGCTCCCGGCCGTCCTGTAGCTGCGTTTGCGCGAATGATTGGACTCTGCTCCCACAGATGAATAGCCTGGGCTGGACAATGCTGCTGGACCTCTTCTGCACACAAGAAGCTTTGCAACGGTGCCACCTGCATTGCTCTCGCTCCTTGCTTTCCCACCTCACAATGCATTTCAATACAACATCGTTGGTGTGTGCACCCGGCCGTCCTGTAGCTGCATTTGCACAAATCATTTGTCTCGAATCTGACAGACAAAGAGCCAGGGCTGAAAGATGTTGCTGGACCTCTTCTGCACACAGTAAACTTTGCAACGGTGCCACTTGAATTGCTCTCGCTCCTTGTTTTCCCACCTCAAAGTGCTTTTGAATACAACATCTTTGGTGTGTTCTCCCTCCTGTCCTGTAGCTGCGTTTGCACGAATGTTTGGACTCTGCTCCCACAGACAAAGAGCCAGGGCTGAAAGATGCTGCTGGACCTCTTCTGCACACAGGAAGCTTTGCAATGGTGCCACCTGCATTGCCCTCGCTCCTTGCTTTCCCTCATCCAAGCGCATTTAAATACAATATCTTCGGTTGTGATCCCGGCCAACCTGTCCTGCTTTTGCACAAATGATTCAAATCAGCCACCAGTGATGAAGAGGCAGGGCTGAATGATGCTGCTGAACGTCTTCTGCCCACAGGAAGCTTTGCAACGGTGCTACCTGCATTGCTCTTGCTCCTTGCTTTCCCACCTCAAAGTGCATTTGAATTCCACATCTTTGGATGTGCTCCATGCCGTCCTGCCGCTGCGTTTGCACGATTGATTGGACTCTGCTCCCAGTGACGAAGAGCCAGGGCTGAAAGATGCTGCTGGACCTCTTCTGCACACAGGAAGCTTTGCAACGGTGCCGCCTGCATTGCTCTCGCTCCTTGCTTTCCCACCTCAAAGTGCATTTTAATGCAACATTTTTGGTTGTGCTCCCGGCAGTCCTGTAGCTGCGTTTGCAGGAATGATTGGACTCTGCACCCACAGACGAAGAGCCAGGTCTGAAAGATGCTGCTGGACCTCTTCTGCAGACTGTGAGCTTTGCAAAGGTCCCACCTGCATTGCTCTCGCTCCTTGCTTTCCCACCTCAAAGTGAATTTGAATACAACATCATTGGTGCATGCTCCCGGCCATCCTGTAGCTTCGTTTGCATGAATGGTAGGACTCTGCTAAAACAGACGAAGAGGCAGGGCTGAAAGATGCTGCTGGACCTCTTCTGCACACAGTAAGCTTTACAAGGGTGCCACTTGCATTGCTCTCGCTCCTTGCTTTCCCACCTCAAAGTGCATTTGAATACAACATCTTTGGTTTGTGCTCCCTGCTGTCCTGTAGCTGCGTTTGCATGAATGATTGGACTCTGCTCCTACAGTTTAAGAGCCAGGGCTGCAAGATGCTGCTGGACCTCTTCTGCACGCAGGAAGCTTTGCAACGGTGCCACTTGAATTGCTCTCGCTCCTTGTTTTCCCACCTCAAAGTGCTTTTGAATACAACATCTTTGGTGTGTGCTCCCTCCCTTCCAGTAGCTGCGTTTGCACGAACGTTTGGACTCTGCTCCCACAGACAAAGAGCCAGGGCGGAAAGATGCTGCTGGACCTCTTCTGCACACAGGAAGCTTTGCAACGGTGCCACCTGCATTGCTCTCGCTCCTTGCTTTCCCACCTCCAAGAGCATTTGAATACAACATACTTGGGGCGTGCTCCCGGCCGTCCTGTAACTGCGTTTGCACGAATGATTGGACTCTGCTCCCAGTGACCAAGAGCCAGGGCTGAAAGATGCTGCTGGAGCTCTTCTGCACACAGGAAGCTTTGCAAAGGTGCCACCTGCATTGCTCTCGCTCCTTGCTTTCCCACCTCCAAGTGCATTTGAATACAACAGATTTGGTGCATGCTTCCAGCCGTCCTGTAACTGCGTTTGCACGAATGATTGGACTCTGCTCCCAGTGGCCAAGAGCCTGGGTGAAAGATGCTGCTGGATCTCTTCTGCACACAGCAAGCTTTGCAACGGTGCCACCTGCATTGCTCTCGCTCCTTGCTTTCCTTCATCCAAGTGCATTTGAATACAATATCTTTGGATGTGCTCCTGGCCATTGTGCCTGCGTTTGCACGAATGATTGCACACTGCTCCTGCAGATGAAGTACCAGGGCTGAAAGATGCTGGTGGTCCTCTTCTGCACATAGGAAGCTTTGCAAAGGTGCCTCCTGCATTACGCTCGCTCCTTGCTTTACCACCTCAAATTGCATTTGAATACAACAGATTCGGTATGTGCTCCCAGCCGTCCTGTAGCTGCGTTTGCACGTGTGATTGGACTCTGCTCCCAGTGACGAAGAGGCAGGGCTGAAAGATGCTTCTGGACCTCTTCTGTACACAGGAAGCTTTGCAACGGTGCCACCTGCATTGTTCTCGCTCCTTGCTTTCCCACCTCAAAGTGCAGTTGAATACAACAGATTTGGTGCGTGCTCCCGGCCGTCCTGTATCTGCGTTTGCACGTGTGATTGGACTCTGCTCCCAGTGACGAAGAGCCAGGCCTGAAAGATGCTTCTGGAACTCTTCTGCACACAGGAGGCTTTGCAACGGTGCCACCTGCATTGCTCTCGCTCCTTGCTTTCCCACCTCAAAGTGCAGTTGAATGCAACATCTTTGGTGTGTGCTCCCGGCCGTCCTGTAACTGCGTTTGCACGAATGATTGGACTGTTCTCCCAGTGTTGAAGAGCAAGGGCTGAAAGATGCTGCTGGACCTCATCCGCATGCAGTAAGCCTTGCAACGGTGCCACATGAATTACTCTCGCTCCTTTCTTTAACACCTCAAAGTGCATTTGAATATAACATCTTTGGATGTGCTCCTGGCCGTCCTGTAGCTGCGTTTGCACGAATGATTGGACTCTGCTCCCAGTGACGAAGAGCCAGGGCTAAAAGATGCTGCCGGACCTCTGCACACAGGAAGCTTTGCAACGGTGCCACCTGCATTGCTCTCGCTCCTTGCTTTCCCACTTCAAAGTGCATTTGAATACAACTGATTTGGTGCATGCTCCCGGCCGTCCTGTACCTGCGTTTACACGAATGTTTGGACTCTGCTCCCAGCGATGAAGAGTCTGTGCTGAAAGATGCTGCTGGACCTCTTATGCACACTGGAAGCTTTGCAACGGTGCCACCTGCAGCGCTCTCGCTCCTTGCTTTCCCACCTAAATGTGCATTTGAATACAACATCTTTGGATGTGCTCCTGCCCATCCTTTAGGTGCATATGCACGAATGACTGGACTCTGCTCCCAGTGACACAACGGTGCCACCTGCATTGCTCTCGCTCCTTGCTTTCCCACCTCAAGGTGCATTTGAATACAACATTTTTGGTTGTGCTCCAGGCAGTCCTGCCGCTGCGTTTGCACGAATGATTGGACTCTGCTCCCAGTGACGAAGAGCCAGGTCTGAAAGATGCTGCTGGACCTCTTCTGCACACAGGAAGCTTTGCAACGGTGCCACCTGCATTGCTCTCGCTCCTTGCTTTCCCACCTCAAAGTGCATTTGAATACAACAGATTTGGTGCATGCAACCGGCCGTCCTGTAACTGCGTTTGCACGAATGATTGGACTCTGCTCCCAGTGACCAAGAGCCTGGGTGAAAGATGCTGCTGGATCTCTTCTGCACACAGCAAGCTTTGCAACGGTGCCACCTGCATTGCTCTCGCTCCTTGCTTTCCTTCATCCAAGTGCATTTGAATACAATATCTTTGGATGTGCTCCTGGCCATTGTGCCTGCGTTTGCACGAATGATTGCACACTGCTCCTGCAGATGAAGTACCAGGGCTGAAAGATGCTGGTGGTCCTCTTCTGCACACAGGAAGCTTTGCAAAGGTGCCTCTTGCATTACGCTCGCTCCTTGCTTTCCCAGCTCAAATTGCATTTGAATACAACAGATTTGGTGCGTGCTCCCGGCCGTCCTGTAAGTGCGTTTGCACGTGTGATTGGACTCTGCTCCCAGTGACGAAGAGCCAGGTCTGAAAGATGCAGCTGGACCTCTTCTGCACACAGGAAGCTTTGCAACGGTGCCCCCTGCATTGCTCTCGCTCCTTGCTTTCCCAATTCAAAGTGCATTTGAATACAACAGATTTGGTGCGTGCTCCCGGCCGTCCTGTAAGTGCGTTTGCACGAATGATTGGACTCTGCTCACAGTGATGAACAGCCATGTCTGAAAGATGCTGCTGGACCTCTTCAGCGCGCAGGAAGCTTTGCATCGGTGCCACCTGCATTGCTCTTGCTCCTTGCTTTCAAACCTCAAAGTGCTTTTGAATACACCATCATCGGTTGTGCTCCCGGCTGTCCTGTAGCTGCGTTTGCACGAATGATTGGACTCTGCTCCAGCAGAAGAAGAGCCAGTGCTGAAATATGCTGCTGGAACTCTTCTGCAAATAGGAAGCTTTGCAACAGTGCCACCCGCATTCCCACCTCAAAGTGCATTTGAATACAACATCTTCGGTTGTGCTCCCGGCCGACCAGTCCTGCCTTTGCACGAATGATTGGACTCTGCTCCCACAGACGAAGAGCCAGGGCTGACAGATGCTGCTGGACGTCTCCTACACACAGAAGCTTTGCAACAGTGCCACCTGCATTGCTCTCGCTCCTTGCTTTCCCACCTCAAAGTGCATTTGAACACAACCTCTGTGAATGTGCTCCTGGCCGTTCTGTAGCTGTGTTTGCACGAATGATTGGACTCTTCTCCCAGTGACAAAGAGCCAGGGATGAAAAATGCTGCTGGACCTCATCTACACAGAGGAAGCTGTGCAACAGTGCCACCTGCATTGCTCTCTCTCCTGGCTTTCCCACCTCAAAGGGCATTTGAATAAAAGATCAATGATATCTGCTCCTGGCCGTCCTGTCTCTGCGTTTGCAGGAATGATTGGACTCTGCTCCGACAGACGAAGAGCCAGGCCTAAAAGATGGAGCTGCAACTCTTCTGCACACAGGAAGCTTGGCAACGGTGCCACCTGCATTGCTCTCGCACATTGCTTTCCCACCTCAAAGTGCATTTGAATACATCCTTGATGCCTGCTCCAGGCTGTCCGGCTGCCCAGTTTTCAGTGCACGAATGATTGGACTCTCCTGCCACAGGCGAAGAGCCAGGAAAGAAAGATGCTGCTGAAAGTCTACTCCATATGGTAAACTTCGCAAAGGTGCCACCTGTATTGCTCTCACTCCTTGCTTTCCCACCTCAAAGTGCATTTGAATACATCCTTGATGCCTGCTCCAGGCTGTCCGGCTGCCCAGTTTTCAGTGCACGAATGATTGTTCTCTCCTGCCGCAGACGAAGAGCCAGGACTGAAACATGCTGCTGGATCTGTTCTCCACATGGTAAACTTCGCAAACGTTCCACCTGTATTGCTCTCACTCCTTGCTTTCCCACCTCAAAGTGCATTTGAATACATCCTTGATGCCTGCTCCAGGCCGTCCGGCTGCCCAGTTTTCAGTGCACGAATGACTGGACTCTGCTGCAACAAGCGAAGAGCCAGGATTTAAAGATGCTGCTGGATCTCTTCTGCACACAGTAAGCTTTGCAATGGTGCCACCTGCGTTGGTCTCACTCCTTGCTTTCCCACCTCAAAGGGCATTTGAATACATCCTTGATGCCTGCTCCAGGCCGTCCGGCTGCCCAGTTTTCAGTGCACGATTGATTGGACTCTGCTCCCACAGGCGAAGAGCCAGGACTGAAAGATGCTGCTGGACCTCTTCTGCACATGGTAAGCTTCGCAACGGTGCCACCTGTATTGCTCTCACTCCTTGCTTTCCCTCCTCAAAGGGCATTTGAATACATCCTTGATGCCTGCTCCAGGCCGTCCGGCTGCCCAGTTTTCAGTGCACGAATGATTGTACTCTCCTGCCAGAGGCAAAGATCCAGGACTGAGAGATGCTGCTGGACGTCTTCTGCACACAGAAAGATTTGCAACGGTGCCACCTGTATTGCTCTCACTCCTTGCTTTCCCACCTGAAAGTGCATTTGAATACATCCTTGATGCCTGCTCCAGGCTGTCCGGCTGCCCAGTTTTCAGTGCACGAATGATTGTTCTCTCCTGCCGCAGACGAAGAGCCAGGACTGAAACATGCTGCTGGATCTGTTCTCCACATGGTAAACTTCGCAAACGTTCCACCTGTATTGCTCTCACTCCTTGCTTTCCCACCTCAAAGTGCATTTGAATACATCCTTGATGCCTGCTCCAGGCCGTCCGGCTGCCCAGTTTTCAGTGCACGAATGACTGGACTCTGCTGCAACAAGCGAAGAGCCAGGCTTTAAAGATGCTGCTGGATCTCTTCTGCACACAGTAAGCTTTGCAATGGTGCCACCTGCGTTGGTCTCACTCCTTGCTTTCCCACCTCAAAGGGCATTTGAATACATCCTTGATGCCTGCTCCAGGCCGTCCGGCTGCCCAGTTTTCAGTGCACGATTGATTGGACTCTGCTCCCACAGGCGAAGAGCCAGGACTGAAAGATGCTGCTGGACCTCTTCTGCACATGGTAAGCTTCGCAACGGTGCCACCTGTATTGCTCTCACTCCTTGCTTTCCCTCCTCAAAGGGCATTTGAATACATCCTTGATGCCTGCTCCAGGCCGTCCGGCTGCCCAGTTTTCAGTGCACGAATGATTGGACTCTCCTGCCAGAGGCAAAGAGCCTGGACTGAAAGATGCTTCTGGATCTGTTCTGCACACGGTAAGCCTTGCAACGGTGCCACCTGTATTGCTCTCACTCCTTGCTTTCCCACCTCAAAGGGCATTTGAATACATCCTTGATGCCTGCTCCCGGCCATCCGGAGGCCCAGTTTTCAGTGCACGAATGATTGGACTCTCCTGCCTCAGGCAATGAGCCAGGACTGAAAGATGCTACTGGACCTCTCCTGCACACGGTAAGCTTTGAAACGGTGCCACCTGTATTGCACTCACTCCTTGCTTTCCCACCTCAAAGTGCATTTGAATACATCCATGATGCCTGCTCCAGGCCGTCCGGCTGCCCAGTTTTCAGTGCACGAATGATTGGACTCTGCTGCCACAGGCGAAGAGCCAGGACTGAAAGATGCTGCTGGATCTCTTCTGCATACGGTAAGCTTCGCAACGGTGCCACCTGTATTGGTCTCACTCCTTGCTTTCCCACCTCAAAGTGCATTTGAATACATCCTTGATGCCTGGTCCAGGCCGTCCGGCTGCCCAGTTTTCAGTGCACGAATGATTGGGCTGTACTGTCACAGGCGAAGAGCCAGGACTGAAAGATGCTGCTGGATCTCTTCTGCATACGGTAAGCTTCGCAACGGTGCCACCTGTATTGCTCTCACTCCTTGCTTTCCCACCTCAAAGTGCATTTGAATACATCCTTGATGCCTGCTCCATGCTGGCCGGCTGCCTAGTTTTCAGGGCAGGAATGATTGGACTCTGCTCCCACAGGCGAAGAGCCAGGACTGAAAGATGCTGCTGGACCTCTTCTGCACACAGTAAGCTTTGCAACGGTGCCACCTGTATTGCTCTCACTCCTTGCTATCCCACCTCAAAGTGCATTTGCATACATCCTTGATGCCTGCTCCAGGGCGTCCGGCAGCCCAGTTTTCAGCGCACGAATGATTGGACTCTGCTCCCACAGGCGAAGAGCCAGGAATGAAAGATGCTGCTGGAAGTCTACTCCATATGGTAAACTTCGCAACGGTGCCACATGTATTGCTCTCACTCCTTGCTTTCCCACCTCAAAGGGCATTTGAATACATCCATGATGCCTGCTCCGGGCAGTCCGGCTGCCCAGTTTTCAGTGCACGAATGATTTCTCTCTGCTCCCACAGGCGAAGGGCCAGGACTGAAAGATGCTGCTGGAACTCTTCTGCACACGGTAAGCTTCGCAAAGGTGCCACCTGTATTACTCTCACTCCTTGCTTTCCCACCTCAAAGTGCATTTGAATACATCCTTGATGCCTGCTCCAGGCTGGCCGGCTGCGCAGTTTTCAGTGCACGAATGATTGGACTCTGCTCCCACAGGCGAAGAGCCAGGAATGAAAGATGCTGCTGGATCTCTTCTCCACATGGTAAACTTTGCAACGGTGCCACCTGTATTGCTCTCACTCCTTGCTTTCCCACCTCAAAGTGCATTTGAATACATCCTTGATGCCTGCTCCAGGCAGGCCGGCTGCCTAGTTTTTAGGGCAGGAATGATTGGAATCTGCTGCCACAGGCGAAGAGTGGGGAATGAAAGATGCTGCTGGATCTCTTCTGCACATGGTAAGCTTCGCAAAGGTGCCACCTGTATTGCTCTCACTTCTTGCTTTCCCACCTCAAAGGGCATTTGAATACATCCTTCATGCCCGCTCCAGGCCGTCCGGCTGCCCAGTTTTCAGTGCACGAATGATTGCACTCTGCTTCCACAGGGAAAGGGCCAGGAATGGAAGATGCTGCTGGATCTATTCTCCACATGGTAAACTTCGCAAACGTGCCACCTGTATTGCTCTCACTCCTTGCTTTCCCACCTCAAAGTGCATTTGAATACATCCTTGATGCCTGGTCCAGGCCGTCCGGCTGCCCAGTTTTCAGCGCACGAATGATTGGGCTGTGCTGTCACAGGCGAAGAGCCAGGACTGAAAGATGCTGCTGTATCTCTTCTGCATACGGTAAGCTTCGCAACGGTGCCACCTGTATTGCTCTCACTCCTTGCTTTCCCACCTCAAAGTGCATTTGAATACATCCTTGATGCCTGCTCCAGGCTGGCCGGCTGCCTAGTTTTCAGGGCAGGAATGATTGGACTCTGCTCCCACAGGCGAAAAGCCAGGACTGAAAGATGCTGCTGCACTTCTTCTGCACACAGTAAGCTTTGCAACGGTGCCACCTGTATTGCTCTCACTCCTTGCTTTCCCACCTCAAAGTGCATTTGAATACATCCTTGATGCCTGCTCCAGGCTGGCCGGCTGCCCAGTTTTCAGTGCACGAATGATTGGACTCTGCTCCCACAGGCAAAGAGCCAGGACTGAAAGATGCTGCTGGATCTCTTCTCCACATGGTAAACTTCGCAACGGTGCCACCTGTATTGCTCTCACTCCTTGCTTTCCCACCTCAAAGGGCATTTGAATACATCCTTGATGCCTGCTCCAGGCCGTCCGGCTGCCCAGTTTTCAGTGCACGAATGGTTGGACTCTGCCGCCACAGGCGAAGAGCCAGGACTGAAATATGCTGCTGGAACTCTTCTGCACACGGTAAGCTTTGCAATGGTGCCACCTGTATTGCTCTCACTCCTTGCTTTCCCACCTCAAAGTGCATTTGGATACATCCTTGATGCCTGCTCCAGGCCGTCCGGCTGCCCAGTTTTCAGTGCACGAATGATTGGACTCTGCTGCCACAGGCGAAGAGCCAGGACTGAAAGATGCTGCTGGATCTCTTCTCCACATGGTAAACTTTGCAACGGTGCCACCTGTATTGCTGTCACTCCTTGCTTTCCCACCTGAAAGTGCATTTGAATACATCCTTGATGCCTCCTCCAGGCCATCCGTCTGCCCAGTTTTCAGTGCACGAATGATTGGACTCTGCTCCCACAGGCGAAGAGCCAGGACTGAAATATGCTGCTGGACCTCTTCTGCACATGGTAAGCTTTGCAATGGTGCTACCTGTATTGCTCTCACTCCTTGCTTTCCCACCTCAAAGTGCATTTGGATACATCCTTGATGCCTGCTCCAGGCCGTCCGGCTGCCCAGTTTTCAGTGCACGAATGATTGGACTCTGCTGCCACAGGCGAAGAGCCAGGACTGAAAGATGCTGCTGGATCTCTTCTCCACATGGTAAACTTTGCAACGGTGCCACCTGCATTGCTGTCACTCCTTGCTTTCCCACCTCAAAGGGCATTTGAATACATCCTTGATGCCTGCTCCAGGCTGCCCGGCTGCCCAGTTTTCAGTGCACGAATGATTGGTCTGTCGTGCCGCAGACGAAGAGCCAGGACTGAAACATGCTGCTGGATCTGTTCTCCACATGGTAAACTTCGCAAACGTTCCACCTGTATTGCTCTCACTCCTTGCTTTCCCACCTCAAAGTGCATTTGAATACATCCTTGATGCCTGCTCCAGGCTGGCCGGCTGCCTAGTTTTCAGGGCAGGAATGATTGGACTCTGCTCCCACAGGCGAAGAGCCAGGACTGAAAGATGCTGCTGCACCTCTTCTGCACACAGTAAGATTTGCAACTGTGCCACCTGTATTGCTCTCACTCCTTGCTTTCCCACCTCAAAGGGCATTTGAATACATCCTTGACGCCTGCTCCAGGCTGGCCGGCTGCCCAGTTTTCAGTGCACGAATGATTGCTCTCTGTTCCCACAGGCAAAGAGCCAGGACTGAAAGATGCTGCTGGACGCCTGCTGCACACGGTAAGCTTCGCAAAGGTGCCACCTGTATTGCTCTCACTCCTTGCTTTCCCACCTCAAAGTGCATTTGAATACATCCTTGATGCCTGCTCCAGGCCATCCGTCTGCCCAGTTTTCAGTGCACGAATGATTGGACTCTGCTCCCACAGGCGAAGAGCCGGGAATGAAAGATGCTGCTGTATCTCTTCACCACATGGTAAACTTTGCAACGGTGCCACCTGTATTGCTCTCACTCCTTGCTTTCCCACCTCAAAGTGCATTTGAATACATCCTTGATGCCTGCTCCAGGCCGTCCGGCTGCCCAGTTTTCAGTGCACGAAAGGTTGGACTCTGCTCCCACAGGCGAAGAGCCAGGACTGAAATATGCTGCTGGAACTCTTCTGCACATGGTAAGCTTTGCAATGGTGCTACCTGTATTGCTCTCACTCCTTGGTTTCCCACCTCAAAGTGCATTTGGATACATCCTTGCTGCCTGCTCCAGGCCGTCCGGCTGCCCGGTTTTCAGTGCACGAATGATTGGACTCTGCTCCCACAGGCGAAGAGCCAGGACTGAAAGATGGTGCTGGATCTCTTCTCCACATGGTAAACTTTGCAACGGTGCCACCTGTATTGCTCTCACTCCTTGCTTTCCCACCTCAAAGTGCATTTGAATACAACCTTGAAGCCTGCTCCAGGCTGTCCGGCTGCCCAGTTTTCAGTGCACGAATGATTGGTCTGTCGTGCCGCAGACGAAGAGCCAGGACTGAAACATGCTGCTGGATCTGTTCTCCACATGGAAAACTTCGCAAAGGTGCCACCTGTATTGCTCTCACTCCTTGCTTTCCCACCTGAAAGTGCATTTGAATACATCCTTGATGCCTCCTCCAAGCTGGCCGGCTGCCCAATTTTCAGTGCACGAATGATTGGACCCTGATGTCACAGGCGAAGAGCCAGGACTGAAAGTTTTTGCTGGACCTCTTCTGCACATGGTAAGCTTCGCAACGGTGCCACCTGTATTGCTCTCAGTCCTTGCTGTTCCACCTCAAAGTGCATTCTAATACATCCTTGATGCCTGCTCCCTGCCGTCCGGCTGCCCAGTTTCCAGTGCACGAATGATTGGACTCTGCTCCCACAGGCAAAGAGCCAGGACTGAAAGATGTTGCTGGACCTCTTCTGCACATGGTAAGCTTCTTAACGGTGCCACCTGTATTGCTCTCACTCCTGGCTTTCCCACCTCAAAGTGCATTTGAATACATCCTTGATGCCTGCTCTTAGCCGTCCGGCTGCCTAGTTTCCAGTGCACGAATGATTGGACTCTCCTCCCACAGGCGAAGAGCCAGGACAGAAAGATGCTGCTGGATCTCTTCTGCACATAGTAAGCTTTGCAACGGTGCCATTTCTAATGCTCTCACTCCTTGCTTTCCCACCTCAAAGTGCATTTGAATACATCCTTGATGCCTCCTCCAAACTGGCATGCTGCCCAATTTTCAGTGAAAGAATGATTGGACTCTGCTCCCACAGGCAAAGTGCCAGGACTGAAAGATCCTGCTCGACCTCTTCTGCACATGGTAAGCTTCGCAACGGTGCCACCTGTATTGCTCTCACTCCTTGCTTTCCCACCTCAAAGTGCATTTGAATACATCCTTGATGCCTGCTCCAGACCGCCCGGCTGCCCAGTTTTCAGTGCACGAAGGATTGGACTCTGGTCCCACAGGCGAAGAGGCAGGACTGAAAGATGTTGCTAGATCTCTTCTGCACATGGTAAGCTTTCAACGGTGCCACCTCTAATGCTCTCAGTCCTTGCTTTCCCACCTCAAAGTGCATTTGAATACATCCTTGATGCCTCCTCTATGCTGGCAGGCTGCCCAATTTTCAGTGAAAGAATGATTGGACTCTGCTCCCACAGGCGAAGAGCCAGGACTGAAAGGTGCTGCTGGACCTCTTCTGCACATGGTCAGCTTCGCAACGGTGCCACCTGTATTGCTCTCACTCCTTGCTTTCCCACCTCAAAGTGCATTTGAATGCATCCTTGATGCCTCCTCCAGGCTGTCCGGCTGCCCAGTTTTCAGTGCACGAATGATTGGACTCTGCTCCCACAGGCGAAGAGCCAGGACTGAAAGATGTTGCTGGACCTCTTCTGCACATGGTAAACTTCGCAAAGGTGCCACCTGTATTGCTCTCACTCCTTGCTTTCCCACCTCAAAGTGCATTTGAATACATCCTTGATTCCCGCTCCCGGCCGTCCAGCTGCCCAGTTTCCAGTGCACGAATGATTAGACTCTCCTCCCACAGGCGAAGAGCCAGGACTGAAAGATGCTGCTGGACCTCTTCTGCACATGGTAAGCTTCGCAACGGTGCCACCTGTATTGCAGTCACTCCTTGCTTTCCCACCTCAAAGTGCATTTGAATTCATCCTTGATGCCTGCTCCAGGCTGGCCGGGTCCCAAGGTTTCAGTGCACGAATGATTTTACTCTGCTCCCACAGGGAAAGAGCCAGGACTGAAAGATGTTCCTGGATCTCTTCTGCACATGGTAAGCTTCGCAACGGTGCCACCTGCATTGGTCTCACTCCTTGCTTTCCCACCTCAAAGTGCATTTGAATACATCCTTGATGCCTGCTCCCGGCCGTCCGGCTGCCCAGTTTCCAGTGCACGAATGATTGGACCCTGCTCCCACATCCGAAGAGCCAGGACTGAAAGATGCTGCTAGATCTCTTCTGCACATGGTAAGCTTTCAACGGTGCCACCTCTAATGCTCTCACTCCTTGCTTTCCCACCTCAAAGTGCATTTGAATACATCCTTGCTGCCTCCTCCAAGCTGGCAGGCTGCCCAATTTTCAGTGAACGAATGATTGGACCCTGCTCCCACAGGCGAAGAGCCAGGAGTGAAAGATGCTGCTGGACGTCTTCTGCACATGGTAAGCTTCGCAACGGTGCCACGTGTATTGCTCTCACTCCTTGCTTTCCCACCTCAAAGCGCATTTCAATACATCCTTGATGCCTGCTCCCGGCCGTCCGGCTGCCCAGTTTTCAGTGCAGGAATGATTGGACTCTGCTCCCACAGGAGAAGAGCCAGGACTGAAAGATGCTGCTGGACCTCTTCTGCACATGGTAAGCTTCGCAACGGTGCCACCTGTATTGCTCTCACTCCTTGCTTTCCCACCTCAAAGTGCATTTGAATTCATCCTAGATGCCTGCTCCAGGCTGGCCGGGTCCCCAGTTTTCAGTGCACAAATGATTGGACTCTGCTCCCACAGGCGAAGTGCCAGGACTGAATGATGTTCCTGGATCTCTTCTGCACATGGTAAGCTTCGCAACGGTGCCACCTGCATTGGTCTCACTCCTTGCTTTCCCACCTCAAAGTGCATTTGAATATATCCTTGATGCCAGCTTCAGGCCGGCCGGCTGCCCAGTTTCCAGTGCACGAATGATTGGACTCTGCTCCCACTGGCGAAGAGCCAGGACTGAAAGATGCTGCTGGACCTCTTCTGCACATGGAAAACGTCGCAAAGGTGCCACCTGTATTGCTCTCACTCCTTGCTTTCCCACCTCAAAGTGCATTTCAATACATCCTTGATGCCTGCTCCCGGCCTTCCGGCTGCCCAGTTTTAGGTGCACGAATGATTGGACTCTGCTCCCACAGGCGAAGAGCCAGGACTGAAAGATGTTGCTGGATCTCTTCTGCACATGGTAAACTTCGCAACGGTGCCACCTGCATAGGTCTCATTCCTTGCTTTCCCACCTCAAAGTGCATTTGAATACATCCTTGATGCCTCCTCCAGGCTGCCCGGCTGCCCAGTTTTCAGTGCAAGAATGATTGGACTCTGCTCCCACAGGCGAAGAGCCAGGACTGAAAGATGCTGCTGGACCTCTTCTGCACATGGTAAGCTTCGCAACGGTGCCACCTGTATTGCTCTCAGTCCTTGCTGTTCCACCTCAAAGTGCATTCCAATCCATCCTTAATGCCTGCTCCCTGCCGTCCGGCTGCCCAATTTTCAGTGAACGAATGATTGGACCCTGCTCCCTCAGGCGAAGAGCCAGGAATGAAAGATGCTGCTGGACCTCTTCTGCACATGCTAAACTTCACAACGTTGCCACCTGTAGTGCTCTCAGTCCTTGCTTTCCCACCTCAAAGTGCATTTGAATACATCCTTGATGCCTGCTCCCGGCCGTCCAGCTGCCCAGTTTTCAGTGCACGAATGATTGGACTCTGCTCCCACAGGCAAAGAGCCAGGACTGAAATATGCTGCTGGACCTCTTCTGCACATGGTAAGCTTTGCAATGGTGCTACCTGTATTGCTCTCACTCCTTGCTTTCCCACCTCAAAGTGCATTTGGATACATCCTTGATGCCTGCTCCAGGCCGTCCGGCTGCCCAGTTTTCAGTGCACGAATGATTGGACTCTGCTGCCACAGGCGAAGAGCCAGGACTGAAAGATGCTGCTGGATCTCTTCTCCACATGGTAAACTTTGCAACGGTGCCACCTGCATTGCTGTCACTCCTTGCTTTCCCACCTCAAAGGGCATTTGAATACATCCTTGATGCCTGCTCCAGGCTGCCCGGCTGCCCAGTTTTCAGTGCACGAATGATTGGTCTGTCGTGCCGCAGACGAAGAGCCAGGACTGAAACATGCTGCTGGATCTGTTCTCCACATGGTAAACTTCGCAAACGTTCCACCTGTATTGCTCTCACTCCTTGCTTTCCCACCTCAAAGTGCATTTGAATACATCCTTGATGCCTGCTCCAGGCTGGCCGGCTGCCTAGTTTTCAGGGCAGGAATGATTGGACTCTGCTCCCACAGGCGAAGAGCCAGGACTGAAAGATGCTGCTGCACCTCTTCTGCACACAGTAAGATTTGCAACTGTGCCACCTGTATTGCTCTCACTCCTTGCTTTCCCACCTCAAAGGGCATTTGAATACATCCTTGACGCCTGCTCCAGGCTGGCCGGCTGCCCAGTTTTCAGTGCACGAATGATTGCTCTCTGTTCCCACAGGCAAAGAGCCAGGACTGAAAGATGCTGCTGGACGTCTGCTGCACACGGTAAGCTTCGCAAAGGTGCCACCTGTATTGCTCTCACTCCTTGCTTTCCCACCTCAAAGTGCATTTGAATACATCCTTGATGCCTGCTCCAGGCCATCCGTCTGCCCAGTTTTCAGTGCACGAATGATTGGACTCTGCTCCCACAGGCGAAGAGCCGGGAATGAAAGATGCTGCTGTATCTCTTCACCACATGGTAAACTTTGCAACGGTGCCACCTGTATTGCTCTCACTCCTTGCTTTCCCACCTCAAAGTGCATTTGAATACATCCTTGATGCCTGCTCCAGGCCGTCCGGCTGCCCAGTTTTCAGTGCACGAATGGTTGGACTCTGCTGCCACAGGCGAAGAGCCAGGACTGAAATATGCTGCTGGAACTCTTCTGCACATGGTAAGCTTTGCAATGGTGCTACCTGTATTGCTCTCACTCCTTGGTTTCCCACCTCAAAGTGCATTTGGATACATCCTTGCTGCCTGCTCCAGGCCGTCCGGCTGCCCGGTTTTCAGTGCACGAATGATTGGACTCTGCTCCCACAGGCGAAGAGCCAGGACTGAAAGATGGTGCTGGATCTCTTCTCCACATGGTAAACTTTGCAACGGTGCCACCTGTATTGCTCTCACTCCTTGCTTTCCCACCTCAAAGTGCATTTGAATACATCCTTGAAGCCTGCTCCAGGCTGTCCGGCTGCCCAGTTTTCAGTGCACGAATGATTGGTCTGTCGTGCCGCAGACGAAGAGCCAGGACTGAAACATGCTGCTGGATCTGTTCTCCACATGGAAAACTTCGCAAAGGTGCCACCTGTATTGCTCTCACTCCTTGCTTTCCCACCTGAAAGTGCATTTGAATACATCCTTGATGCCTCCTCCAAGCTGGCCGGCTGCCCAATTTTCAGTGCACGAATGATTGGACCCTGATGTCACAGGCGAAGAGCCAGGACTGAAAGTTTTTGCTGGACCTCTTCTGCACATGGTAAGCTTCGCAACGGTGCCACCTGTATTGCTCTCAGTCCTTGCTGTTCCACCTCAAAGTGCATTCTAATACATCCTTGATGCCTGCTCCCTGCCGTCCGGCTGCCCAGTTTCCAGTGCACGAATGATTGGACTCTGCTCCCACAGGCAAAGAGCCAGGACTGAAAGATGTTGCTGGACCTCTTCTGCACATGGTAAGCTTCTTAACGGTGCCACCTGTATTGCTCTCACTCCTGGCTTTCCCACCTCAAAGTGCATTTGAATACATCCTTGATGCCTGCTCTTAGCCGTCCGGCTGCCTAGTTTCCAGTGCACGAATGATTGGACTCTCCTCCCACAGGCGAAGAGCCAGGACAGAAAGATGCTGCTGGATCTCTTCTGCACATAGTAAGCTTTGCAACGGTGCCATTTCTAATGCTCTTACTCCTTGCTTTCCCACCTCAAAGTGCATTTGAATACATCCTTGATGCCTCCTCCAAACTGGCATGCTGCCCAATTTTCAGTGAAAGAATGATTGGACTCTGCTCCCACAGGCAAAGTGCCAGGACTGAAAGATCCTGCTCGACCTCTTCTGCACATGGTAAGCTTCGCAACGGTGCCACCTGTATTGCTCTCACTCCTTGCTTTCCCACCTCAAAGTGCATTTGAATACATCCTTGATGCCTGCTCCAGACCGCCCGGCTGCCCAGTTTTCAGTGCACGAAGGATTGGACTCTGGTCCCACAGGCGAAGAGGCAGGACTGAAAGATGTTGCTAGATCTCTTCTGCACATGGTAAGCTTTCAACGGTGCCACCTCTAATGCTCTCAGTCCTTGCTTTCCCACCTCAAAGTGCATTTGAATACATCCTTGATGCCTCCTCTATGCTGGCAGGCTGCCCAATTTTCAGTGAAAGAATGATTGGACTCTGCTCCCACAGGCGAAGAGCCAGGACTGAAAGGTGCTGCTGGACCTCTTCTGCACATGGTCAGCTTCGCAACGGTGCCACCTGTATTGCTCTCACTCCTTGCTTTCCCACCTCAAAGTGCATTTGAATGCATCCTTGATGCCTCCTCCAGGCTGTCCGGCTGCCCAGTTTTCAGTGCACGAATGATTGGACTCTGCTCCCACAGGCGAAGAGCCAGGACTGAATGATGTTCCTGGATCTCTTCTGCACATGGTAAGCTTCGCAACGGTGCCACCTGCATTGGTCTCACTCCTTGCTTTCCCACCTCAAAGTGCATTTGAATATATCCTTGATGCCAGCTTCAGGCCGGCCGGCTGCCCAGTTTCCAGTGCACGAATGATTGGACTCTGCTCCCACTGGCGAAGAGCCAGGACTGAAAGATGCTGCTGGACCTCTTCTGCACATGGAAAACGTCGCAAAGGTGCCACCTGTATTGCTCTCACTCCTTGCTTTCCCACCTCAAAGTGCATTTCAATACATCCTTGATGCCTGCTCCCGGCCTTCCGGCTGCCCAGTTTTAGGTGCACGAATGATTGGACTCTGCTCCCACAGGCGAAGAGCCAGGACTGAAAGATGTTGCTGGATCTCTTCTGCACATGGTAAACTTCGCAACGGTGCCACCTGCATAGGTCTCATTCCTTGCTTTCCCACCTCAAAGTGCATTTGAATACATCCTTGATGCCTCCTCCAGGCTGCCCGGCTGCCCAGTTTTCAGTGCAAGAATGATTGGACTCTGCTCCCACAGGCGAAGAGCCAGGACTGAAAGATGCTGCTGGACCTCTTCTGCACATGGTAAGCTTCGCAACGGTGCCACCTGTATTGCTCTCAGTCCTTGCTGTTCCACCTCAAAGTGCATTCCAATCCATCCTTAATGCCTGCTCCCTGCCGTCCGGCTGCCCAATTTTCAGTGAACGAATGATTGGACCCTGCTCCCTCAGGCGAAGAGCCAGGAATGAAAGATGCTGCTGGACCTCTTCTGCACATGCTAAACTTCACAACGTTGCCACCTGTAGTGCTCTCAGTCCTTGCTTTCCCACCTCAAAGTGCATTTGAATACATCCTTGATGCCTGCTCCCGGCCGTCCGGCTGCCCAGTTTTCAGTGCACGAATGATTGGACTCTGCTCCCACAGGCAAAGAGCCAGGACTGAAAGATGTTGCTGGATCTCTTCTGCACATGGTAAGCTTCGCAACGGTGCCACCTGCATTGCTCTCACTCCTTGCTTTCCCACCTCAAAGTGCATTTCAATACATCCTTGATGCCTGATCCAGGCTGGCCGGCTGCCCACTTTTCAGTGCACGAACGATTGGACCCTGCTCCCACAGGCGAAGAGCCAGGACTGAAAGATGCTGCTGGACCTCTTCTGCACATGGTAGGCTTCGCAACGGCGCCAACTGTATTGCTCTCACTCCTTGCTTTCCCACCTCAATGTGCATTTCAATACATCCTTGATGCCTGCTCCCGGCCGTCTGGCTGCCCAGTTTTCAGTGCACGAATGATTGGACTCTGCTCCCACAGGGAAAGAGCCAGGACTGAAAGATGTTCCTGGATCTCTTCTGCACATGGTAAGCTTCGCAACGGTGCCACCTGCATTGGTCTCACTCCTTGCTTTCCCACCTCAAAGTGCATTTGAATACATCCTTGATGCCTGCTCCCGGCCGTCTGGCTGCCCAGTTTCCAGTACACGAATGACTGAACCCTGCTCCCACAGGCGAAGAGCCAGGACTGAAAGATGCTGCTGGACCGCTTCTGCACATGGTAAGCTTCGCAACGGTGCCACCGGTATTGCTCTCACTCCTTGCTTTCCCACCTCAAAGTGCATTTGAATACATCCTTGATGCCTGCTCCAGACCGTCCAGCTGCCCAGTTTTCAGTGCACGAAAGATTGGACTCTGCTCCCACAGGCGAAGAGGCAGGACTGAAAGATGTTGCTAGATCTCTTCTGCACATGGTAAGCTTTCAACGGTGCCACCTCTGATGCTCTCACTCCTTGCTTTCCCACCTCAAAGTGCATTTGAATACATCCTTGATGCCTCCTCCAAGCTGGCAGGCTGTCCAATTTTCAGTGAAAGAATGATTGGACTCTGCTCCCACAGGCGAAGTGCCAGGACTGAAAGGTGCTGCTGGACCTCTTCTGCACATGGTAAGCTTCGCAACGGTGCCACCTGCATTGCTCTCACTCCTTGCTTTCCCACCTCAAACTGCATTTGAATATATCCTTGATGCCACCTTCAGGCTGTCCGGCTGCCCAGGTTTCAGTGCACGAATGATTGGACTCTGCTCCGACAGGCGAAGAGCCAGGACTGAAAGATGTTGCTGGATCTCTTGTGCACATGGTAAGCTTCGCAACGGTGCCACCTGCATAGGTCTCACTCCTTGCTTTCCCACCTCAAAGTGCATTTGAATACATCCTTGATGCCTGCTCCCGGCCGCCCGGCTGCCCAGTTTTCAGTGCACGAATGATTGGACTCTGCTCCCACAGGCGAAGAGCCAGGACTGAAAGATGTTGCTGGATCTCTTCTGCACATGGTAAGCTTCGCAATGGTGCCACCTGCATAGGTCTCACTCCTTGCTTTCCCACCTCAAAGTGCATTTGAATACATCCTTGATGCCTGCTCCCGGCCGCCCGGCTGCCCAGTTTTCAGTGCACGAATGATTGGACTCTGCTCCCACAGGCGAAGAGCCAGGACTGAAAGATGTTGCTGGACCTCTTCTGCACATGGTAAGCTTCTTAACGGTGCCACCTGTATTGCTCTCACTCCTGGCTTTCCCACCTCAAAGTGCATTTGAATACATCCTTGATGCCTGCTCTTAGCCGTCCGGCTGCCTAGTTTCCAGTGCACGAATGATTGGACTCTCCTCCCACAGGCGAAGAGCCAGGACAGAAAGATGCTGCTGGACCTCTTCTGCACATAGTAAGCTTTGCAACGGTGCCATTTCTAATGCTCTCACTCCTTGCTTTCCCACCTCAAAGTGCATTTGAATACATCCTTGATGCCTCCTCCAAACTGGCATGCTGCCCAATTTTCAGTGAAAGAATGATTGGACTCTGCTCCCACAGGCAAAGAGCCAGGACTGAAAGATGCTGCTCGACCTCTTCTGCACATGGTGAGCTTCGCAACGGTGCCACCTGTATTGCTCTCACTCCTTGCTTTCCCACCTCAAAGTGCATTTGAATATATCCTTGATGCCAGCTTCAGGCTGTCCGGCTGCCCAGTTTCCAGTGCACGAATGATTGGACTCTGCTCCCACTGGCGAAGTGCCAGGACTGAAAGATGTTGCTGGATCTCTTCTGCACATGGTATACTTCGCAAAGGTGCCACCTGTATTGTTCTCACTCCTTGCTTTCCCACCTCAAAGTGCATTTGAATACATCCTTGATTCCTGCTCCCGGCCGTCCAGCTGCCCAGTTTCCAGTGCACGAATGATTAGACTCTCCTCCCACAGGCGAAGAGCCAGGACTGAAAGATGCTGCTGGACCTCTTCTGCACATGGTAAGCTTCGCAACGGTGCCACCTGTATTGCTGTCACTCCTTGCTTTCCCACCTCAAAGTGCATTTGAATTCATCCTTGATGCCTGCTCCAGGCTGGCCGGGTCCCAAGTTTTCAGTGCACGAATGATTTTACTCTGCTCCCACAGGGAAAGAGCCAGGACTGAAAGATGTTCCTGGATCTCTTCTGCACATGGTAAGCTTCACAACGGTGCCACCTGCATTGGTCTCACTCCTTGCTTTCCCACCTCAAAGTGCATTTGAATACATCCTTGATGCCTGCTCCCGGCCGTCCGGCTGCCCAGTTTCCAGTGCACGAATGATTGGACCCTGCTCCCACAGCCGAAGAGCCAGGACTGAAAGATGCTGCTAGATCTCTTCTGCACATGGTAAGCTTTCAACGGTGCCACCTCTAATGCTCTCACTCCTTGCTTTCCCACCTCAAAGTGCATTTGAATACATCCTTGCTGCCTCCTCCAAGCTGGCAGGCTGCCCAATTTTCAGTGAAAGAATGATTGGACTCTGCTCCCACAGGCGAAGAGCCAGGACTGAAAGATGTTGCTGGACCTCTTCTGCACATGGTAAGCTTCGCAACGGTGCCACCTGTATTGGTCTCACTCCTTGCTTTCCCACCTCAAACTGCATTTGAATATATCCTTGATGCCGCCTTCAGGCTGTCCGGCTGCCCAGTTTTCAGTGCACGAATGATTGGACTCTGCTCCCACTGGCGAAGAGCCAGGACTGAAAGATGTTGCTGGACCTCTTTTGCACATGGAAAACGTCGCAAAGGTGCCACCTGTATTGCTCTCACTCCTTGCTTTCCCACCTCAAAGTGCATTTCAATACATCCTTGATGCCTGCTCCCGGCCTTCCGGCTGCCCAGTTTTAGGTGCACGAATGATTGGACTCTGCTCCCACAGGCGAAGAGCCAGGACTGAAAGATGTTGCTGGACCTCTTCTGCACATGGTAAGCTTCGCAACGGTGCCACCTGTATTGGTCTCACTCCTTGCTTTCCCACCTCAAACTGCATTTGAATATATCCTTGATGCCGCCTTCAGGCTGTCCGGCTGCCCAGTTTTCAGTGCACGAATGATTGGACTCTGCTCCCACTGGCGAAGAGCCAGGACTGAAAGATGTTGCTGGACCTCTTTTGCACATGGAAAACGTCGCAAAGGTGCCACCTGTATTGCTCTCACTCCTTGCTTTCCCACCTCAAAGTGCATTTCAATACATCCTTGATGCCTGCTCCCGGCCTTCCGGCTGCCCAGTTTTAGGTGCACGAATGATTGGACTCTGCTCCCACAGGCGAAGAGCCGGGACTGAAAGATGTTGCTGGATCTCTTCTGCACATGGTAAACTTCGCAACGGTGCCACCTGCATAGGTCTCACTCCTTGCTTTCCCACCTCAAAGTGCATTTGAATACATCCTTGATGCCTCCTCCAGGCTGCCCGGCTGCCCAGTTTTCAGTGCAAGAATGATTGGACTCTGCTCCCACAGGCGAAGAGCCAGGACTGAAAGATGCTGCTGGACCTCTTCTGCACATGGTAAGCTTCGCAACGGTGCCACCTGTATTGCTCTCACTCCTTGCTGTTCCACCTCAAAGTGCATTCCAATCCATCCTTAATGCCTGCTCCCTGCCGTCCGGCTGCCCAATTTTCAGTGCACGAATGATTGGACTCTGCTCCCACAGTCGAAGAGCCAGGACTGAAAGACATTGCTGGATCTCTTCTGCACATGGTAAGCTTCGCAACGGTGCCGCCTGCATTGGTCTCACTCCTTGCTTTCCCACCTCAAAGTGCATTTGAATACATCCTTGATGCCTCCTCCAATCTGGCCTGCTGCCCAATTTTCAGTGAACGAATGATTGGACCCTGCTCCCACAGGCGAAGAGCCAGGAGTGAAAGATGCTGCTGGACGTCTTCTGCACATGGTAAGCTTCGCAACAGTGCCACGTGTATTGCTCTCACTCCTTGCTTTCCCACCTCAAAGCGCATTTCAATACATCCTTGATGCCTGCTCCCGGCCGTCCGGCTGCCCAGTTTTCAGTGCAGGAATGATTGGACTCTGCTCCCACAGGAGAAGAGCCAGGACTGAAAGATGCTGCTGGACCTCTTCTGCACACAGTAAGCTTTGTAATGGTGCCACCTGTATTGCTCTCACTCCTTGTTTTCCCACCTCAAAGTGCATTTGAATACATCCTTGATGCCTGCTCCAGGCCGTCCGGCTGCCCAGTTTTCAGTGTACGAATGTTTGGTCTCTCCTGCCGCAGACGAAGAGCCAGGACTGAAACATGCTGCTGGATCTCTTCTCCACATGGTAAGCTTCGCAAACATGCCACCTGTATTGCTCTCACTCCTTGCTTTCCCAACTCAAAGGGCATTTGAATACATCCTTGATGCCTGCTCCAGGCCGTCCGGCTGCCCAGTTTTCAGTGCACGAATGGTTGGACTCTGCTGCCACAGGCGAAGAGCCAGGACTGAAATATGCTGCTGGAACTCTTCTGCACATGGTAAGCTTTGCAACGGTGCCACCTGTATTGCTCTCACTCCTTGCTTTCCCACCTCAAAGGGCATTTGGATACATCCTTGATGCCTGCTCCAGGCCGTCCGGCTGCCCAGTTTTCAGTGCACGAATGATTGGACTCTGCTCCCACAGGCGAAGAGCCAGGAATGAAAGATGCTAATGGATCTCTTCTCCACATGGTAAGCTTCGCAAACATGCCACCTGTATTGCTCTCACTCCTTGCTTTCCCACCTCAAAGGGCATTTGAATACATCCTTGATGCCTGCTCCAGGCCGTCCGGCTGCCCAGTTTTCAGTGCACAAATGACTGGACTCTGCTGCCACAAGCGAAGGGCCAGGATTTAAAGATGCTGCTGGACCTCTTCTGCACACGGTAAGCTTTGTAATGGTGCCACCTGTATTGCTCTCACTCCTTGCTTTCCCACCTCAAACTGCATTTGAATATATCCTTGATGCCACCTTCAGGCTGTCCGGCTGCCCAGGTTTCAGTGCACGAATGATTGGACTCTGCTCCGACAGGCGAAGAGCCAGGACTGAAAGATGTTGCTGGATCTCTTGTGCACATGGTAAGCTTCGCAACGGTGGCACCTGCATAGGTCTCACTCCTTGCTTTCCCACCTCAAAGTGCATTTGAATACATCCTTGATGCCTGCTCCCGGCCGCCCGGCTGCCCAGTTTTCAGTGCACGAATGATTGGACTCTGCTCCCACAGGCGAAGAGCCAGGACTGAAAGATGTTGCTGGATCTCTTCTGCACATGGTAAGCTTCGCAATGGTGCCACCTGCATAGGTCTCACTCCTTGCTTTCCCACCTCAAAGTGCATTTGAATACATCCTTGATGCCTGCTCCCGGCCGCCCGGCTGCCCAGTTTTCAGTGCACGAATGATTGGACTCTGCTCCCACAGGCGAAGAGCCAGGACTGAAAGATGTTGCTGGACCTCTTCTGCACATGGTAAGCTTCTTAACGGTGCCACCTGTATTGCTCTCACTCCTGGCTTTCCCACCTCAAAGTGCATTTGAATACATCCTTGATGCCTGCTCTTAGCCGTCCGGCTGCCTAGTTTCCAGTGCACGAATGATTGGACTCTCCTCCCACAGGCGAAGAGCCAGGACAGAAAGATGCTGCTGGACCTCTTCTGCACATAGTAAGCTTTGCAACGGTGCCATTTCTAATGCTCTCACTCCTTGCTTTCCCACCTCAAAGTGCATTTGAATACATCCTTGATGCCTCCTCCAAACTGGCATGCTGCCCAATTTTCAGTGAAAGAATGATTGGACTCTGCTCCCACAGGCAAAGAGCCAGGACTGAAAGATGCTGCTCGACCTCTTCTGCACATGGTGAGCTTCGCAACGGTGCCACCTGTATTGCTCTCACTCCTTGCTTTCCCACCTCAAAGTGCATTTGAATATATCCTTGATGCCAGCTTCAGGCTGTCCGGCTGCCCAGTTTCCAGTGCACGAATGATTGGACTCTGCTCCCACTGGCGAAGTGCCAGGACTGAAAGATGTTGCTGGATCTCTTCTGCACATGGTATACTTCGCAAAGGTGCCACCTGTATTGTTCTCACTCCTTGCTTTCCCACCTCAAAGTGCATTTGAATACATCCTTGATTCCTGCTCCCGGCCGTCCAGCTGCCCAGTTTCCAGTGCACGAATGATTAGACTCTCCTCCCACAGGCGAAGAGCCAGGACTGAAAGATGCTGCTGGACCTCTTCTGCACATGGTAAGCTTCGCAACGGTGCCACCTGTATTGCTGTCACTCCTTGCTTTCCCACCTCAAAGTGCATTTGAATTCATCCTTGATGCCTGCTCCAGGCTGGCCGGGTCCCAAGTTTTCAGTGCACGAATGATTTTACTCTGCTCCCACAGGGAAAGAGCCAGGACTGAAAGATGTTCCTGGATCTCTTCTGCACATGGTAAGCTTCACAACGGTGCCACCTGCATTGGTCTCACTCCTTGCTTTCCCACCTCAAAGTGCATTTGAATACATCCTTGATGCCTGCTCCCGGCCGTCCGGCTGCCCAGTTTCCAGTGCACGAATGATTGGACCCTGCTCCCACAGCCGAAGAGCCAGGACTGAAAGATGCTGCTAGATCTCTTCTGCACATGGTAAGCTTTCAACGGTGCCACCTCTAATGCTCTCACTCCTTGCTTTCCCACCTCAAAGTGCATTTGAATACATCCTTGCTGCCTCCTCCAAGCTGGCAGGCTGCCCAATTTTCAGTGAAAGAATGATTGGACTCTGCTCCCACAGGCGAAGAGCCAGGACTGAAAGATGTTGCTGGACCTCTTCTGCACATGGTAAGCTTCGCAACGGTGCCACCTGTATTGGTCTCACTCCTTGCTTTCCCACCTCAAACTGCATTTGAATATATCCTTGATGCCGCCTTCAGGCTGTCCGGCTGCCCAGTTTTCAGTGCACGAATGATTGGACTCTGCTCCCACTGGCGAAGAGCCAGGACTGAAAGATGTTGCTGGACCTCTTTTGCACATGGAAAACGTCGCAAAGGTGCCACCTGTATTGCTCTCACTCCTTGCTTTCCCACCTCAAAGTGCATTTCAATACATCCTTGATGCCTGCTCCCGGCCTTCCGGCTGCCCAGTTTTAGGTGCACGAATGATTGGACTCTGCTCCCACAGGCGAAGAGCCAGGACTGAAAGATGTTGCTGGACCTCTTCTGCACATGGTAAGCTTCGCAACGGTGCCACCTGTATTGGTCTCACTCCTTGCTTTCCCACCTCAAACTGCATTTGAATATATCCTTGATGCTGCCTTCAGGCTGTCCGGCTGCCCAGTTTTCAGTGCACGAATGATTGGACTCTGCTCCCACTGGCGAAGAGCCAGGACTGAAAGATGTTGCTGGACCTCTTTTGCACATGGAAAACGTCGCAAAGGTGCCACCTGTATTGCTCTCACTCCTTGCTTTCCCACCTCAAAGTGCATTTCAATACATCCTTGATGCCTGCTCCCGGCCTTCCGGCTGCCCAGTTTTAGGTGCACGAATGATTGGACTCTGCTCCCACAGGCGAAGAGCCGGGACTGAAAGATGTTGCTGGATCTCTTCTGCACATGGTAAACTTCGCAACGGTGCCACCTGCATAGGTCTCACTCCTTGCTTTCCCACCTCAAAGTGCATTTGAATACATCCTTGATGCCTCCTCCAGGCTGCCCGGCTGCCCAGTTTTCAGTGCAAGAATGATTGGACTCTGCTCCCACAGGCGAAGAGCCAGGACTGAAAGATGCTGCTGGACCTCTTCTGCACATGGTAAGCTTCGCAACGGTGCCACCTGTATTGCTCTCACTCCTTGCTGTTCCACCTCAAAGTGCATTCCAATCCATCCTTAATGCCTGCTCCCTGCCGTCCGGCTGCCCAATTTTCAGTGCACGAATGATTGGACTCTGCTCCCACAGTCGAAGAGCCAGGACTGAAAGACATTGCTGGATCTCTTCTGCACATGGTAAGCTTCGCAACGGTGCCGCCTGCATTGGTCTCACTCCTTGCTTTCCCACCTCAAAGTGCATTTGAATACATCCTTGATGCCTCCTCCAATCTGGCCTGCTGCCCAATTTTCAGTGAACGAATGATTGGACCCTGCTCCCACAGACGAAGAGCCAGGAGTGAAAGATGCTGCTGGACGTCTTCTGCACATGGTAAGCTTCGCAACAGTGCCACGTGTATTGCTCTCACTCCTTGCTTTCCCACCTCAAAGCGCATTTCAATACATCCTTGATGCCTGCTCCCGGCCGTCCGGCTGCCCAGTTTTCAGTGCAGGAATGATTGGACTCTGCTCCCACAGGAGAAGAGCCAGGACTGAAAGATGCTGCTGGACCTCTTCTGCACACAGTAAGCTTTGTAATGGTGCCACCTGTATTGCTCTCACTCCTTGTTTTCCCACCTCAAAGTGCATTTGAATACATCCTTGATGCCTGCTCCAGGCCGTCCGGCTGCCCAGTTTTCAGTGTACGAATGTTTGGTCTCTCCTGCCGCAGACGAAGAGCCAGGACTGAAACATGCTGCTGGATCTCTTCTCCACATGGTAAGCTTCGCAAACATGCCACCTGTATTGCTCTCACTCCTTGCTTTCCCAACTCAAAGGGCATTTGAATACATCCTTGATGCCTGCTCCAGGCCGTCCGGCTGCCCAGTTTTCAGTGCACGAATGGTTGGACTCTGCTGCCACAGGCGAAGAGCCAGGACTGAAATATGCTGCTGGAACTCTTCTGCACATGGTAAGCTTTGCAACGGTGCCACCTGTATTGCTCACACTCCTTGCTTTCCCACCTCAAAGGGCATTTGGATACATCCTTGATGCCTGCTCCAGGCCGTCCGGCTGCCCAGTTTTCAGTGCACGAATGATTGGACTCTGCTCCCACAGGCGAAGAGCCAGGAATGAAAGATGCTAATGGATCTCTTCTCCACATGGTAAGCTTCGCAAACATGCCACCTGTATTGCTCTCACTCCTTGCTTTCCCACCTCAAAGGGCATTTGAATACATCCTTGATGCCTGCTCCAGGCCGTCCGGCTGCCCAGTTTTCAGTGCACAAATGACTGGACTCTGCTGCCACAAGCGAAGGGCCAGGATTTAAAGATGCTGCTGGACCTCTTCTGCAGACGGTAAGCTTTGTAATGGTGCCACCTGTATTGCTCTCACTCCTTGCTTTCCCACCTCAAAGTGCATTTGAATACATCCTTGATGCCTGCTCCAGGCCCTCCGGCTGCCCAGTTTTCAGTGCACGAATGATTGGTCTCTGCTGCAACAGGCGAAGAGCCAGGACTGAAACATGCTGCTGGACCTCTTCTGCAAATGGTAAGTTTCGCAACGGTGCCACCTGTATTGCTCTCAATCCTTGCTTTCCCACCTCAAAGTGCATTTGAATACATCCTTGATGTCTGCTCCCGGCTGGCCGGCTGCCTAGATTTCAGGGCAGGAATGACTGGACTCTGCTGCCACAGGCGAAGAGCCAGGACTGAAAGATGCTGCTGGACATCTTCTGCACACGGTAAGCTTCGCAACGGTGCCACCTGTATTGCTGTCACTCCTTGCTTTCCCACCTCAAAGTGCATTTGGATACATCCTTTATGCCGGCTCCAGGGCGTCCTGCTGCCCAGTCTTCAGTGCACAAATGATTGGACTCTCCTGCCACAGGCAGAGAGCCAGGACTGAAAGATGCTACTGGATCTCTTCTGCACACGGTTAGCTTCGCAACGGTGCCACCTGTATTGCTCTCACTCCTTGCTTTCCCACCTCAAAGGGCATTTGATTATATCCTTGATGCCTGCTCCAGGCCGTCCGGCTGCCCAGTTTTCAGTGCACGAATGATTGGACTCTGCTCCCACAGGCGAAGAGCCAGGACTGAAAGATGCTGCTGGACCTCTTCTGCACATGGTAAGCTTCGCAACGGTGCCACCTGTATTACTCTCACTCCTTGCTTTCCCACCTCAAAGTGCATTTGAATACATCCTTGATGCCTGCTCCAGACTGGCCGGCTGCGTAGTTTTCAGGGTAGGAATGATTGGACTCTGCTGCCACAGGCGAAGAGCCAGGACTGAAAGATGCTAGAGGACATCTTCTGCACACAGTTAGCTTTGCAACGGTGCCACCTGCATTGCTCTCACTCCTTGCTTTCCCACCTCAAAGTGCATTTGAATACATCCTTGATGCCTGCTCCAGGCCGTCCGGCTGCCCAGTTTTCAGTGCACGAATGATTGGACTCTGCTCCCACAGGCGAAGAGCCAGGACTGAAAGGTGCTGCTGGACCTCTTCTGCACATGGTCAGCTTCGCAACGGTGCCACCTGTATTGCTCTCACTCCTTGCTTTCCCACCTCAAAGTGCATTTGAATACATCCTTGATGCCTGCTCCGGGCCGTCCGGCTGCCTAGTTTTCAGTGCACGAATGATTGGACTCTGCTGCCGCAGGCGAAGAGCCAGGATTGAAATATGCTGCTGGATCTCCTCTCCACATGGTAAACTTCGCAAAGGTGCCACCTGTATTGCTCTCACTCCTTGCTTTCCCACCTCAAAGGGCATTTGAATACATCCTGGATGCCTGCTCCAGGCCGTCCGGCTGCCCAGTTTTCAGTGCACGAATGATTGGACTCTGCTCCCACAGGCGAAGAGCCAGGACTGAAACATGTTGCTGGATCTCTTCTGCACATGGTAAGCTTCGCAACGGTGCCACCTGTATTGCTCTCACTCCCTGCTTTCCCACCTCAAAGTGCATTTGAATACATCCTTGATGCCTGCTCCAGGCCGTCCGTCTGCCCAGTTTTCAGTGCACGAATGATTGGACTCTGCTGCCACAGGCGAAGGGCCAGGAATGAAAGATGCTGCTGGAAGTCTACTCCATATGGTAAACTTCGCAACGGTGCCACATGTATTGCTCTCACTTCTTGCTTTCCCATCTCAAAGGGCATTTGAACATATCCATGATGCCTGCTCCAGGCCGTCCGGCTGCCCAGTTTTCAGTGCACGAATGATTGGACTCTGCTCCCACAGGAGAAGAGCCAGGAATGAAAGATGCTGCTGGATCTCTTCTCCACATGGCAAACTTCGCAACGGTGCCACCTGTATTGATCTCACTCCTTGCTTTCCCACCTCAAAGTGCATTTGAATACATCCTTGATGCCTGCTCCAGGCCGTCCGGCTGCCCAGTTTTCAGTGCACGAATGATTGGACTCTGCTCCCACAGGCGAAGAGCCCGGACTGAAAGATGTTGCTGGATCTCTTCTGCACATGGTAAGCTTTGCAACGGTGAAACCTCTAATGCTCTCACTCCTTGCTTTCCCACCTCAAAGTGCATTTGAATACATCCTTGATGCCTCCTCCAAGCTGGCCGGCTGCCCAATTTTCAGTGAACGAATGATTGGACTCTGCTCCCACAGGCGAAGACCCAGGACTGAAAGATGTTGCTGGACCTCTTTTGCACATGGTAAGCTTCGCAACGGTGCCACCTGTATTGCTCTCACTCCTTGCTTTCCCAACTCAAAGTGCATTAGAATACATCCTTGATGCCTCCTCCAAGCTGGCCGGCTGCCCAATTTTCAGTGGACGAATGATTGGACCCTGATGCCACAGGCGAAGAGCCAGGACTGAAAGATTTTGCTGGACCTCTTCTGCACATGGTAAGCTTCGCAACGGTGCCACCTGCATTGGTCTCACTCCTTGCTTTCCCACCTCAAAGTGCATTTGAATTCATCCTTGATGCCTGCTCCAGGCTGGCCGGGTCCCCAGTTTTCAGTGCACGAATGATTTTACTCTGCTCCCACAGGGAAAGAGCCAGGACTGAAAGATGCTGCGGGAACTCTTCTGCACATGGTAAGCTTCGCAACGGTGCCACCTGCATTGGTCTCACTCCTTGCTTTCCCACCTCAAAGTGCATTTCAATACATCCTTGATGCCTGCTCCCGGCCGTCCGGCTGCCCAGTTTCCAGTGCACGAATGATTGGACCCTGCTCCCACAGGCGAAGAGCCAGGACTGAAAGATGCTGCTGGACCTCTTCTGCACATGGTAAGCTTCGCAACGGTGCCACCTGCATTGGTCTCACTCCTTGCTTTCCCACCTCAAAGTGCATTTGAATACATCCTTGATGCCTGCTGCAGACCGCCCGGCTGCCCAGTTTTCAGTGCACGAAGGATTGGACTCTGGTCCCACAGGCGAAGAGGCAGGAGTGAAAGATGTTGCTAGATCTCTTCTGCACATGGTAAGCTTTCAACGGTGCCACCTCTAATGCTCTCACTCCTTGCTTTCCCACCTCAAAGTGCATTTGAATACATCCTTGATGCCTGCTCCAAGCTGGCAGGCTGCCCAATTTTCAGTGAAAGAATGATTGGACTCTGCTCCCACAGGCGAAGAGCCAGGACTGAAAGGTGCTGCTGCACCTCTTCTGCACATGGTAAGCTTCGCAACGGTGCCGCCTGTATTGCTCTCAATCCTTGCTTTCCCACCTCAAAGTGCATTTGAATAGATCCTTGATGCCACCTTTAGGCTGTCCGGCTGCCCAGGTTTCAGTGCACGAATGATTGGACTCTGCTGCACAGGCGAAGAGCCAGGACTGAAAGATGTTGCTGGACCTCTTCTGCACATGGTAAACTTCGCAAAGGTGCCACCTGTATTGCTCTCACTCCTTGCTTTCCCACCTCAAAGTGCATTTGAATACATCCTTGATGCCTGCTCCCGGCCGTCCAGCTGCCCAGTTTCCAGTGCACGAATGATTAGACTCTCCTCCCACAGGCGAAGAGCCAAGACTGAAAGATGCTGCTGGACCTCTTCTGCACATGGTAAGCTTCGCAACGGTGCCACCTGTATTGCTGTCACTCCTTGCTTTCCCACCTCAAAGTGCATTTGAATTCATCCTTGATGCCTGCTCCAGGCTGGCCGGGTCCCCAGTTTTCAGTGCACGAATGATTTTACTCTGCTCCCACAGGGAAAGAGCCAGGACTGAAAGATGTTCCTGGATCTCTTCTGCACATGGTAAGCTTCGCAACGGTGCCACCTGTATTGCTCTCACTCCTTGCTTTCCCACCTCAAACTGCATTTGAATACAACCTTGATGCCTGCTCCAGGCTGGCCGGCTGCCCACTTTTCAGTGAACGAATGATTGGACTCTGCTCCCACAGGCGAAGAGCCAGGACTGAAAGATGCAGCTGGATCTCTTCTGCACATGGTAAGCTTCGCAACGGTGCCACCTGTATTGCACTCACTCCTTGCTTTCCCACCTCAAACTGCATTTGAATATATCCTTGATGCCAGCTTAAGGCTGTCCGGCTGCCCAGTTTCCAGTGCACGAATGATTGGACTCTGCTCCCACTGGCGAAGAGCCAGGACTGAAAGATGCAGCTGGATCTCTTCTGCACATGGTAAGCTTCGCAACGGTGCCACCTGCATTGGTCTCACTCCTTGCTTTCCCACCTCAAAGTGCATTTGAATACATCCTTGATGCCTGCTCCAGACCGCCCGGCTGCCCAGTTTTCAGTGCATGAAGGATTGGACTCTGGTCACACAGGCGAAGAGGCAGGACTGAAAGATGTTGCTAGATCTCTTCTGCACATGGTAAGCTTTCAACGGTGCCACCTCTAATGCTCTCACTCCTTGCTTTCCCACCTCAAAGTGCATTTGAATACATCCTTGATGCCTCCTCCAAGCTGGCAGGCTGCCCAATTTTCAGTGAAAGAATGATTGGACTCTGCTCCCACAGGCGAAGAGCCAGGACTGAAAGGTGCTGCTGGACCTCTTCTGCACATGGTAAGCTTCGCAACGGTGCCACCTCTATTGCTCTCACTCCTTGCTGTTCCACCTCAAAGTGCATTCCAATCCATCCTTGATGCCTGCTCCCTGCCGTCCGGCTGCCCAATTTTCAGTGAACGAATGATTGGACTCTGCTCCCACAGTCGAAGAGCCAGGAATGAAAGAAATTGCTGGATCTCTTCTGCACATGGTAAGCTTCGCAACGGTGCCGCCTGCATTGGTCTCACTCCTTGCTTTCCCACCTCAAAGTGCATTTGAATACATCCTTGATGCCTCCTCCAATCTGGCCTGCTGCCCAATTTTCAGTGAACGAATGATTGGACCCTGCTCCCACAGGCGAAGAGCCAGGAGTGAAAGATGCTTCTGGACCGCTTCTGCACATGGTAAGCTTCGCAACGGTGCCACCTGTATTGCTCTCACTCCTTGCTTTCCCACCTCAAAGCGCATTACAATACATCCTTGATGCCTGCTCCCGGCCGTCCGGCTGCCCAGTTTTCAGTGCAGGAATGATTGGACTCTGCTCCCACAGGCGAAGAGCCAGGACTGAAAGATGTTGCTGGATCTCTTCTGCACATGGTAAGCTTCGCAACAGTGCCACCTGTATTGCTCTCACTCCTTGCTTTCCCACCTCAAAGTGCATTTGAATACATCCTTGATGCCTGCTCCTGGCCGTCCGGCTGCCCAATTTTCAGTGCACGAACGATTGGACCCTGCTCCCACAGGCGAAGAGCCAGGACTGAAAGATGTTGCTGGACCTCTTCTGCACATGGTAAACTTCGCAACGGTGCCACCTGTATTGCTCTCACTCCTTGCTTTCCCACCTCAAAGTGCATTTGAATACATCCTTGATGCCTGCTCCCGGCCGTCCGGCTGCCCAGTTTCCAGTGCACGAATGATTGGACCCTGCTCCCACAGGCAAACAGAAAGGACTGAAAGATGCTGCTGGACCTCTTCTGCACATGGTAAGCTTCGCAACGGTGCCACCTGTATTGCTCTCACTCCTTGCTTTCCCACCTCAAAGTGCATTTGAATACATCCTTGATGCCTGCTCCCGGCCATCAGGCTGCCCAGTTTTCACTGCACGAATGATTGGACTCTGCTCCCACAGGCAAAGAGCCAGGACTGAAAGATGTTGCTGGATCTCTTCTGCACATGGTAAGCTTTACAACGGTTCCACCTGCATGGGTCTCACTCTTTGCTTTCCCACCTCAAAGTGCATTTGAATACATCCTTGATGCCTGCTCCAGGCTGGCCGGCTGCACAGTTTTCAGTGCACGAACGATTGGACCCTGCTCCCACAGGCGAAGAGCCAGGACTGAAAGATGCTGCTGGACCTCTTCTGCACATGGTAAGCTTCGCAACGGTGCCACCTGTATTGCACTCACTCCTTGCTTTCCCACCTCAAACTGCATTTGAATATATCCTTGATGCCAGCTTAAGGCTGTCCGGCTGCCCAGTTTCCAGTGCACGAATGATTGAACTCTGCTCCCACTGGCGAAGAGCCAGGACTGAAAGATGCAGCTGGATCTCTTCTGCACATGGTAAGCTTCGCAACGGTGCCACCTGCATTGGTCTCACTCCTTGCTTTCCCACCTCAAAGTGCATTTGAATACATCCTTGATGCCTGCTCCAGACCGCCCGGCTGCCCAGTTTTCAGTGCACGAAGGATTGGACTCTGGTCCCACAGGCGAAGAGGCAGGACTGAAAGATGTTGCTAGATCTCTTCTGCACATGGTAAGCTTTCAACGGTGCCACCTCTAATGCTCTCACTCCTTGCTTTCCCACCTCAAAGTGCATTTGAATACATCCTTGATGCCTCCTCCAAGCTGGCAGGCTGCCCAATTTTCAGTGAAAGAATGATTGGACTCTGCTCCCACAGGCGAAGAGCCAGGACTGAAAGGTGCTGCTGGACCTCTTCTGCACATGGTAAGCTTCGCAACGGTGCCACCTGTATTGCTCTCACTCCTTGCTGTTCCCCCTCAAAGTGCATTCCAATCCATCCTTGATGCCTGCTCCCTGCCGTCCGGCTGCCCAATTTTCAGTGAACGAATGATTGGACTCTGCTCCCACAGTCGAAGAGCCAGGAATGAAAGAAATTGCTGGATCTCTTCTGCACATGGTAAGCTTCGCAACGGTGCCGCCTGCATTGGTCTCACTCCTTGCTTTCCCACCTCAAAGTGCATTTGAATACATCCTTGATGCCTCCTCCAATCTGGCCTGCTGCCCAGTTTTCAGTGAACGAATGATTGGACCCTGCTCCCACAGGCGAAGAGCCAGGAGTGAAAGATGCTTCTGGACCGCTTCTGCACATGGTAAGCTTCGCAACGGTGCCACCTGTATTGCTCTCACTCCTTGCTTTCCCACCTCAAAGCGCATTACAATACATCCTTGATGCCTGCTCCCGGCCGTCCGGCTGCCCAGTTTTCAGGGCAGGAATGATTGGACTCTGCTCCCACAGGCGAAGAGCCAGGACTGAAAGATGTTGCTGGATCTCTTCTGCACATGGTAAGCTTCGCAACAGTGCCACCTGTATTGCTCTCACTCCTTGCTTTCCCACCTCAAAGTGCATTTGAATACATCCTTGATGCCTGCTCCTGGCCGTCCGGCTGCCCAATTTTCAGTGCACGAACGATTGGACCCTGCTCCCACAGGCGAAGAGCCAGGACTGAAAGATGTTGCTGGACCTCTTCTGCACATGGTAAACTTCGCAACGGTGCCACCTGTATTGCTCTCAGTCCTTGCTTTCCCACCTCAAAGTGCATTTGAATACATCCTTGATGCCTGCTCCCGGCCGTCCGGCTGCCCAGTTTCCAGTGCACGAATGATTGGACCCTGCTCCCACAGGCAAACAGAAAGGACTGAAAGATGCTGCTGGACCTCTTCTGCACATGGTAAGCTTCGCAACGGTGCCACCTGTATTGCTCTCACTCCTTGCTTTCCCACCTCAAAGTGCATTTGAATACATCCTTGATGCCTGCTCCCGGCCATCAGGCTGCCCAGTTTTCACTGCACGAATGATTGGACTCTGCTCCCACAGGCAAAGAGCCAGGACTGAAAGATGTTGCTGGATCTCTTCTGCACATGGTAAGCTTTACAACGGTTCCACCTGCATGGGTCTCACTCTTTGCTTTCCCACCTCAAAGTGCATTTGAATACATCCTTGATGCCTGCTCCAGGCTGGCCGGCTGCACAGTTTTCAGTGCACGAACGATTGGACCCTGCTCCCACAGGCGAAGAGCCAGGACTGAAAGATGCTGCTGGACCTCTTCTGCACATGGTAAGCTTCGCAACGGTGCCACCTGTATTGCTCTCAGTCCTTGCTTTCCCACCTCAAAGTGCATTTGAATACATCCTTGATGCCTGCTCCCGGCCGTCTGGCTGCCCAGTTTTCAGCGCACGAATGATTGGACTCTGCTCCCACAGGCAGAGAGCCAGGACTGAAAGATGTTGCTGGATCTCTTCTGCACATGGTAAGCTTCGCAACGGTGCCACCTGCATTGCTCTCACTCCTTGCTTTCCCACCTCAAAGTGCATTTGAATACATCCTTGATGCCTGCTCCAGGCTGGCCGGCTGCCCAGTTTTCAGTGCACGAACGATTGGACCCTGCTCCCACAGGCGAAGAGCCAGGACTGAAAGATGCGGGTGGATCTCTTCTGCACATGGTAAACTTCGCAACGGTGCCACCTGCATAGGTCTCACTCCTTGCTTTCCCACCTCAAAGTGCATTTGAATACATTCTTGATGCCTCCTCCAGGCTGGCCGGCTGCCCAGTTTTCAGTGCAAGAATGATTGGACTCTGCTCCCACAGGCGAAGAGCCAGGACTGAAAGATGCTGCTGGACGTTTTCTGCACATGGTAAGCTTCGCAACGGTGCCACCTGTATTGCTCTCAGTCCTTGCTGTTCCACCTCAAAGTGCATTCCAATCCATCCTTGATGCCTGCTCCCTGCCGTCCGGCTGCCCAATTTTCAGTGAACGAATGATTGGACCCTGCTCCCACAGGCGAAGAGCCAGGACTGAAAGATGCTGCTGGACCTCTTCTGCACATGGTAAGCTTCGCAACGGTGCCACCTGTATTGCTCTCACTCCTTGCTTTCCCACCTCAAAGTGCATTTGAATACATCCTTGATGCCTCCTCCAATCTGGACTGCTGCCCAATTTTCAGTGAACGAATGATTGGACCCTGCTCCCACAGGCGAAGAGCCAGGAGTGAAAGATGCTGCTGGACGTCTTCTGCACATGGTAAGCTTCGCAACGGTGCCACCTGTATTGCTCTCACTCCTTGCTTTCCCACCTCAAAGGGCATTTCAATACATCCTTGATGCCTGCTCCCGGCCGTCCGGCTGCCCAGTTTTCAGTGCAGGAATGATTGGACTCTGCTCCCACAGGCGAAGAGCCAGGACTGAAAGATGTTGCTGGATCTCTTCTGCACATGGTAAGCTTCGCAACGGTGCCACCTGCATTGCTGTCACTCCTTGCTTTCCCACCTCAAAGTGCATTTGAATACATCCTTGATGCCTGCTCCAGCCCGTCCGGCTGCCCAGTTTTCAGTGCACGAACGATTGGACCCTGCTCCCACAGGCGAAGAGCCAGGACTGAAAGATGCTGCTGGACCTCTTCTGCACATGGTAAGCTTCGCAACGGTGCCACCTGTATTGCTCTCACTCCTTGCTTTCCCACCTCAAAGTGCATTCGAATACATCCTTGATGCCTCCTCCAATCTGGCCTGCTGCCCAATTTTCAGTGAACGAATGATTGGACCCTGCTCCCACAGGCGAAGGGCCAGGAGTGAAAGATGCTGCTGGACGTCTTCTGCACATGGTAAGCTTCGCAACGGTGCCACCTGTATTGGTCTCACTCCTTGCTTTCCCACCTCAAAGCGCATTTCAATACATCCTTGATGCCTGCTCCCGGCCGTCCGGCTGCCCAGTTTTCAGTGCAGGAATGATTGGACTCTGCTCCCACAGGCGAAGAGCCAGGACTGAAAGATGTTGCTGGATCTCTTCTGCACATGGTAAGCTTCGCAACAGTGCCACCTGTATTGCTCTCACTCCTTGCTTTCCCACCTCAAAGTGCATTTGAATACATCCTTGATGCCTGCTCCTGGCCGTCCCGCTGCCCAATTTTCAGTGCACGAATGATTGGACTCTACTCCCACAGGCGAAGAGCCAGGACTGAAAGATGTTGCTGGACCTCTTCTGCACATGGTAAACTTCGCAACGGTGCCACCTGTATTGCTCTCACTCCTTGCTTTCCCACCTCAAAGTGCATTTGAATACATCCTTGATGCCTGCTCCCGGCCGTCCGGCTGCCCAGTTTCCAGTGCACGAATGATTGGACCCTGCTCCCACAGGCAAACAGAAAGGACTGAAAGATGCTGCTGGACCTCTTCTGCACATGGTAAGCTTCGCAACGGTGCCACCTGTATTGCTCTCACTCCTTGCTTTCCCACCTCAAAGTGCATTTGAATACATCCTAGATGCCTCCTCCAATCTGGCCTGCTGCCCAATTTTCAATGAACGAATGATTGGACCCTGCTCCCACAGGCGAAGAGCCAGGACTGAAAGATGCTGCTGGACCTCTTCTGCACATGGTAAGCTTCGCAACGGTGCCCCCTGTATTGCTCTCACTCCTTGCTTTCCCACCTCAAAGTGCATTTGAATATATCCTTGATGCCCGCTTCAGGCCGGCCGGCTGCCCAGTTTCCAGTGCACGAATGATTGGACTCTGCTCCCACAGGCAAGCAGAAAGGACTGAAAGATGCGGCTGGATCTCTTCTGCACATGGTAAGCTTCGCAACGGTGCCACCTGTATTGCTCTCACTCCTTGCTTTCCCACCTCAAAGTGCATTTGAATACATCCTTGATGCCTGCTCCCGGCCATCAGGCTGCCCAGTTTTCACTGCACGAATGATTGGACTCTGCTCTCACAGGCAAAGAGCCAGGACTGAAAGATGTTGCTGGATCTCTTCTGCACATGGTAAGCTTTACAACGGTTCCACCTGCATGGGTCTCACTCTTTGCTTTCCCACCTCAAAGTGCATTTGAATACATCCTTGATGCCTGCTCCAGGCTGGCCGGCTGCCCAGTTTTCAGTGCACGAACGATTGGACCCTGCTCCCACAGGCGAAGAGCCAGGACTGAAAGATGCTGCTGGACCTCTTCTGCACATGGTAAGCTTCGCAACGGTGCCACCTGTATTGCTCTCAGTCCTTGCTTTCCCACCTCAAAGTGCATTTGAATACATCCTTGATGCCTGGTCCCGGCCGTCTGGCTGCCCAGTTTTCAGCGCACGAATGATTGGACGCTGCTCCCACAGGCAGAGAGCCAGGACTGAAAGATGTTGCTGGATCTCTTCTGCACATGGTAAGCTTCGCAACGGTGCCACCTGCATTGATCTCACTCCTTGCTTTCCCACCTCAAAGTGCATTTGAATACATCCTTGATGCCTGCTCCAGGCTGGCCGGCTGCCCACTTTTCAGTGCACGAACGATTGGACCCTGCTCCCACAGGCGAAGAGCCAGGACTGAAAGATGCTGCTGGATCTCTTCTGCACATGGTAAACTTCGCAACGGTGCCACCTGCATAGGTCTCACTCCTTGCTTTCCCACCTCAAAGTGCATTTGAATACATCCTTGATGCCTCCTCCAGGCTGGCCGGCTGCCCAGTTTTCAGTGCAAGAATGATTGGACTCTGCTCCCACAGGCGAAGAGCCAGGACTGAAAGATGCTGCTGGACGTTTTCTGCACATGGTAAGCTTCGCAACGGTGCCACCTGTATTGCTCTCAGTCCTTGCTGTTCCACCTCAAAGTGCATTCCAATCCATCCTTGATGCCTGCTCCCTGCCGTCCGGCTGCCCAATTTTCAGTGAACGAATGATTGGACTCTGCTCCCACAGTCGAAGAGCCAGGACTGAAAGACATTGCTGGATCTCTTCTGCACATGGTAAGCTTCGCAACGGTGCCGCCTGCATTGGTCTCACTCCTAGCTTTCCCACCTCAAAGTGCATTTGAATACATCCTTGATGCCTCCTCCAATCTGGCCTGCTGCCCAATTTTCAGTGAACGAATGATTGGACCCTGCTCCCTCAGGCGAAGAGCCAGGAGTGAAAGATGCTGCTGGACGTCTTCTGCACATGGTAAGCTTCGCAACGGTGCCACCTGTATTGCTCTCACTCCTTGCTTTCCCACCTCAAAGCGCATTTCAATACATCCTTGATGCCTGCTCCCGGCCGTCCGGCTGCCCAGTTTTCAGTGCAGGAATGATTGGACTCTGCTCCCACAGGCAAAGAGCCAGGACTGAAAGATGTTGCTGGATCTCTTCTGCACATGGTAAGCTTTACAACGGTTCCACCTGCATGGGTCTCACTCTTTGCTTTCCCACCTCAAAGTGCATTTGAATACATCCTTGATGCCTGCTCCAGGCCCTCCGGCTGCCCAGTTTTCAGTGCACGAACGATTGGACCCTGCTCCCACAGGCGAAGAGCCAGGACTGAAAGATGCTGCTGGACCTCTTCTGCACATGGTAAGCTTCGCAACGGTGCCACCTGTATTGCTCTCAGTCCTTGCTTTCCCACCTCAAAGTGCATTTGAATACATCCTTGATGCCTGCTCCCGGCCGTCCGGCTTCCCACTTTTCGGCGCACGAATGATTGGACTCTGCTCCCACAGGCAGAGAGCCAGGACTGAAAGATGTTACTGGATCTCTTCTGCCCATGGTAAGCTTCGCAACGGTGCCACCTGCATTGCTGTCACTCCTTGCTTTCCCACCTCAAAGTGCATTTGAATACATCCTTGATGCCTGCTCCAGCCCGTCCGGCTGCCCAGTTTTCAGTGCACGAACGATTGGACCCTGCTCCCACCGGCGAAGAGCCAGGACTGAAAGATGCTGCTGGACCTCTTCTGCACATGGTAAGCTTCGCAACGGTGCCACCTGTATTGCTCTCACTCCTTGCTTTCCCACCTCAAAGTGCATTCGAATACATCCTTGATGCCTCCTCCAATCTGGCCTGCTGCCCAATTTTCAGTGAACGAATGATTGGACCCTGCTCCCACAGGCGAAGAGCCAGGAGTGAAAGATGCTGCTGGACGTCTTCTGCACATGGTAAGCTTCGCAACGGTGCCACCTGTATTGCTCTCACTCCTTGCTTTCCCACCTCAAAGCACATTTCAATACATCCTTGATGCCTGCTCCCGGCCGTCCGCCTGCCCAGTTTTCAGTGCAGGAATGATTGGACTCTGCTCCCACAGGCGAAGAGCCAGGACTGAAAGATGTTGCTGGATCTCTTCTGCACATGGTAAGCTTCGCAACAGTGCCACCTGTATTGCTCTCACTCCTTGCTTTCCCACCTCAAAGTGCATTTGAATACATCCTTGATGCCTGCTCCTGGCCGTCCCGCTGCCCAATTTTCAGTGCACGAATGATTGGACTCCGCTCCCACAGGCAAAGAGCCAGGACTGAAAGATGTTGCTGGACCTCTTCTGCACATGGTAAACTTCGCAACGGTGCCACCTGTATTGCTCTCACTCCTTGCTTTCCCACCTCAAAGTGCATTTGAATACATCCTTGATGCCTGCTCCCGGCCGTCTGGCTGCCCAGTTTCCAGTGCACGAATGATTGGACTCTGCTCCCACAGGCGAAGAGCCAGGACTGAAAGATGCTGCTGGACCTCTTCTGCACATGGTAAGCTTCGCAACGGTGCCACCTGTATTGGTCTCACTCCTTGCTTTCCCACCTCAATGTGCATTTGAATATATCCTTGATGCCCGCTTCAGGCCGTCCGGCTGCCCAGTTTCCAGTGCACGAATGATTGGACCCTGCTCCCACAGGCAAACAGAAAGGACTGAAAGATGCTGCTGGACCTCTTCTGCACATGGTAAGCTTCGCAACGGTGCCACCTGTATTGCTCTCAGTCCTTGCTTTCCCACCTCAAAGTGCATTTGAATACATCCTTGATGCCTCCTCCAATCTGGCCTGCTGCCCAATTTTCAGTGAACGAATGATTGGACCCTGCTCCCACATGCGAAGAGTCAGGACTGAAAGATGCTGCTGGACCTCTTCTGCACATGGTAAGCTTCGCAACGGTGCCCCCTCTATTGCTCTCACTCCTTGCTTTCCCACCTCAAAGTGCATTTGAATATATCCTTGATGCCCGCTTCAGGCCGGCCGGCTGCCCAGTTTCCAGTGCACGAATGATTGGACTCTGCTCCCACAGGCAAGCAGAAAGGACTGAAAGGTGCGGCTGGATCTCTTCTGCACATGGTAAGCTTCGCAACGGTGCCACCTGTATTGCTCTCACTCCTTGCTTTCCCACCTCAAAGTGCATTTGAATACATCCTTGATGCCTGCTCCCGGCCATCCGGCTGCCCAGTTTTCACTGCACGAATGATTGGACTCTGCTCCCACAGGCAAAGAGCCAGGACTGAAAGATGTTGCTGGATCTCTTCTGCACATGGTAAGCTTTACAACGGTTCCACCTGCATGGGTCTCACTCTTTGCTTTCCCACCTCAAAGTGCATTTGAATACATCCTTGATGCCTGCTCCAGGCCCTCCGGCTGCCCAGTTTTCAGTGCACGAACGATTGGACCCTGCTCCCACAGGCGAAGAGCCAGGACTGAAAGATGCTGCTGGACCTCTTCTGCACATGGTAAGCTTCGCAACGGTGCCACCTGTATTGCTCTCAGTCCTTGCTTTCCCACCTCAAAGTGCATTTGAATACATCCTTGATGCCTGCTCCCGGCCGTCCGGCTGCCCACTTTTCGGCGCACGAATGATTGGACTCTGCTCCCACAGGCAGAGAGCCAGGACTGAAAGATGTTGCTGGATCTCTTCTGCACATGGTAAGCTTCGCAACGGTGCCACCTGCATTGCTGTCACTCCTTGCTTTCCCACCTCAAAGTGCATTTGAATACATCCTTGATGCCTGCTCCAGCCCGTCCGGCTGCCCAGTTTTCAGTGCACGAACGATTGGACCCTGCTCCCACCGGCGAAGAGCCAGGACTGAAAGATGCTGCTGGACCTCTTCTGCACATGGTAAGCTTCGCAACGGTGCCACCTGTATTGCTCTCACTCCTTGCTTTCCCACCTCAAAGTGCATTCGAATACATCCTTGATGCCTCCTCCAATCTGGCCTGCTGCCCAATTTTCAGTGAACGAATGATTGGACCCTGCTCCCACAGGCGAAGAGCCAGGAGTGAAAGATGCTGCTGGACGTCTTCTGCACATGGTAAGCTTCGCAACGGTGCCACCTGTATTGCTCTCACTCCTTGCTTTCCCACCTCAAAGCACATTTCAATACATCCTTGATGCCTGCTCCCGGCCGTCCGCCTGCCCAGTTTTCAGTGCAGGAATGATTGGACTCTGCTCCCACAGGCGAAGAGCCAGGACTGAAAGATGTTGCTGGATCTCTTCTGCACATGGTAAGCTTCGCAACAGTGCCACCTGTATTGCTCTCACTCCTTGCTTTCCCACCTCAAAGTGCATTTGAATACATCCTTGATGCCTGCTCCCGGCCGTCTGGCTGCCCAGTTTCCAGTGCACGAATGATTGGACTCTGCTCCCACAGGCGAAGAGCCAGGACTGAAAGATGCTGCTGGACGTCTTCTGCACATGGTAAGCTTCGCAACGGTGCCACCTGTATTGCTCTCACTCCTTGCTTTCCCACCTCAATGTGCATTTGAATATATCCTTGATGCCCGCTTCAGGCCGGCCGGCTGCCCAGTTTCCAGTGCACGAATGATTGGACCCTGCTCCCACAGGCAAACAGAAAGGACTGAAAGATGCTGCTGGACCTCTTCTGCACATGGTAAGCTTCGCAACGGTGCCACCTGTATTGCTCTCAGTCCTTGCTTTCCCACCTCAAAGTGCATTTGAATACATCCTTGATGCCTCCTCCAATCTGGCCTGCTGCCCAATTTTCAGTGAACGAATGATTGGACCCTGCTCCCACATGCGAAGAGTCAGGACTGAAAGATGCTGCTGGACCTCTTCTGCACATGGTAAGCTTCGCAACGGTGCCCCCTCTATTGCTCTCACTCCTTGCTTTCCCACCTCAAAGTGCATTTGAATATATCCTTGATGCCCGCTTCAGGCCGGCCGGCTGCCCAGTTTCCAGTGCACGAATGATTGGACTCTGCTCCCACAGGCAAGCAGAAAGGACTGAAAGGTGCGGCTGGATCTCTTCTGCACATGGTAAGCTTCGCAACGGTGCCACCTGTATTGCTCTCACTCCTTGCTTTCCCACCTCAAAGTGCATTTGAATACATCCTTGATGCCTGCTCCCGGCCATCCGGCTGCCCAGTTTTCACTGCACGAATGATTGGACTCTGCTCCCACAGGCAAAGAGCCAGGACTGAAAGATGTTGCTGGATCTCTTCTGCACATGGTAAGCTTTACAACGGTTCCACCTGCATGGGTCTCACTCTTTGCTTTCCCACCTCAAAGTGCATTTGAATACATCCTTGATGCCTGCTCCAGGCTGGCCGGCTGCCCAGTTTTCAGTGCACGAACGATTGGACCCTGCTCCCACAGGCGAAGAGCCAGGACTGAAAGATGTTGCTGGATCTCTTCTGCACATGGGAAACTTCGCAACGGTGCCACCTGTATTGCTCTCACTCCTTGCTTTCCCACCTCAAAGTGCATTTGAATACATCCTTGATGCCTGCTCCCGGCCGTACGGCTGCCCAGTTTCCAGTGCACGAATGATTGGACTCTGCTCCCACAGGCGAAGAGCCAGGACTGAAAGATGCTGCTGGACCTCTTCTGCACATGGTAAGATTCGCAACGGTGCCACCTGTATTGCTCTCACTCCTTGCTTTCCCACCTCAATGTGCATTTGAATATATACTTGATGCCCGCTTCAGGCCGGCCGGCTTCCCAGTTTCCAGTGCACGAATGATTGGACCCTGCTCCCACAGGCAAACAGAAAGGACTGAAAGATGCTGCTGGACCTCTTCTGCACATGGTAAGCTTCGCAACGGTGCCACCTGTATTGCTCTCACTCCTTGCTTTCCCACCTCAAAGTGCATTTGAATACATCCTTGATGCCTCCTCCAATCTGGCCTGCTGCCCAATTTTCAGTGAACGAATGATTGGACCCTGCTCCCACATGCGAAGAGCCAGGACTGAAAGATGCTGCTGGACCTCTTCTGCACATGGTAAGCTTCGCAACGGTGCCCCCTCTATTGTTCTCACTCCTTGCTTTCCCACCTCAAAGTGAATTTGAATATATCCTTGATGCCCGATTCAGGCCGGCCGGCTGCCCAGTTTCCAGTGCACGAATGTTTGGACTCTGCTCCCACAGGCAAGCAGAAAGGACTGAAAGGTGCGGCTGGATCTCTTCTGCACATGGTAAGCTTCGCAACGGTGCCACATGTATTGCTCTCACTCCTTGCTTTCCCACCTCAAAGTGCATTTGAATACATCCTTGATGCCTGCTCCCGGCCATCAGGCTGCCCAGTTTTCACTTCACGAATGATTGGACTCTGCTCCCACAGGCGAAGAGCCAGGACTGAAAGATGTTGCTGGACCTCTTCTGCACATGGTAAGCTTTACAACGGTTCCACCTGCATGGGTCTCGCTCTTTGCTTTCCCACCTCAAAGTGCATTTGAATACATCCTTGATGCCTGCTCCTGGCTGGCCGGCTGCCCAGTTTTCAGTGCACGAACGATTGGACCCTGCTCCCACAGGCGAAGAGCCAGGACTGAAAGATGCTGCTGGACCTCTTCTGCACATGGTAAGCTTCGCAACGGTGCCACCTGTATTGCTCTCAGTCCTTGCTTTCCAACCTCAAAGTGCATTTGAATACATCCTTGATGCCTGCTCCCGGCCGTCCGGCTGCCCAGTTTTCAGCGCACGAATGATTGGACTCTGCTCCCACAGGCAAAGAGCCAGGACTGAAAGATGTTGCTGGATCTCTTCTGCACATGGTAAGCTTCGCAACGGTGCCACCTGCATTGCTCTCACTCCTTGCTTTCCCACCTCAAAGTGCATTTGAATACATCCTTGATGCCTGCTCCAGGCTGGCCGGCTGCCCACTTTTCAGTGCACGAACGATTGGACCCTGCTCCCACAGGCGAAGAGCCAGGACTGAAAGATGCTGCTGGACCTCTTCTGCACATGGTAAGTTTCGCAACGGTGCCACCTGTATTGCTCTCACTCCTTGCTTTCCCACCTCAAAGTGCATTTCAATACATCCTTGATGCCTGCTCCCGGCCGTCTGGCTGCCTAGCTTTCAGTGCACGAATGATTGGACTCTGCTCCCACAGACGAAGAGCCAAAACTGAAAGATATTGCTGGATCTCTTCTGCACATGGTAAGCTTTGCAACGGTGAAACCTCTAATGCTCTCATTCCTTGCTTTCCCACGTCAAAGTGCATTTGAATACATCCTTGATGCCTCCTCCAAGCTGGCCGGCTGCCGAATTTTTAGTGAAAGAATGATTGGACTCTGATCCCACTGGCGAAGACCCAGGACTGAAAGATGTTGCTGGACCTCTTCTGCACATGGTAAGCTTCGCAACGGTGCCACCTGTATTGGACTCACTCCTTGCTTTCCCACCTCAAAGTGCATTTGAATATATCCTTGATGCCCGCTTCAGGCCGGCCGGCTGCCCAGTTTTCAGTGCACGAATGATTGGACCCTGCTCCCACAGGCAAAGAGCCAGGACTGAAAGATACTGCTGGACCTCTTCTGCACATGGTAAGCTTCGCAACGGTGCCACCTGTATTGCTCTCAGTCCTTTCTTTCCCACCTCAAAGTGCATTTGAATACATCCTTGATGCCTGCTCCCGGCCGTCCGGCTGCCCAGTTTTCAGTGCACGAATGATTGGACTCTGCTCCCACAGGCAAAGAGCCAGGAATGAAAGATGTTGCTGGATCTCTTCTGCACATGGTAAGCTTCGCAACGGTGCCACCTGCATTGCTCTCACTCCTTGCTTTCCCACTTCAAAGTGCATTTGAATACATCTTTGATGCCTGCTCCAGGCTGGCCGGCTGCCGAGTTTTCAGTGCACGAACGATTGGACCCTGCTCCCACAGGCGAAGAGCCAGGACTGAAAGATGCTCCTGGACCTCTTCTGCACAGGGTAAGCTTCGCAACGGTGCCACCTGTATTGCTCTCACTCCTTGCTTTTCCACCTCAAAGTGCATTTGAATACATCCTTGATGCCTCCTCCAAGCTGGCCGGCTGCCCAATTTTCAGTGAACGAATGATTGGACTCTGCTCCCACAGGCGAAGAGTCAGGACTGAAAGATATTGCTGGACCTCTTCTGCACATGGTAAACTTCGCAACGGTGCCACCTGTATTGCTCTCACTCCTTGCTTTCCCACCTCAAAGTGCATTTGAATACATCCTTGATGCCTGCTCCCGGGGTCCGGCTGCCCGGGTTTCAGTGCACGAATGATTGGACTCTGCTCCCACAGGCGAAGAGCCAGGACTGAAAGATGTTGCTGGATCTCTTCTGCACATGGTAAGCTTCGCAACGGTGCCACCTGTATTGCTCTCAGTCCTTGCTTTTCCACCTCAAAGTGCATTTCAATACATCCTTGATGCCTGCTCCCGGCTGCCCGGCTGCCCAGTTTTCAGTGCACGAATGATTGGACTCTGCTCCCACAGGCAAAGAGCCAGGACTGAAAGATGCTGCTGGACCTCTTCTGCACATGGTAAGCTTCGCAACGGACCCACCTGCATTGGTCTCACTCCTTGCTTTCCCAACTCAAAGCGCATTTGAATACATCCTTGATGCCTGCTCCAGCCCCTCCGGCTGCCCAGTTTTCAGTGCACAAATGATTGGACTCTGCTCCCACAGGCGAAGAGCCAGGACTGAAAGATGTTGCTGGATCTCTTCTGCACATGGTAAGCTTCGCAAAGGTGCCACCTGTATTGCTCTCACTCCTTGCTTTCCCACCTCAAAGTGCATTTCAATACATCCTTGATGCCTGCTCCCGGCCGTCTGGCTGCCCAGTTTTCAGTGCACGAATGATTGGACTCTGCTCCCACAGACGAAGAGCCAGGACTGAAAGATGCTGCTGGATCTCTTCTGCACATGGCAAGCTTTGCAACGGTGAAACCTCTAATGCTCTCATTCCTTGCTTTCCCACCTCAAAGTGCATTTGAATACATCCTTGATGCCTCCTCCAAGCTGGCCGGCTCCCCAATTTTCAGTGAAAGAATGATTGGACTCTGCTCCCACTGGCGAAGACCCAGGACTGAAAGATGTTGCTGGACCTCTTCTGCACATGGTAAGCTTCGCAACGGTGCCACCTGTATTGGTCTCACTCCTTGCTTTCCCATCTGAAAGTGCATTTGAATATATCCTTGAAGCCCGCTTCAGGCCGGCAGCCTGCCCAGTTTTCAGTGCACGAATAATTGGACACTGCTCCCACAGACAAAGAGCCAGGACTGAAAGATGCTGCTGGACCTCTTCTGCACATGGTAAGCTTCGCAACGGTCCCACCTGCATTGGTCTCACTCCTTGCTTTCCCATCTGAAAGTGCATTTGAATATATCCTTGAAGCCCGCTTCAGGCCGGCAGCCTGCCCAGTTTTCAGTGCACGAATAATTGGACACTGCTCCCACAGACAAAGAGCCAGGACTGAAAGATGCTGCTGGACCTCTTCTGCACATGGTAAGCTTCGCAACGGTCCCACCTGCATTGGTCTCACTCCTTGCTTTCCCAACACAAAGTGCATTTGAATACATCCTTGATGCCTGCTCCAGGCCCTCCGGCTGCCCAGTTTTCAGTGCACGAATGATTGGACTCTGCTCCCACAGTCGAAGGGCCAGGACTGAAAGATGTTGCTGGATCTCTTCTGCACATGGTAAGCTTTGCAACGGTGCCTCCTGTAATGCTCTCACTCCTTGCTTTCCCACCTCAAAGTGCATTTGAATATATCCTTGATGCCTGCTCCAGGCTGGCCGGCTGCCCAGTTTTCAGTGCACGAACGATTGGACCCTGCTCCCACAGGCGAAGAGCCAGGACTGAAAGATGCTCCTGGACCTCTTCTGCACAGGGTAAGCTTCGCAATGGTGCCACCTGTATTGCTCTCACTCCTTGCTTTCCCACCTCAAAGTGCATTTGAATACATCCTTGATGCCTGCTCCCGGCCGTCCGGCTGCCCAGTTTTCAGTGCACGAATGATTGGACTCTGCTCCCACAGGCGAAGAGCCAGGACTGAAAGATATTGCTGGACCTCTTCTGCACATGGTAAGCTTCGCAACGGTGCCACCTGTATTGCTCTCAGTCCTTGCTTTCCCATCTCAAAGTGCATTTGAATACATCCTTGATGCCTGCTCCCGGCCGCCCGGCTGCCCAGTTTTCACGGCACGAATGATTGGACTCTGCTCCCACAGGCAAAGAGCCAGGACTGAAAGATGTTGCTGGATCTCTTCTGCACATGGGAAGCTTCGCAACGGTGCCACCTGCATTGGTCTCACTCCTTGCTTTCCCACCTCAAAGTGCATTTGAATATATCCTTGATGCCAGCTTCAGGCTGACCGGCTGCCCAGTTTTCAGTGCAAGAATGATTGGACTCTGCTCCCACAGGCAAAGAGCCAGGACTTAAAGATGTTGCTGGATCTCTTCTGCAAATGGTAAGCTTCGTAACAGTGCCACCAGCATTGCTCTCAGCCCTTGCTTTCCCACCTCAAAGTGCATTTGAATACATCCTTCATGGCAGCTTCAGGCTGGCCGTCTGCCCAGTTTTCAGTGCACGAACGATTGGACCCTGCTCCCAGAGGCGAAGAGCCAGGACAGAAAGATGCTGCTGGACCTCTTCTGCACATGGTAAGCTTCGCAACGGTGCCACCTGCATTGGTCTCACTCCTTGCTTTCCCACCTCAAAGTGCATTTGCACACATCCTTGATGCCTGCTCCGGGCCGTCCAGCTGCCCAGTTTCCAGTGCACGAATGATTGGACTCTGCTCCCACAGGCGAAGAGCCAGGACTGAAAGATGCTGCTGGACCTCTTCTGAACACGGTGAACTTTGCAACGGTGCCACCTGCATTGGTCTCACTCCTTGCTTTCCCACCTCAAAGTGCATTTGAATACAACCTTGATGCCTGCTCCAGGCTGGCCGGCTGCCCAGTTTTCAGTGCACGAATGATTGGACTCTGCTCCCACAGGCAAAGAGCCAGGACTGAAAGGTATTGCTGGACCTCTTCTGCACATGGTAAACTTCACAACGTTGCCACCTGTATTGCTCTCAGTCCTTGCTTTCCCACCTCAAAGTGCATTTGAATACATCCTTGATGCCTGCTCCCGGCCGTCCCGCTGCCCACTTTTCAGTGCACGAATGATTGGGCTCTGCTCCCACAGGCAAACAGCCAGGACTGTAAGATGTTGCTGGTCCTCTTCTGCACATGGTAACCTTCGCAACGGTGCCACCTGCATTGGTCTCACTCCTTGCTTTCCCACCTCAAAGTGCATTTGAATACATCCTTGATGCCTGCTCCCGGCCGTCCAGCTGCCCAGTTTCCAGTGCACGAATGATTGGACCCTGCTCCCACAGGCGAAGAGCCAGGACTGAAAGATGCTGCTGGACCTCTTCTGAACACGGTAAACTTTGCAACGGTGCCCCCTGCATTGGTCTCACTCCTTGCTTTCCCACCTCAAAGTGCATTTGAATTCATCCTAGATGCCTGCTCCAGGCTGGCAGGCTGCCCACTTTTCACTGAACGAATTACTGGACTCTGATGCCACAGGCGAAGAGCTAGGACTGAAAGATGCTGCTGGACCTCTTCTGCACATGGTAAGCTTCGCAACGGTGCCACCGGTATTGCTCTCACTCCTTGCTTTCCCACCTCAAAGTGCATTTGAATACATCCTTGATGCCTGCTCCAGACCGTCCAGCTGCCCAGTTTTCAGTGCACGAAAGATTGGACTCTGCTCCCACAGGCGAAGAGCCAGGGCTGAAAGATGCTGCTGGACCGCTTCTGCACATGGTAAGCTTCGCAACGGTGCCACCTGCATTGGTCTCACTCCTTGCTTTCCCACCTCAAAGTGCATTCGATTATATCCTTGATGCCAGCTTCAGGCTGTCCGGCTGCCCAGTTTCCAGTGCACGAATGATTGGACTCTGCTCCCACAGGCGAAGAGGCAGGACTGAAAGATGTTGCTAGATCTCTTCTGCACATGGTAAGCTTTCAACGGTGCCGCCTCTGATGCTCTCACTCCTTGCTTTCCCACCTCAAAGTGCATTTGAATACATCCTTGATGCCTCCTCCAAGCTGGCAGGCTGCCCAATTTTCAGTGAAAGAATGATTGGACTCTGCTCCCACAGGCGAAGAGCCAGGACTGAAAGGTGCTGCTGGACCTCTTCTGCACATGGTAAGCTTCGCAACGGTGCCACCTGTATTGCTCTCACTCCTTGCTTTCCCACCTCAAGCTGCATTTGAATACATCCTTGATGCCACCTTCAGGCTGTCCGGCTGCCCAGTTTTCAGTGCACGAATGATTGCACTCTGCTCCCACAGGCGAAGAGCCAAGAATGAAAGATGTTGCTGGATCTCTTCTGCACATGGTAAGCTTCGCAACGGTGCCACCTGCATTGGTCTCACTCCTTGCTTTCCCACCTCAAAGTGCATTTGAATACATCCTTGATGCCTGCTCCCGGCCATCCGGCTGCCCAGTTTTCAGTGCACGAATGATTGGACTCTGCTCCCACAGGCGAAGAGCCAGGACTGAAAGATGTTGCTGGATCTCTTCTGCACATGGTAAGCTTCGCAACGGGGCCACCTGCATTGGTCTCACTCCTTGCTTTCCCACCTCAAAGTGCATTTGAATACATCCTTGATGCCTCCTCCAGGCTGCCCGGCTGCCCAGTTTTCAGTGCAAGAATGATTGGACTCTGCTCCCACAGGCGAAGAGCCAGGACTGAAAGATGCTGCTGGACCTCTTCTACGCATGGTAAGCTTCGCAACGGTGCCACCTGTATTGCTCTCACTCCTTGCTTTCCCACCTCAAAGTGCATTCGAATACATCCGTGATGCCTGCTCCCGGCCGTTCGTCTGCCCAGCTTTCAGTGCACGAATGATTGGACTCTGCTGCCACAGGCGAAGAGCCAGGACTGAAAGATGTTGCTGGACCTCTTCTGCACATGGTAAACTTCGCAACGGTGCCACCTGTATTGCTCTCACTCCTTGCTGTTCCACCTCAAAGTGCATTCCAATCCATCCTTGATTCCTGCTCCCTGCCGTCCGGCTGCCCAATTTTCAGTGAACGAATGATTGGACCCTGCTCCCTCAGGCGAAGAGCCAGGACTGAAAGATGCTGCTGGATCTCTTCTGCACGTGCTAAACTTCACAACGTTGCCACCTGTAGTGCTCTCAGTCCTTGCTTTCCCACCTCAAAGTGCATTTGAATACATCCTTGATGCCTGCTCCCGGCCGTCCGGCTGCCCAGTTTTCAGTGCACGAAATATTGGACTCTGCTCCCACAGGCGAAGAGCCAGGACTGAAAGATGTTGCTGGATCTCTTCTGCACAGGGTAAGCTTCGCAACGGTGCCACCTGCATTGCTCTCACTCCTTGCTTTCCCACCTCAAAGTGCATTTGAATACATCCTTGATGCCTGCCCCAGGCTGGCCGGCTGCCCAGTTTTCAGTGCACGAACGATTGGACCCTGCTCCCACAGGCGAAGAGCCAGGACTGAAAGATGCTGCTGGACCTCTTCTGCACATGGTAAGCTTCGCAACGGCGCCAACTGTATTGCTCTCACTCCTTGCTTTCCCACCTCAAAGTGCATTTGAATACATCCTTGATGCCTGCTCCAGGCCGTCTGGCTGCCCAGTTTCCAGTGCACGAATGACTGGACCCTGCTCCCACAGGCGAAGAGCCAGGACTGAAAGATGCTGCTGGACCGCTTCTGCACATGGAAAGCTTCGCAACGGTGCCACCTGTATTGCTCTCACTCCTTGCTTTCCCACCTCAAACTGCATTTGAATATATCCTTGATGCCACCTTCAGGCTGTCCGGCTGCCCAGGTTTCAGTGCACGAATGATTGGACTCTGCTCCCACAGGCGAAGAGCCAGGACTGAAAGTTGTTGCTGGATCTCTTCTGCACATGGTAAGCTTCGCAACGGTGCCACCTGCATAGGTCTCACTCCTTGCTTTCCCACCTCAAAGTGCATTTGAATACATCCTTGATGCCTGCTCCCGGCCGTCCGGCTGCCCAGTTTTCAGTGCACGAATGATTGGACTCTGCTCCCACAGGCGAAGAGCCAGGACTGAAAGATGTTGCTGGATCTCTTCTGCACATGGTAAGCTTCGCAACGGTGCCACCTGTATTGCTCTCACTCCTTGCTTTCCCACCTCAAAGTGCATTTGAATACATCCTTGATGCCTGGTCCAGGCTGGCCGGCTGCCCAGTTTTCAGTGCAAGAATGATTGGACTCTGCTCCCACAGGCGAAGAGCCAGGACTGAAAGATGCTGCTGGACCTCTTCTACGCATGGTAAGCTTCGCAACGGTGCCACCTGTATTGCTCTCACTCCTTGCTTTCCCACCTCAAAGTGCATTCGAATACATCCGTGATGACTGCTCCCGGCCGTTCGTCTGCCCAGCTTTCAGTGCACGAATGATTGGACTCTGCTCCCACAGGCGAAGAGGCAGGACTGAAAGATGTTGCTAAATCTCTTCTGCAGATGGTAAGCTTTCAAAGGTGCCACCTCTGATGCTCTCACTCCTTGCTTTCCCACCTCAAAGTGCATTTGAATACATCCTTGATGCCTCCTCCAAGCTGGCAGGCTGCCCACTTTTCAGTGCACGAATTACTGGACTCTGATGCCACAGGCGAAGAGCTAGGACTGAAAGATGCTGCTGGACCTCTTCTGCACATGGAAAGCTTCGCAACGGTGCCACCTGTATTGCTCTCTCTCCTTGCTTTCCCACCTCAAAGTGCATTTGAATACATCCTTGATGCCTGCTCCCGGCCGTCCAGCTGCCCAGTTTTCAGTGCACGGATGATTGGACTCTGCTCCCACAGGCGAAGAGCCAGGACTGAAAGATGTTGCTGGACCTCTTCTTCACATGGTTAACTTCGCAACGGTGCCACCTGTATTGCTCTCACTCCTTGCTTTCCCACCTCAAAGTGCATTTGAATACATCCTTGATGCCAGGTTCAGGCTGTCCGGCCACCCAGTTTTCAGTGCACGAATGATTGGACTCTGCTCCCACAGGCAAAGAGCCAGGACTGAAAAGATATTGCTGGACCACTTCTGCACATGGTAAGCTTCGCAACGGTGCCACCTGTATTGCTCTCACTCCTTGCTTACCCACCTCAAAGTGCATTTGAATATATCCTTGATGCCTGCTACAGGCTGGCCGGCTCCCCAGTTTTCAGAGAACGAATGATTGGACTCTGCTCCCACAGGCGAAGAGCCAGGACTGAAAGATATTGCTGGACCTCTGGTGCACATGGAAAACGTCGCAAAGGTGCCACCTGTATTGCTCTCACTCCTTGCTTTCCCACCTCAAACTGCATTTCAATACATCCTTGATGCCTGCTCCCGGCCGTCCGGCTGCCCAGTTTCCAGTGCACGAATGATTGGACTCTGCTCCCACAGGCGAATAGCCAGGACTGAAAGATGTTGCTGGATCTCTTCTGCACATGGTAAACTTCGCAACGGTGCCACCTGCATAGGTCTCACTCCTTGCTTTCCTACCTCAAAGTGCATTTGAATACATCCTTGATGCCTCCTCCAGGCTGCCCGGCTGCCCAGTTTTCAGTGCAAGAATGATTGGACTCTGCTCCCACAGGCGAAGAGCCAGGACTGAAAGATGCTGCTGGACCTCTTCTGCACATGGTAAGCTTCGCAACAGCGCCACCTGTATTGCTCTCAGTCCTTGCTGTTCCACCTCAAAGTGCATTCCAATCCATCCTTGATGCCTGCTCCCTGCCGTCCGGCTGCCCAATTTTCAGTGAACGAATGATTGGACTCTGCTCCCACAGTCGAAGAGCCAGGACTGAAAGACATTGCTGGATCTCTTCTGCACATGGTAAGCTTCGCATCGGGGCCGCCTGCATTGGTCTCACTCCTTGCTTTCCCACCTCAAAGTGCATTTGAATACATCCTTGATGCCTCCTCCAATCTGGCCTGCTGCCCAATTTTCAGTGAACGAATGATTGGACCCTGCTCCCACAGGCGAAGAGCCAGGAGTGAAAGATGCTGCTGGACGTCTTCTGCACATGGTAAGCTTCGCAACGGTGCCACCTGTATTGCTCTCACTCCTTGCTTTCCCACCTCAAAGCGCATTTCAATACATCCTTTTTGCCTGCTCCCGGCCGTCCGTCTGCCCAGTTTTCAGTGCAGGAATGATTGGACTCTGCTCCCACAGGAGAAGAGCCAGGACTGAAAGATGCTGCTGGACCTCTTCTGCACATGGTAAGCTTCGCAACGGTGCCACCTGTATTGCTGTCACTCCTTGCTTTCCCACCTCAAAGTGCATTTGAATTCATCCTAGATGCCTGCTCCAGGCTGGCCGGGTCCCCAGTTTTCAGTGCACGAATGATTGGACTCTGCTCCCTCAGGGAAAGAGCCAGGACTGAAAGATGCTCCTGGATCTCTTCTGCACATGGTAAGCTGCGCAACGGTGCCACCTGCATTGGTCTCACTCCTTGCTTTCCCACCTCAAAGTGCATTTCGATACATCCTTGATGCCTGCTCCCGGCCGTCTGGCTGCCCAGTTTCCAGTGCACGAATGACTGGACCCTGCTCCCACAGGCGAAGAGCCAGGTCTGAAAGATGCTGCTGGACCGCTTCTGCACATGGTAAGCTTCGCAACGGTGCCACCTGCATTGGTCTCACTCCTTGCTTTAGCACCTCAAAGTGCATTTGAATATATCCTTGATGCCAGCTTCAGGCTGTCCGGCTGCCCAGTTTCCAGTGCACGAATGATTGGACTCTGCACCCACTGGCGAAGAGCCAGGAGTGAAAGATGCTGCTGGACCTCTTCTGCACATGGTAAGCTTCGCAACGGTGCCACCGGTATTGCTCTCACTCCTTGCTTTCCCACCTCAAAGTGCATTTGAATACATCCTTGATGCCTGCTCCAGACCGTCCAGCTGCCCAGTTTTCAGTGCACGAAAGATTGGACTCTGCTCCCACAGGCGAAGAGCCAGGACTGAAAGATGCTGCTGGACCGCTTCTGCACATGGTAAGCTTCGCAACGGTGCCACCTGCATTGGTCTCACTCCTTGCTTTCCCACCTCAAAGTGCATTCGATTATATCCTTGATGCCAGCTTCAGGCTGTCCGGCTGCCCAGTTTCCAGTGCACGAATGATTGGACTCTGCTCCCACAGGCGAAGAGGCAGGACTGAAAGATGTTGCTAGATCTCTTCTGCACATGGTAAGCTTTCAACGGTGCCGCCTCTGATGCTCTCACTCCTTGCTTTCCCACCTCAAAGTGCATTTGAATACATCCTTGATGCCTCCTCCAAGCTGGCAGGCTGCCCAATTTTCAGTGCACGAATGATTGCACTCTGCTCCCACAGGCGAAGAGCCAGGACTGAAAGGTGCTGCTGGACCTCTTCTGCACATGGTAAGCTTCGCAACGGTGCCACCTGTATTGCTCTCACTCCTTGCTTTCCCACCTCAAGCTGCATTTGAATATATCCTTGATGCCACCTTCAGGCTGTCCGGCTGCCCAGTTTTCAGTGCACGAATGATTGCACTCTGCTCCCACAGGCGAAGAGCCAAGAATGAAAGATGTTGCTGGATCTCTTCTGCACATGGTAAGCTTCGCAACGGTGCCACCTGCATTGGTCTCACTCCTTGCTTTCCCACCTCAAAGTGCATTTGAATACATCCTTGATGCCTCCTCCAGGCTGCCCGGCTGCCCAGTTTTCAGTGCAAGAATGATTGGACTCTGCTCCCACAGGCGAAGAGCCAGGACTGAAAGATGCTGCTGGACCTCTTCTACGCATGGTAAGCTTCGCAACGGTGCCACCTGTATTGCTCTCACTCCTTGCTTTCCCACCTCAAAGTGCATTCGAATACATCCGTGATGCCTGCTCCCGGCCGTTCGTCTGCCCAGCTTTCAGTGCACGAATGATTGGACTCTGCTGCCACAGGCGAAGAGCCAGGACTGAAAGATGTTGCTGGACCTCTTCTGCACATGGTAAACTTCGCAACGGTGCCACCTGTATTGCTCTCACTCCTTGCTGTTCCACCTCAAAGTGCATTCCAATCCATCCTTGATTCCTGCTCCCTGCCGTCCGGCTGCCCAATTTTCAGTGAACGAATGATTGGACCCTGCTCCCTCAGGCGAAGAGCCAGGACTGAAAGATGCTGCTGGACCTCTTCTGCACGTGCTAAACTTCACAACGTTGCCACCTGTAGTGCTCTCAGTCCTTGCTTTCCCACCTCAAAGTGCATTTGAATACATCCTTGATGCCTGCTCCCGGCCGTCCGGCTGCCCAGTTTTCAGTGCACGAAATATTGGACTCTGCTCCCACAGGCAAAGAGCCAGGACTGAAAGATGTTGCTGGATCTCTTCTGCACATGGTATGCTTCGCAACGGTGCCACCTGCATTGCTCTCACTCCTTGCTTTCCCACCTCAAAGTGGATTTGAATACATCCTTGATGCCTGCCCCAGGCTGGCCGGCTGCCCAGTTTTCAGTGCACGAACGATTGGACCCTGCTCCCACAGGCGAAGAGCCAGGACTGAAAGATGCTGCTGGACCTCTTCTGCACATGGTAAGCTTCGCAACGGCGCCAACTGTATTGCTCTCACTCCTTGCTTTCCCACCTCAAAGTGCATTTGAATACATCCTTGATGCCAGCTCCAGGCCGTCTGGCTGCCCAGTTTCCAGTGCACGAATGACTGGACCCTGCTCCCACAGGCGAAGAGCCAGGACTGAAAGATGCTGCTGGACCGCTTCTGCACAAGGAAAGCTTCGCAACGGTGCCACCTCCATTGGTCTCACTCCTTGCTTTCCCACCTCAAAGTGCATTTGAATATATCCTTGATGCCAGCTTCAGGCCGGCCGGCTGCCCAGTTTCCAGTGCACGAATGATTGGACTCTGCTCCCACTGGCGAAGAGCCAGGACTGAAAGATGCTGCTGGACCTCTTCTGCACATGGTGAGCTTCGCAACGGTGCCACCGGTATTGCTCTCACTCCTTGCTTTCCCACCTCAAAGTGCATTTGAATACATCCTTGATGCCTGCTCCAGACCGTCCAGCTGCCCAGTTTTCAGTGCACGAAAGATTGGACTCTGCTCCCACAGGCGAAGAGCCAGGACTGAAAGATGTTGCTAGATCTCTTCTGCACATGGTAAGCTTTCAACGGTGCCACCTCTGATGCTCTCACTCCTTGCTTTCCCACCTCAAAGTGCATTTGAATACATCCTTGATGCCTCCTCCAAGCTGGCAGGCTGCCCAATTTTCAGTGAAAGAATGATTGGACTCTGCTCCCACAGGCAAAGAGCCAGGACTGAAAGGTGCTGCTGGACCTCTTCTGCACATGGTAAGCTTCGCAACGGTGCCACCTGTATTGCTCTCACTCCTTGCTTTCCCACCTCAAACTGCATTTGAATATATCCTTGATGCCACCTTCAGGCTGTCCGGCTGCCCAGGTTTCAGTGCACGAATGATTGGACTCTGCTCCCACAGGCGAAGAGCCAGGACTGAAAGATGTTGCTGGATCTCTTCTGCACATGGTAAGCTTCGCAACGGTGCCACCTGCATAGGTCTCACTCCTTGCTTTCCCACCTCAAAGTGCATTTGAATACATCCTTGATGCCTGCTCCCGGCCGTCCGGCTGCCCAGTTTTCAGTGCACGAATGATTGGACTCTGCTCCCACAGGCGAAGAGCCAGGACTGAAAGATGTTGCTGGATCTCTTCTGCACATGGTAAGCTTCGCAACGGTGCCACCTGTATTGCTCTCACTCCTTGCTTTCCCACCTCAAAGTGCATTTGAATACATCCTTGATGCCTGCTCCAGGCTGGCCGGCTGCCCAGTTTTCAGTGCAAGAATGATTGGACTCTGCTCCCACAGGCGAAGAGCCAGGACTGAAAGATGCTGCTGGACCTCTTCCACGCATGGTAAGCTTCGCAACGGTGCCACCTGTATTGCTCTCACTCCTTGCTTTCCCACCTCAAAGTGCATTCGAATACATCCGTGATGCCTGCTCCCGGCCGTTCGTCTGCCCAGCTTTCAGTGCACGAATGATTGGACTCTGCTCCCACAGGCGAAGAGGCAGGACTGAAAGATGTTGCTAAATCTCTTCTGCAGATGGTAAGCTTTCAAAGGTGCCACCTCTGATGCTCTCACTCCTTGCTTTCCCACCTCAAAGTGCATTTGAATACATCCTTGATGCCTCCTCCAAGCTGGCAGGCTGCCCAATTTTCAGTGAAAGAATGATTGGACTCTGCTCCCACAGGCGAAGAGCCAGGACTGAAAGGTGCTGCTGGACCTCTCCTGCACATGGTAAGCTTCGCAACGGTGCCACCTGTATTGCTCTCACTCCTTGCTTTCCCACCTCAAACTGCATTTGAATATATCCTTGATGCCACCTTCAGGCTGTCCGGCTGCCCAGGTTTCAGTGCACGAATGATTGGACTCTGCTCCCACAGGCGAAGAGCCAAGAATGAAAGATGTTGCTGGATCTCTTCTGCACATGGTAAGCTTCGCAACGGTGCCACCTGCATAGGTCTCACTCCTTGCTTTCCCACCTCAAAGTGCATTTGAATGCATCCTTGATGCCTGCTCCCGGCCGTCCGGCTGCCCAGTTTTCAGTGAACGAATGATTGGACTCTGCTCCCACAGGCGAAGAGCCAGGACTGAAAGATGTTCCTGGATCTCTTCTGCACATGGTAAGCTTCGCAACGGTGCCACCTGCATTGGTCTCACTCCTTGCTTTCCCACCTCAAAGTGCATTTCAATACATCCTTGATGCCTGCTCCCGGCCGTCTGGCTGCCCAGTTTCCAGTGCACGAATGACTGGACCCTGCTCCCACAGGCGAAGAGCCAGGACTGAAAGATGCTGCTGGGCCGCTTCTGCACATGGTAAGCTTCGCAACGGTGCCACCTGCATTGGTCTCACTCCTTGCTTTCCCACCTCAAAGTGCATTTGAATATATCCTTGATGCCAGCTTCAGGCTTTCTGGCTGCCCAGTTTCCAGTGCACGAATGATTGGACTCTGCTCCCACTGGCGAAGAGCCAGGAGTGAAAGATGCTGCTGGACCTCTTCTGCACATGGTAAGCTTCGCAACGGTGCCACCGGTATTGCTCTCACTCCTTGCTTTCCCACCTCAAAGTGCATTTGAATACATCCTTGATGCCTGCTCCAGACCGTCCAGCTGCCCAGTTTTCAGTGCACGAAAGATTGGACTCTGCTCCCACAGGCGAAGAGCCAGGAGTGAAAGATGCTGCTGGACGTCTTCTGCACATGGTAAGCTTCGCAACGGTGCCACCTGTATTGCTCTCACTCCTTGCTTTCCCACCTCAAAGCGCATTTCAATACATCCTTTTTGCCTGCTCCCGGCCGTCTGGCTGCCCAGTTTTCAGCGCACGAATGATTGGACTCTGCTCCCACAGACGAAGAGCCAGGACTGAAAGATGCTGCTGGAGCTCTTCTGCACGTTGTAAGCTTCGCAACGGTGCCACCTGCATTGGTCTCACTCCTTGCTTTCCCACCTCAAAGTGCATTTGAATACATCCTTGCTGCCTGCTCCCGGCCGCCCGGCTGCCCACTTTTCACTGAACGAATGATTGGACTTTGCTCCCACAGGCAAAGAGTCAGGAGTGAATGATGTTGCTGGACCTCTTCTGCACATGGTAAGCTTCGCAACAGTGCCACCTGTATTGCTCTCACTCCTTGCTTTCCGACCTCAAAGTGCATTTCAATACATCCTTGATGCCTGCTCCCGGCCGTACGGCTGCCCAGATTCCAGTGCACGAATGATTGGACTCTGCTCCCACAGGCGAAGAGCCAGGACTGAAAGATGTTGCTGGACCTCTTCTGCACAGGGTAAGCTTCGCAACGCTGCCACCTGTATTGCTCTCACTCTTTGCTTTCCCACCTCAAAGTGCATTTGAATACATCCTTGATGCGTGCTCCAAGCAGGCCGGCTCCCCAGTTTTCAGTGAACGAATGATTGGACTCTGCTCCCACAGGCAAAGAGCCAGGACTGAAAGGTATTGCTGGACCTCCTCTGCACAAGGTAAACTTCACAACGTTGCCACCTGTATTGCTCTCAGTCCTTGCTTTCCCACCTCAAAGTGCATTTCAATACATCCTTGATGCCTGCTCCCGGCCGTCCCGCTGCCCAGTTTTCAGTGCACGAATGATTGGACTCTGCTCCCACAGGCAAACAGCCAGGACTGAAAGATGCTGCTGGACCTCTTCTGAACACGGTAAGCTTCGCAACGGTGCCACCTGCATTGGTCTCACTCCTTGCTTTCCCACCTCAAAGTGCATTTGAATACATCCTTGATGCCTGCTCCAGGCTGGCCGGCTCCCCAGTTTCCAGTGCACGAATGATTGGACTCTGCTCCCACAGGCGAAGAGCCAGGACTGAAAGATGTTGCTGGAACTTTCTGCACATGGTAAACTTCACAACGGTGCCACCTGTATTGCTCTCAGTCCTTCCTTTCCCACCTCAAAGTGCATTTGAACACATCCTTGATGCCTGCTCCCGGCCGTCCAGCTGCCCAGTTTTCAGTGCACGAATGATTGGACACTGCTCCCACAGGCGAAGAGCCAGGACTGAAAGATGCTGCTGGAACTCTTCTGCACATGGTAAGCTTCGCAACGGTGCCACCTGCATTGGTCTCACTCCTTGCTTTCCCACCTCAAAGTGCATTTGAATACATCCTTGATGCCTGCTCCCGGCCGTCCAGCTGCCCAGTTTCCAGTGCACGAATGACTGGAACCTGCTCCCACAGGCGAACAGCCAGGACTGAAAGATGCTGCTGGACCTCTTCTGAACACGGTAAACTTTGCAACGATGCCACCTGCATTGGTCTCACTCATTGCTTTCCCACCTCAAAGTGCATTTGAATACAACCTTGATGCCTGCTCCAGGCTGGCCGGCTGCCCACTTTTCAGTGAACGAATGATTGGACTCTGCTCCCACAGGCGAAGAGCCAGGACTGAAAGATGCTGCTGGATCTCTTCTGCACATGGAAAGCTTCGCAACGGTGCCACCTACATTGGTCTTACTCCTTGCTTTCCCACCTTAAAGTGCATTTGAATACATCCTTGATGCCTGCTCCAGGCTGGCAGGCTGCCCACTTTTCACTGAACGAATTATTGGACACTGATGCCACAGGCGAAGAGCCAGGACTGAAAGATGCTGCTGGACCTCTTCTGCACATGGAAAGCTTCGCAACGGTGCCACCTGTATTGCTCTCACTCCTTGGTTTCCCACCTCAAAGTGCATTTGAATACATCCTTGATGCCTGCTCCAGGCCGTCCTGCTGCCCAGTTTTCAGTGCACGAATGATTGGACTCTGCTCCCACAGGCAAAGAGCCAGGACTGAAAGATGTTGCTGGACCTCTTCTTCACATGGTAAACTTCGCAACGGTGCCACCTGTATTGCTCTCACTCCTTGCTCTCCCACCTCAAAGTGCATTTGAATACATCCTTGATGCCAGCTTCAGGCTGTCCGGCCACCCAGTTTTCAGTGCACGAATGATTGGACTCTGCTCCCACAGGCAAAGAGCCAGGACTGAAAAGATATTGCTGGACCACTTCTGCACATGGTAAGCTTCGCAGCGGTGCCACCTGTATTGCTCTCACTCCTTGCTTACCCAACTCTAAGTGCATTTGAATAGATCCTTGATGCCACCTTTAGGCTGTCCGGCTGCCCAGTTTTCAGTGCACGAATGATTGGACTCTGCTCCCACAGGCGAAGAGCCAGGACTGAAAGATGTTCCTGGAACTTTCTGCACATGGTAAACTTCGCAACGGTGCCACCTGTATTGCTCTCAGTCCTTTCTTTCCCACCTCAAAGTACATTTGAACACATTTTTGATGCCTGCTCCCGGCCGTCCGGCTGCCCAGTTTTCAGTGCACGAATGATTGGTTTCTGCTCCCACAGGCGAAGAGCCAGGACTGAAAGATGCTGCTGGACCTCTTCTGCACATGGTAAGCTTCGCAACGGTGCCACCTGCATTGCTCTCACTCCTTGCTTTCCCACCTCAAAGTGCATTTGAATACATCCTTGATGCCTGCCCCCGGCCGTCCGGCTGCCCAGTTTTCACTGCACGAATGATTGGACTCTGCTCCCACAGGCAAAGAGTCAGGACTGAAAGATGTTGCTGGATCTCTTCTGCACATGGTAAGCTTCGCAACGGTGCCTCCTGTATTGGTCTCAATCCTTGCTTTCCCACCTCAAAGTGCATTTGAATATATCCTTGATGCCTGCTCCCGGCCGTCCGGCTGCCCAGTTTTCACTGCACGAATGATTGGACTCTGCTCCCACAGGCAAAGAGTCAGGACTGAAAGATGTTGCTGGACCTCTTCTGCACATGGTAAGCTTCGCAACGGTGCAACCTGTATTGCACTCACTCCTTGCTTTCCCACCTCAAAGTGCATTTGAAGACATCCTTGATGCCTCCTCCAAGCTGGCTGGCTGCCCAATTTTCAGTGAACGAATGATTGGACTCTGCTCCCTCAGGCGAAGTTCCAGGACTGAAAGATATTGCTGGACCTCTTGTGCACATGGTAAACTTCGCAACGGTGCCACCTGTATTGCTCTCACTCCTTGCTTTCCCACCTCAAAGTGCATTTGAATACATCCTTTTTGCCTGCCCCCAGCCGGCTGGCTGCCCAGTTCTCAGTGCACGAATGATTGGACTCTGCTCCCACAGGCAAAGAGTCAGGACTGAAAGATGCTGCTGGAACTCTTCTGCACATGGTAAGCTTCGCAACGGTGACACCTGTATTGCTCTCACTCCTTGCTTTCCCGACTCAAAGTGCATTTGAATACATCCTTGATGCCTGCTCAAGGCCGTCCTGCTGCCCACTTTTCAGTGCACGAATGATTGGACTCTGCTCCCACAGGCAAAGAGCCAGGACTGAAAGATGTTGCTGGATCTCTTCGGCACATGGTAAGCTTCGCAACGGTGCCACCTGTATTGCTGTCACTCCTTGCTTTCTCACCTCAAAGTGCATTTGAATACATCCTTGATGCCTGCTCCGGGCCGTCCAGCTGCCCAGTTTCCAGTGCACGAATGATTGGAACCTGCTCCCACAGGCGAAGAGCCAGGACTGAAAGATGCTGCTGGACCTCTTCTGAACACGGTAAACTTTGCAACGGTGCCACCTGCATTGGTCTCACTCCTTGCTTTCCCACCTCAAAGTGCATTTGAATACATCCTTGATGCCTGCTCCCGGCCGTCCGGCTGCCCAGTTTCCAGTGCACAAATGATTAGACCCTGCTCCCACAGGCGAAGAGCCAGGACTGAAAGATGCTGCTGGACCTCTTCTGCACATGGTAAGCTTCGCAACGGTGCCACCTGTATTGGTCTCACTCCTTGCTTTCCCACCTCAAAGTGCATTTCAACACATCATTGATGCCTGCTCCCGGCCGTCCGGCTGCCCAGTTTCCAGTGCACGAATGATTGGACTCTGCTCCCACAGGCAAAGAGACAGGACTGAAAGATGCTGCTGGACCTCTTCTGCACATGGTAAGCTTCGCAACGGTGCCACCTGCATTAGTCTCACTCCTTGCTTTCCCACCTCAAAGTGCATTTCAATACATCCTTGATGCCAGCTCCAGGCTGGCCGGCTCCCCAGTTTTCAGAGCACGAATGATTGGACCCTGCTCCCACAGGCGAAGAGCCAGGACTGAAAGATGCTGCTGGACCTCTTCTACACATGGTAAGCTTCGCAACGGTGCCACCTGTATTGCTCTCACTCGTTGCTTTCCTACCTCAAAGTGCATTTGAATACATCCTTGATGCCTGCTCCAGGCTGCCCGGCTGCCCACTTTTCAGTGAACGAATGATTAGACTCTGCTCCCACAGGCGAAGGGCCTGGACTGAAAGATGCAGCTGGATCTCTTCTGCACATGGAAAGCTTCGCAACGGTGCCACCAACATTGGTCTCACTCCTTGCTTTACCACCTCAAAGTGCATTTGAATACATCCTTGATGCCTGCTCCAGGCTGGCAGGCTGCCCACTTTTCACTGAACGAATTATTGGACACTGATGCCACAGGCGAAGAGCCAGGACCGAAAGATGCTGCTGGACCTCTTCTGCACATGGAAAGCTTCGCAACGGTGCCACCTGTATTGCTCTCACTCCTTGCTTTCCCACCTCAAAGTGCATTTGAATACATCCTTGATGCCTGCTCCCGGCCGTCTGGCTGCCCAGTTTTCAGTGCACGAATGATTGGACTCTGCTCCCACAGGCGAAGAGCCAGGACTGAAAGATGTTGCTGGACCTCTTCTTCACATGGTAAACTTCGCAACGGTGCCACCTGTATTGCTCTCACTCCTTGCTTTCCCACCTCAAAGTGCATTTGAATACATCCTTGATGCCAGCTTCAGGCTGTCCGGCCACCCAGTTTTCAGTGCTCGAATGATTGGACTCTGCTCCCACAGGCAAAGAGCCAGGACTGAAAAGATATTGCTGGACCACTTCTGCACATGGTAAGCTTCGCAACGGTGCCGCATGTATTGCTCTCAGTCCTTGCTTACCCACCTCAAAGTGCATTTGAATACATCTTTGATGCCTGCTGCAGGCTGGCCGGCTCCCCAGTTTTCAGAGAATTAATGATTAGACTCTGCTCCCACAGGCGAATAGCCAGGACTGAAAGATGTTGCTGGAACTTTCTGCACATTGTAAACTTCGCAACGGTGCCACCTGTATTGCTCTCAGTCCTTCCTTTCCCACCTCAAAGTGCATTTGAACACATCCTTGATGCCTGCTCCCGGCCGTACCGCTGCCCAGTTTTCAGTGCACGAATGATTGGACTTTGCTCCCACGGACGAAGAGCCAGGACTGATAGATGCTGCTGGACCTCTTCTACACATTGTAAGATTCGCAACGGTGCCTCCGGCATTGCTCTCACTCCTTGCTTTCCCACCTCAAAGTGCATTTGAATACATCCTTGATGCCTGCTCCCGGCCTTCTGGCTGCCCAGTTTTCAGTGCACGAATGATTGGACTCTGCTCCCACAGGCAAAGAGTCAGGAGTGAAAGATGTTGCTGGACCTCTTCTGCACATGGTAAGCTTCGCAACGGTGCCACCTCTATTGGTCTCAATCCTTGCTTTCCCACCTCAAAGTGCATTTGAATATATCCTTGATGCCTGCTTCAGGCTGACCGGCTGCCCAGTTTTCAGTGCACGAATGATTGGACTCTGCTCCCACATGCAAAGAGCCAGGACTTAAAGATGTTGCTGGATCTCTTCTGCAAATGGTAAGCTTCGTAACGGTGCTACCAGCATTCCTCTCAGTCCTTGCTTTCCCACCTCAAAGTGCGTTTGAATACATCCTTCATGCCAACTTCAGGCTGGCCGGGTGCCCTGTTTTCAGTGCACGAACGATTGGACCCTTCTCCCACAGGCGAAGAGCCAGGACTGAAAGATGCTGCTGGACCTCTTCTGCACATGGTAAGCTTCGCAACGGTGCCACCTATATTGCACTCACTCCTTGCTTTCCCACCTCAAAGTGCATTTGAATACATCCTTGATGCCTGCTCCCGGCCTTCTGGCTGCCCAGTTTTCAGTGCACGAATGATTGGACTCTGCTCCCACAGGCGAAGAGCCAGGACTGAAAGATGTTGCTGGACCTCTTCTGCACATGGTAAGCTTCGCAACGGTGCCACCTGTATTGCTCTCACTCATTGCTTTCCCACCTCAAAGTGCATTTCAATACATCCTTGATGCCTGCTCCCGGCCGTACGGCTGCCCAGATTCCAGTGCACGAATGATTGGACCGAGCGCCCACAGGCGAAGAGCCAGGACTGAAAGATGTTGCTGGACCTCTTCTGCACAGGGTAAGCTTCGTAACTTTCCACATGTATTACTCTCACTCTTTGCTTTCCCACCTCAAAGTGCATTTGAATACATCCTTGATGCGTGCTCCAAGCTATCCGGCTCCCCAGTTTTCAGTGCACGAATGATTGGACTCTGCTCCCACAGGCGATGAGCCAGGACTGAAAGATATTGCTCGACCTCTTGTGCACATGGTAAGCTTTGCAACGGTGCCCCCTGTAATGCACTCACTCCTTCCTTTCCCACCTCAAAGTGCTTTTGAATACATCCTTGATGCCTCCTCCAAGCTGGCCGGCTGCCCAATTTTCAGTGAACGAATGATTGGACTCTGCTCCCACAGGCGAAGTTCCAGGACTGAAAGATATTGCTGGACCTCTTGTGCACATGGTAAACTTCGCAACGGTGCCACCTGTATTGCTCTCACTCCTTGCTTTCCCACCTCAAAGTGCATTTGAATACATCCTTTTTGCCTGCCCCCGGCCGGCTGGCTGCCCAGTTCTCAGTGCACGAATGATTGGACTCTGCTCCCACAGTCGAAGAGCCAGGACTGAAAGATGCTGCTGGATCTCTTCTGCACATGGTAAGCTTCGCAACGGTGACACCTGTATTGCTCTCACTCCTTGCTTTCCCACCTCAAAGTGCATTTGAATACATCCTTGATGCCTGCTCCAGGCCGTCCTGCTGCCCAGTTTTCAGTGCACGAATGATTGGACTCTGCTCCGACAGGCAAAGAGCCAGGACTGAAAGATGCTGCTGGACCTCTTCTGCACATGCTAAACTTCACAACGGTGCCGCATGTATTGCTCTCAGTCCTTGCTTTCCCAGCTCAAAGTGCATTTCAATACATCCTTGATGCCAGCTCCCGGCCGTCCGGCTGCCCAGTTTTCAGTGCACGAATGATTGGACTCTGCTCCCACAGGCAAAGAGCCAGGACTGAAAGATGTTGCTGGATCTCTTCTGCACATGGTAAGCTTCGCAACGGTGCCACCTGCATTGCTCTCACTCCTTGCTTTCCCACCTCAAAGTGCATTTGAATACATCCTTGATGCCTGCTCCCGGCCGTCCAGCTGCCCAGTTTCCAGTGCACGAATGATTGGAACCTGCTCCCACAGGCGAAGAGCCAGGACTGAAAGATGCTGCTGGACCTCTTCTGAACACAGTAAACTTCGCAACGGTGAAACCTCTAATGCTATCACTCCTGACTTTCCCACCTCAAAGTGCATTTCAATACATCCTTGATGCCTGCTCCCGGCCGTCCGGCTGCCCAGTTTCCAGTGAACGAATGATTAGACCCTGCTCCCACAGGCGAAGAGCCAGGACTGAAAGATGCTCCTGGATCTCTTCTGCACATGGTAAGCTTCGCAACGGTGCCACCTGTATTGCTCTCACTCCTTGCTTTCCCACCTCAAAGTGCATTTGAATACATCCTTGATGCCTGCTCCCGGCCGTCCGGCTGCCCAGTTTCCTGTGCACAAATGATTGGACTCTCCTCCCACAGGCGAAGAGCCAGGACTGAAAGATGCTGCTGGACCTCTTCTGCACATGGTAAGCTTCGCAACGGTGCCACCTCTAATGCTCTCACTCCTTGCTTTCCCACATCAAAGTGCATTTGAATACATTCTTGATGCCTCCTCCAAGCTGGCCAGCTGCCCAGTTTTCAGTGCACGAATGATTGGACTCTTTTCCCACAGGCGAACAGCCAGGACTGAAAGATGCTGCTGGACCTCTTCTGAACACGGTAAGCTTCGCAACGGTGCCACCTGTATTGGTCTCACTCCTTGCTTTCCCACCTCAAAGTGCATTTTAACACATCATTGATGCCTGCTCCCGGCCGTCCGGCTGCCCAGTTTCCAGTGCACGAATGATTGGACTCTGCTCCCACAGGCAAAGAGACAGGACTGAAAGATGCTGCTGGACCTCTTCTGCACATGGTAAGCTTCGCAACAGTGCCACCTGTATTGCTCTCACTCCTTGCTTTCCGACCTCAAAGTGCATTTCAATACATCCTTGATGCCTGCTCCCGGCCGTACGGCTGCCCAGATTCCAGTGCACGAATGATTGGACTCTGCTCCCACAGGCGAAGAGCCAGGACTGAAAGATGTTGCTGGACCTCTTCTGCACAGGGTAAGCTTCGCAACGCTGCCACCTGTATTGCTCTCACTCTTTGCTTTCCCACCTCAAAGTGCATTTGAATACATCCTTGATGCGTGCTCCAAGCAGGCCGGCTCCCCAGTTTTCAGTGAACGAATGATTGGACTCTGCTCCCACAGGCAAAGAGCCAGGACTGAAAGGTATTGCTGGACCTCCTCTGCACAAGGTAAACTTCACAACGTTGCCACCTGTATTGCTCTCAGTCCTTGCTTTCCCACCTCAAAGTGCATTTGAATACATCCTTGATGCCTGCTCCCGGCCGTCCCGCTGCCCAGTTTTCAGCGCACGAATGATTGGACTCTGCTCCCACAGGCAAACAGCCAGGGCTGAAAGATGCTGCTGGACCTCTTCTGAACACGGTAAACTTTGCAACGGTGCCACCTGCATTGGTCTCACTCCTTGCTTTCCCACCTCAAAGTGCATTTGAATACAACCTTGATGCCTGCTCCAGGCTGGCCGGCTGCCCACTTTTCAGTGAACGAATGATTGGACTCTGCCCCCACAGGCGAAGAGCCAGGACTGAAAGATGCAGCTGGATCTCTTCTGCACATGGAAAGCTTCGCAACGGTGCCACCTACATTGGTCTCACTCCTTGCTTTCCCACCTCAAAGTGCATTTGAATACATCCTTGATGCCTGCTCCAGGCTGGCAGGCTGCCCACTTTTCACTGAACGAATTACTGGACACTGATGCCACAGGCGAAGAGCTAGGACTGAAAGATGCTGCTGGACCTCTTCTGCACGTGGAAAGCTTCGCAACGGTGCCACCTGTATTGCTCTCACTCCTTGCTTTCCCACCTCAAAGTGCATTTGAATACATCCTTGATGCCTGCTCCCGGCTGTCCGGCTGCCCACTTTTCAGTGCACGGATGATTGGACTCTGCTCCCACAGAGGAAGAGCCAGGACTGAAAGATGTTGCTGGACCTCTTCTTCACATGGTAAACTTCGCAACGGTGCCACCTGTATTGCTCTCACTCCTTGCTTTCCCACCTCAAAGTGCATTTGAATACATCCTTGATGCCAGCTTCAGGCTGTCCGGCCACCCAGTTTTCAGTGCACGAATGATTGGACTCTGCTCCCACAGGCAAAGAGCCAGGGCTGAAAAGATATTGCTGGACCACTTCTGCACATGGTAAGCTTCGCAACGGTGCCACCTGTATTGCTCTCACTCCTTGGTTACCCACCTCAAAGTGCATTTGAATACATCCTTGATGCCTGCTCCAGGCTGGCCGGCTACCCAGTTTTCAGAGAACGAATGATTGGACTCTGCTCCCACAGGCGAAGAGCCAGGACTGAAAGATGTTGCTGGAACTTTCTGCACATGGTAAACTTCACAACGGTGCCACCTGTATTGCTCTCAGTCCTTCCTTTCCCACCTCAAAGTGCATTTGAACACATCCTTGATGCCTGCTCCCGGCCGTCCAGCTGCCCAGTTTTCAGTGCACGAATGATTGGACTCTGCTCCCACAGGCGAAGAGCCGGGACTGAAAGATGCTGCTGGACCTCTTCTGCACATGGTAAGCTTCGCAACGGTGCCACCTGCATTGGTCTCACTCCTTGCTTTCCCACCTCAAAGTGCATTTGAATACATCCTTGATGCCTGCTCCTGGCCGTCCAGCTGCCCAGTTTCCAGTGCACGAATGACTGGAACCTGCTCCCACAGGCGAACAGCCAGGACTGAAAGATGCTGCTGGACCTCTTCTGAACACGGTAAACTTTGCAACGATGCCACCTGCATTGGTCTCACTCATTGCTTTCCCACCTCAAAGTGCATTTGAATACAACCTTGATGCCTGCTCCAGGCTGGCCGGCTGCCCACTTTTCAGTGAACGAATGATTGGACTCTGCTCCCACAGGCGAAGAGCCAGGACTGAAAGATGCTGCTGGATCTCTTCTGCACATGGAAAGCTTCGCAACGGTGCCACCTACATTGGTCTTACTCCTTGCTTTCCCACCTTAAAGTGCATTTGAATACATCCTTGATGCCTGCTCCAGGCTGGCAGGCTGCCCACTTTTCACTGAACGAATTATTGGACACTGATGCCACAGGCGAAGAGCTAGGACTGAAAGATGCTGCTGGACCTCTTCTGCACATGGAAAGCTTCGCAACGGTGCCACCTGTATTGCTCTCACTCCTTGGTTTCCCACCTCAAAGTGCATTTGAATACAGCCTTGATGCCTGCTCCAGGCCGTCCTGCTGCCCAGTTTTCAGTGCACGAATGATTGGACTCTGCTCCCACAGGCAAAGAGCCAGGACTGAAAGATGTTGCTGGACCTCTTCTTCACATGGTAAACTTCGCAACGGTGCCACCTGTATTGCTCTCACTCCTTGCTCTCCCACCTCAAAGTGCATTTGAATACATCCTTGATGCCAGCTTCAGGCTGTCCGGCCACCCAGTTTTCAGTGCACGAATGATTGGACTCTGCTCCCACAGGCAAAGAGCCAGGACTGAAAAGATATTGCTGGACCACTTCTGCACATGGTAAGCTTCGCAGCGGTGCCACCTGTATTGCTCTCACTCCTTGCTTACCCAACTCTAAGTGCATTTGAATAGATCCTTGATGCCACCTTTAGGCTGTCCGGCTGCCCAGTTTTCAGTGCACGAATGATTGGACTCTGCTCCCACAGGCGAAGAGCCAGGACTGAAAGATGTTCCTGGAACTTTCTGCACATGGTAAACTTCGCAACGGTGCCACCTGTATTGCTCTCAGTCCTTTCTTTCCCACCTCAAAGTGCATTTGAACACATTTTTGATGCCTGCTCCCGGCCGTCCGGCTGCCCAGTTTTCAGTGCACGAATGATTGGACTCTGCTCCCACAGGCGAAGAGCCAGGACTGAAAGATGCTGCTCGACCTCTTCTGCACATTGTAAGCTTCGCAACGGTGCCACCTGCATTGCTCTCACTCCTTGCTTTCCCACCTCAAAGTGCATTTGAATACATCCTTGATGCCTGCTCCCGGCTTCCGGCTGCCCAGTTTTCACTGCACGAATGATTGGACTCTGCTCCCACAGGCAAAGAGTCAGGACTGAAAGATGTTGCTGGATCTCTTCTGCACATGGTAAGCTTCGCAACGGTGCCTCCTGTATTGGTCTCAATCCTTGCTTTCCCACCTCAAAGTGCATTTGAATATATCCTTGATGCCTGCTCCCGGCCGTCCGGCTGCCCAGTTTTCACTGCACGAATGATTGGACTCTGCTCCCACAGGCAAAGAGTCAGGACTGAAAGATGTTGCTGGATCTCTTCTGCACATGGTAAGCTTCGCAACGGTGCAACCTGTATTGCACTCACTCCTTGCTTTCCCACCTCAAAGTGCATTTGAAGACATCCTTGATGCCTCCTCCAAGCTGGCTTGCTGCCCAATTTTCAGTGAACGAATGATTGGACTCTGCTCCCTCAGGCGAAGTTCCAGGACTGAAAGATATTGCTGGACCTCTTGTGCACATGGTAAACTTCGCAACGGTGCCACCTGTATTGCTCTCACTCCTTGCTTTCCCACCTCAAAGTGCATTTGAATACATCCTTTTTGCCTGCCCCCAGCCGGCTGGCTGCCCAGTTCTCAGTGCACGAATGATTGGACTCTGCTCCCACAGGCAAAGAGTCAGGACTGAAAGATGCTGCTGGAACTCTTCTGCACATGGTAAGCTTCGAAACGGTGACACCTGTATTGCTCTCACTCCTTGCTTTCCCGACTCAAAGTGTATTTGAATTCATCCTTGATGCCTGCTCCAGGCCGTCCTGCTGCCCACTTTTCAGTGCACGAATGATTGGACTCTGCTCCCACAGGCAAAGAGCCAGGACTGAAAGATGTTGCTGGATCTCTTCGGCACATGGTAAGCTTCGCAACGGTGCCACCTGTATTGCTGTCACTCCTTGCTTTCTCACCTGAAAGTGCATTTGAATACATCCTTGATGCCTGCTCCGGGCCGTCCAGCTGCCCAGTTTCCAGTGCACGAATGATTGGAACCTGCTCCCACAGGCGAAGAGCCAGGACTGAAAGATGCTGCTGGACCTCTTCTGAACACGGTAAACTTTGCAACGGTGCCACCTGCATTGGTCTCACTCCTTGCTTTCCCACCTTCATAGTGCATTTGAATACATCCTTGATGCCTGCTCCCGGCCGTCCGGCTGCCCAGTTTCCAGTGCACGAATGATTAGACCCTGCTCCCACAGGCGAAGAGCCAGGACTGAAAGATGCTGCTGGACCTCTTCTGCACATGGTAAGCTTCGCAACGGTGCCACCTGTATTGGTCTCACTCCTTGCTTTCCCACCTCAAAGTGCATTTCAACACATCATTGATGCCTGCTCCCGGCCGTCCGGCTGCCCAGTTTCCAGTGCACGAATGATTGGACTCTGCTCCCACAGGCGAAGAGCCAGGACTGAAAGATGCTGCTGGACCTCTTCTGCACATGGTAAGCTTCGCAACGGTGCCACCTGCATTGGTCTCACTCCTTGCTTTCCCACCTCAAAGTGCATTTGAATACATCCTTGATGCCTGCTCCCGGCCGTCCAGCTGCCCAGTTTCCAGTGCACGAATGACTGGAACCTGCTCCCACAGGCGAAGAGCCAGGACTGAAAGATGCTGCTGGACCTCTTCTGAACACGGTAAACTTTGCAACGATGCCACCTGCATTGGTCTCACTCATTGCTTTCCCACCTCAAAGTGCATTTGAATACAACCTTGATGCCTGCTCCAGGCTGGCCGGCTGCCCACTTTTCAGTGAACGAATGATTGGACTCTGCTCCCACAGGCGAAGAGCCAGGACTGAAAGATGCTGCTGGATCTCTTCTGCACATGAAAAGCTTCGCAACGGTGCCACCTACATTGGTCTTACTCCTTGCTTTCCCACCTTAAAGTGCATTTGAATACATCCTTGATGCCTGCTCCAGGCTGGCAGGCTGCCCACTTTTCACTGAACGAATTATTGGACACTGATGCCACAGGCGAAGAGCTAGGACTGAAAGATGCTGCTGGACCTCTTCTGCACATGGAAAGCTTCGCAACGGTGCCACCTGTATTGCTCTCACTCCTTGGTTTCCCACCTCAAAGTGCATTTGAATACATCCATGATGCCTGCTCCAGGCCGTCCTGCTGCCCAGTTTTCAGTGCACGAATGATTGGACTCTGCTCCCACAGGCAAAGAGCCAGGACTGAAAGATGTTGCTGGACCTCTTCTGCACATGGTAAACTTCGCAACGGTGCCACCTGTATTGCTCTCACTCCTTGCTCTCCCACCTCAAAGTGCATTTGAATACATCCTTGATGCCAGCTTCAGGCTGTCCGGCCACCCAGTTTTCAGTGCACGAATGATTGGACTCTGCTCCCACAGGCAAAGAGCCAGGACTGAAAAGATATTGCTGGACCACTTCTGCACATGGTAAGCTTCGCAGCGGTGCCACCTGTATTGCTCTCACTCCTTGCTTACCCAACTCTAAGTGCATTTGAATAGATCCTTGATGCCACCTTTAGGCTGTCCGGCTGCCCAGTTTTCAGTGCACGAATGATTGGACTCTGCTCCCACAGGCGAAGAGCCAGGACTGAAAGATGTTCCTGGAACTTTCTGCACATGGTAAACTTCGCAACGGTGCCACCTGTATTGCTCTCAGTCCTTTCTTTCCCACCTCAAAGTGCATTTGAACACATTTTTGATGCCTGCTCCCGGCCGTCCGGCTGCCCAGTTTTCAGTGCACGAATGATTGGACTCTGCTCCCACAGGCGAAGAGCCAGGACTGAAAGATGCTGCTCGACCTCTTCTGCACATTGTAAGCTTCGCAACGGTGCCACCTGCATTGCTCTCACTCCTTGCTTTCCCACCTCAAAGTGCATTTGAATACATCCTTGATGCCTGCCCCCGGCCGTCCGGCTGCCCAGTTTTCACTGCACGAATGATTGGACTCTGCTCCCACAGGCAAAGAGTCAGGACTGAAAGATGTTGCTGGATCTCTTCTGCACATGGTAAGCTTCGCAACGGTGCCTCCTGTATTGGTCTCAATCCTTGCTTTCCCACCTCAAAGTGCATTTGAATATATCCTTGATGCCTGCTCCCGGCCGTCCGGCTGCCCAGTTTTCACTGCACGAATGATTGGACTCTGCTCCCACAGGCAAAGAGTCAGGACTGAAAGATGTTGCTGGATCTCTTCTGCACATGGTAAGCTTCGCAACGGTGCAACCTGTATTGCACTCACTCCTTGCTTTCCCACCTCAAAGTGCATTTGAAGACATCCTTGATGCCTCCTCCAAGCTGGCTTGCTGCCCAATTTTCAGTGAACGAATGATTGGACTCTGCTCCCTCAGGCGAAGTTCCAGGACTGAAAGATATTGCTGGACCTCTTGTGCACATGGTAAACTTCGCAACGGTGCCACCTGTATTGCTCTCACTCCTTGCTTTCCCACCTCAAAGTGCATTTGAATACATCCTTTTTGCCTGCCCCCAGCCGGCTGGCTGCCCAGTTCTCAGTGCACGAATGATTGGACTCTGCTCCCCCAGGCAAAGAGTCAGGACTGAAAGATGCTGCTGGAACTCTTCTGCACATGGTAAGCTTCGCAACGGTGACACCTGTATTGCTCTCACTCCTTGCTTTCCCGACTCAAAGTGTATTTGAATTCATCCTTGATGCCTGCTCCAGGCCGTCCTGCTGCCCACTTTTCAGTGCACGAATGATTGGACTCTGCTCCCACAGGCAAAGAGCCAGGACTGAAAGATGTTGCTGGATCTCTTCGGCACATGGTAAGCTTCGCAACGGTGCCACCTGTATTGCTGTCACTCCTTGCTTTCTCACCTGAAAGTGCATTTGAATACATCCTTGATGCCTGCTCCGGGCCGTCCAGCTGCCCAGTTTCCAGTGCACGAATGATTGGAACCTGCTCCCACAGGCGAAGAGCCAGGACTGAAAGATGCTGCTGGACCTCTTCTGAACACGGTAAACTTTGCAACGGTGCCACCTGCATTGGTCTCACTCCTTGCTTTCCCACCTTCATAGTGCATTTGAATACATCCTTGATGCCTGCTCCCGGCCGTCCGGCTGCCCAGTTTCCAGTGCACGAATGATTAGACCCTGCTCCCACAGGCGAAGAGCCAGGACTGAAAGATGCTGCTGGACCTCTTCTGCACATGGTAAGCTTCGCAACGGTGCCACCTGTATTGGTCTCACTCCTTGCTTTCCCACCTCAAAGTGCATTTCAACACATCATTGATGCCTGCTCCCGGCCGTCCGGCTGCCCAGTTTCCAGTGCACGAATGATTGGACTCTGCTCCCACAGGCGAAGAGCCAGGACTGAAAGATGCTGCTGGACCTCTTCTGCACATGGTAAGCTTCGCAACGGTGCCACCTGCATTGGTCTCACTCCTTGCTTTCCCACCTCAAAGTGCATTTGAATACATCCTTGATGCCTGCTCCCGGCCGTCCAGCTGCCCAGTTTCCAGTGCACGAATGACTGGAACCTGCTCCCACAGGCGAAGAGCCAGGACTGAAAGATGCTGCTGGACCTCTTCTGAACACGGTAAACTTTGCAACGATGCCACCTGCATTGGTCTCACTCATTGCTTTCCCACCTCAAAGTGCATTTGAATACAACCTTGATGCCTGCTCCAGGCTGGCCGGCTGCCCACTTTTCAGTGAACGAATGATTGGACTCTGCTCCCACAGGCGAAGAGCCAGGACTGAAAGATGCTGCTGGATCTCTTCTGCACATGAAAAGCTTCGCAACGGTGCCACCTACATTGGTCTTACTCCTTGCTTTCCCACCTTAAAGTGCATTTGAATACATCCTTGATGCCTGCTCCAGGCTGGCAGGCTGCCCACTTTTCACTGAACGAATTATTGGACACTGATGCCACAGGCGAAGAGCTAGGACTGAAAGATGCTGCTGGACCTCTTCTGCACATGGAAAGCTTCGCAACGGTGCCACCTGTATTGCTCTCACTCCTTGGTTTCCCACCTCAAAGTGCATTTGAATACATCCATGATGCCTGCTCCAGGCCGTCCTGCTGCCCAGTTTTCAGTGCACGAATGATTGGACTCTGCTCCCACAGGCAAAGAGCCAGGACTGAAAGATGTTGCTGGACCTCTTCTGCACATGGTAAACTTCGCAACGGTGCCACCTGTATTGCTCTCACTCCTTGCTCTCCCACCTCAAAGTGCATTTGAATACATCCTTGATGCCAGCTTCAGGCTGTCCGGCCACCCAGTTTTCAGTGCACGAATGATTGGACTCTGCTCCCACAGGCAAAGAGCCAGGACTGAAAAGATATTGCTGGACCACTTCTGCACATGGTAAGCTTCGCAGCGGTGCCACCTGTATTGCTCTCACTCCTTGCTTACCCAACTCTAAGTGCATTTGAATAGATCCTTGATGCCACCTTTAGGCTGTCCGGCTGCCCAGTTTTCAGTGCACGAATGATTGGACTCTGCTCCCACAGGCGAAGAGCCAGGACTGAAAGATGTTCCTGGAACTTTCTGCACATGGTAAACTTCGCAACGGTGCCACCTGTATTGCTCTCAGTCCTTTCTTTCCCACCTCAAAGTGCATTTGAACACATTTTTGATGCCTGCTCCCGGCCGTCCGGCTGCCCAGTTTTCAGTGCACGAATGATTGGACTCTGCTCCCACAGGCGAAGAGCCAGGACTGAAAGATGCTGCTCGACCTCTTCTGCACATTGTAAGCTTCGCAACGGTGCCACCTGCATTGCTCTCACTCCTTGCTTTCCCACCTCAAAGTGCATTTGAATACATCCTTGATGCCTGCCCCCGGCCGTCCGGCTGCCCAGTTTTCACTGCACGAATGATTGGACTCTGCTCCCACAGGCAAAGAGTCAGGACTGAAAGATGTTGCTGGATCTCTTCTGCACATGGTAAGCTTCGCAACGGTGCCTCCTGTATTGGTCTCAATCCTTGCTTTCCCACCTCAAAGTGCATTTGAATATATCCTTGATGCCTGCTCCCGGCCGTCCGGCTGCCCAGTTTTCACTGCACGAATGATTGGACTCTGCTCCCACAGGCAAAGAGTCAGGACTGAAAGATGTTGCTGGATCTCTTCTGCACATGGTAAGCTTCGCAACGGTGCAACCTGTATTGCACTCACTCCTTGCTTTCCCACCTCAAAGTGCATTTGAAGACATCCTTGATGCCTCCTCCAAGCTGGCTTGCTGCCCAATTTTCAGTGAACGAATGATTGGACTCTGCTCCCTCAGGCGAAGTTCCAGGACTGAAAGATATTGCTGGACCTCTTGTGCACATGGTAAACTTCGCAACGGTGCCACCTGTATTGCTCTCACTCCTTGCTTTCCCACCTCAAAGTGCATTTGAATACATCCTTTTTGCCTGCCCCCAGCCGGCTGGCTGCCCAGTTCTCAGTGCACGAATGATTGGACTCTGCTCCCCCAGGCAAAGAGTCAGGACTGAAAGATGCTGCTGGAACTCTTCTGCACATGGTAAGCTTCGCAACGGTGACACCTGTATTGCTCTCACTCCTTGCTTTCCCGACTCAAAGTGTATTTGAATTCATCCTTGATGCCTGCTCCAGGCCGTCCTGCTGCCCACTTTTCAGTGCACGAATGATTGGACTCTGCTCCCACAGGCAAAGAGCCAGGACTGAAAGATGTTGCTGGATCTCTTCGGCACATGGTAAGCTTCGCAACGGTGCCACCTGTATTGCTGTCACTCCTTGCTTTCTCACCTGAAAGTGCATTTGAATACATCCTTGATGCCTGCTCCGGGCCGTCCAGCTGCCCAGTTTCCAGTGCACGAATGATTGGAACCTGCTCCCACAGGCGAAGAGCCAGGACTGAAAGATGCTGCTGGACCTCTTCTGAACACGGTAAACTTTGCAACGGTGCCACCTGCATTGGTCTCACTCCTTGCTTTCCCACCTTCATAGTGCATTTGAATACATCCTTGATGCCTGCTCCCGGCCGTCCGGCTGCCCAGTTTCCAGTGCACGAATGATTAGACCCTGCTCCCACAGGCGAAGAGCCAGGACTGAAAGATGCTGCTGGACCTCTTCTGCACATGGTAAGCTTCGCAACGGTGCCACCTGTATTGGTCTCACTCCTTGCTTTCCCACCTCAAAGTGCATTTCAACACATCATTGATGCCTGCTCCCGGCCGTCCGGCTGCCCAGTTTCCAGTGCACGAATGATTGGACTCTGCTCCCACAGGCGAAGAGCCAGGACTGAAAGATGCTGCTGGACCTCTTCTGCACATGGTAAGCTTCGCAACGGTGCCACCTGCATTGGTCTCACTCCTTGCTTTCCCACCTCAAAGTGCATTTGAATACATCCTTGATGCCTGCTCCCGGCCGTCCAGCTGCCCAGTTTCCAGTGCACGAATGACTGGAACCTGCTCCCACAGGCGAACAGCCAGGACTGAAAGATGCTGCTGGACCTCTTCTGAACACGGTAAACTTTGCAACGATGCCACCTGCATTGGTCTCACTCATTGCTTTCCCACCTCAAAGTGCATTTGAATACAACCTTGATGCCTGCTCCAGGCTGGCCGGCTGCCCACTTTTCAGTGAACGAATGATTGGACTCTGCTCCCACAGGCGAAGAGCCAGGACTGAAAGATGCTGCTGGATCTCTTCTGCACATGAAAAGCTTCGCAACGGTGCCACCTACATTGGTCTTACTCCTTGCTTTCCCACCTTAAAGTGCATTTGAATACATCCTTGATGCCTGCTCCAGGCTGGCAGGCTGCCCACTTTTCACTGAACGAATTATTGGACACTGATGCCACAGGCGAAGAGCTAGGACTGAAAGATGCTGCTGGACCTCTTCTGCACATGGAAAGCTTCGCAACGGTGCCACCTGTATTGCTCTCACTCCTTGGTTTCCCACCTCAAAGTGCATTTGAATACATCCATGATGCCTGCTCCAGGCCGTCCTGCTGCCCAGTTTTCAGTGCACGAATGATTGGACTCTGCTCCCACAGGCAAAGAGCCAGGACTGAAAGATGTTGCTGGACCTCTTCTGCACATGGTAAACTTCGCAACGGTGCCACCTGTATTGCTCTCACTCCTTGCTCTCCCACCTCAAAGTGCATTTGAATACATCCTTGATGCCAGCTTCAGGCTGTCCGGCCACCCAGTTTTCAGTGCACGAATGATTGGACTCTGCTCCCACAGGCAAAGAGCCAGGACTGAAAAGATATTGCTGGACCACTTCTGCACATGGTAAGCTTCGCAGCGGTGCCACCTGTATTGCTCTCACTCCTTGCTTACCCAACTCTAAGTGCATTTGAATAGATCCTTGATGCCACCTTTAGGCTGTCCGGCTGCCCAGTTTTCAGTGCACGAATGATTGGACTCTGCTCCCACAGGCGAAGAGCCAGGACTGAAAGATGTTCCTGGAACTTTCTGCACATGGTAAACTTCGCAACGGTGCCACCTGTATTGCTCTCAGTCCTTTCTTTCCCACCTCAAAGTGCATTTGAACACATTTTTGATGCCTGCTCCCGGCCGTCCGGCTGCCCAGTTTTCAGTGCACGAATGATTGGACTCTGCTCCCACAGGCGAAGAGCCAGGACTGAAAGATGCTGCTCGACCTCTTCTGCACATTGTAAGCTTCGCAACGGTGCCACCTGCATTGCTCTCACTCCTTGCTTTCCCACCTCAAAGTGCATTTGAATACATCCTTGATGCCTGCCCCCGGCCGTCCGGCTGCCCAGTTTTCACTGCACGAATGATTGGACTCTGCTCCCACAGGCAAAGAGTCAGGACTGAAAGATGTTGCTGGATCTCTTCTGCACATGGTAAGCTTCGCAACGGTGCCTCCTGTATTGGTCTCAATCCTTGCTTTCCCACCTCAAAGTGCATTTGAATATATCCTTGATGCCTGCTCCCGGCCGTCCGGCTGCCCAGTTTTCACTGCACGAATGATTGGACTCTGCTCCCACAGGCAAAGAGTCAGGACTGAAAGATGTTGCTGGATCTCTTCTGCACATGGTAAGCTTCGCAACGGTGCAACCTGTATTGCACTCACTCCTTGCTTTCCCACCTCAAAGTGCATTTGAAGACATCCTTGATGCCTCCTCCAAGCTGGCTGGCTGCCCAATTTTCAGTGAACGAATGATTGGACTCTGCTCCCTCAGGCGAAGTTCCAGGACTGAAAGATATTGCTGGACCTCTTGTGCACATGGTAAACTTCGCAACGGTGCCACCTGTATTGCTCTCACTCCTTGCTTTCCCACCTCAAAGTGCATTTGAATACATCCTTTTTGCCTGCCCCCAGCCGGCTGGCTGCCCAGTTCCCAGTGCACGAATGATTGGACTCTGCTCCCACAGGCAAAGAGTCAGGACTGAAAGATGCTGCTGGAACTCTTCTGCACATGGTAAGCTTCGCAACGGTGCCACCTGTATTGCTCTCACTCCTTGCTTTCCCGACTCAAAGTGCATTTGAATACATCCTTGATGCCTGCTCCAGGCCGTCCTGCTGCCCACTTTTCAGTGCACGAATGATTGGACTCTGCTCCCACAGGCAAAGAGCCAGGACTGAAAGATGTTGCTGGATCTCTTCGGCACATGGTAAGCTTCGCAACGGTGCCACCTGTATTGCTGTCACTCCTTGCTTTCTCACCTGAAAGTGCATTTGAATACATCCTTGATGCCTGCTCCGGGCCGTCCAGCTGCCCAGTTTCCAGTGCACGAATGATTGGAACCTGCTCCCACAGGCGAAGAGCCAGGACTGAAAGATGCTGCTGGACCTCTTCTGAACACGGTAAACTTTGCAACGGTGCCACCTGCATTGGTCTCACTCCTTGCTTTCCCACCTCAAAGTGCATTTGAATACATCCTTGATGCCAGCTCCCGGCCGTCCGGCTGCCCAGTTTCCAGTGCACGAATGATTAGACCCTGCTCCCACAGGCGAAGAGCCAGGACTGAAAGATGCTGCTGGACCTCTTCTGCACATGGTAAGCTTCGCAACGGTGCCACCTGTATTGGTCTCACTCCTTGCTTTCCCACCTCAAAGTGCATTTCAACACATCATTGATGCCTGCTCCCGGCCGTCCGGCTGCCCAGTTTCCAGTGCACGAATGATTGGACTCTGCTCCCACAGGCAAAGAGACAGGACTGAAAGATGCTGCTGGACCTCTTCTGCACATGGTAAGCTTCGCAACGGTGCCACCTGCATTGGTCTCACTCCTTGCTTTCCCACCTCAAAGTGCATTTCAATACATCCTTGATGCCAGCTCCAGGCTGGCCGGCTCCCCAGTTTTCAGAGCACGAATGATTGGACCCTGCTCCCACAGGCGAAGAGCCAGGACTGAAAGATGCTGCTGGACCTCTTCTACACATGGTAAGCTTCGCAACGGTGCCACCTGTATTGCTCTCACTCGTTGCTTTCCTACCTCAAAGTGCATTTGAATACATCCTTGATGCCTGCTCCAGGCTGCCCGGCTGCCCACTTTTCAGTGAACGAATGATTAGACTCTGCTCCCACAGGCGAAGGGCCTGGACTGAAAGATGCAGCTGGATCTCTTCTGCACATGGAAAGCTTCGCAACGGTGCCACCAACATTGGTCTCACTCCTTGCTTTACCACCTCAAAGTGCATTTGAATACATCCTTGATGCCTGCTCCAGGCTGGCAGGCTGCCCACTTTTCACTGAACGAATTATTGGACACTGATGCCACAGGCGAAGAGCCAGGACCGAAAGATGCTGCTGGACCTCTTCTGCACATGGAAAGCTTCTTAACGGTGCCACCTGTATTGCTCTCACTCCTTGGTTTCCCACCTCAAAGTGCATTTGAATACATCCTTGATGCCTGCTCCCGGCCGTCTGGCTGCCCAGTTTTCCGTGCACGAATGATTGGACTCTGCTCCCACAGGCGAAGAGCCAGGACTGAAAGATGTTGCTGGACCTCTTCTTCACATGGTAAACTTCGCAACGGTGCCACCTGTATTGCTCTCACTCCTTGCTTTCCCACCTCAAAGTGCATTTGAATACATCCTTGATGCCAGCTTCAGGCTGTCCGGCCACCCAGTTTTCAGTGCTCGAATGATTGGACTCTGCTCCCACAGGAAAGAGCCAGGACTGAAAAGATATTGCTGGACCACTTCTGCACATGGTAAGCTTCGCAACGGTGCTACCTGTATTGCTCTCACTCCTTGCTTACCCACCTCAAAGTGCATTTGAATACATCTTTGATGCCTGCTGCAGGCTGGCCGGCTCCCCAGTTTTCAGAGAACGAATGATTAGACTCTGCTCCCACAGGCGAATAGCCAGGACTGAAAGATGTTGCTGGAACTTTCTGCACATTGTAAACTTCGCAACGGTGCCACCTGTATTGCTCTCAGTCCTTCCTTTCCCACCTCAAAGTGCATTTGAACACATCCTTGATGCCTGCTCCCGGCCGTCCCGCTGCCCAGTTTTCAGTGCACGAATGATTGGACTTTGCTCCCACGGGCGAAGAGCCAGGACTGAAAGATGCTGCTGGACCTCTTCTACACATTGTAAGATTCGCAACGGTGCCTCCTGCATTGCTCTCACTCCTTGCTTTCCCACCTCAAAGTGCATTTGAATACATCCTTGATGCCTGCTCCCGGCCTTCTGGCTGCCCATTTTTCAGTGCACGAATGATTGGACTCTGCTCCCACAGGCAAAGAGTCAGGAGTGAAAGATGTTGCTGGACCTCTTCTGCACATGGTAAGCTTCGCAACGGTGCCACCTCTATTGGTCTCAATCCTTGCTTTCCCACCTCAAAGTGCATTTGAATATATCCTTGATGCCTGCTTCAGGCTGACCGGCTGCCCAGTTTTCAGTGCACGAATGATTGGACTCTGCTCCCACATGCAAAGAGCCAGGACTTAAAGATGTTGCTGGATCTCTTCTGCAAATGGTAAGCTTCGTAACGGTGCCACCAGCATTCCTCTCAGTCCTTGCTTTCCCACCTCAAAGTGCGTTTGAATACATCCTTCATGCCAACTTCAGGCTGGCCGGGTGCCCTGTTTTCAGTGCACGAACGATTGGACTCTTCTCCCACAGGCGAAGAGCCAGGACTGAAAGATGCTGCTGGACCTCTTCTGCACATGGTAAGCTTCGCAACGGTGCCACCTGTATTGCACTCACTCCTTGCTTTCCCACCTCAAAGTGCATTTGAATACATCCTTGATGCCTGCTCCCGGCCTTCTGGCTGCCCAGTTTTCAGTGCACGAATGATTGGACTCTGCTCCCACAGGCGAAGAGCCAGGACTGAAAGATGTTGCTGGACCTCTTCTGCACATGGTAAGCTTCGCAACGGTGCCACCTGTATTGCTCTCACTCATTGCTTTCCCACCTCAAAGTGCATTTCAATACATCCTTGATGCCTGCTCCCGGCCGTACGGCTGCCCAGATTCCAGTGCACGAATGATTGGACCGAGCGCCCACAGGCGAAGAGCCAGGACTGAAAGATGTTGCTGGACCTCTTCTGCACAGGGTAAGCTTCGTAACTTTCCACATGTATTACTCTCACTCTTTGCTTTCCCACCTCAAAGTGCATTTGAATACATCCTTGATGCGTGCTCCAAGCTATCCGGCTCCCCAGTTTTCAGTGCACGAATGATTGGACTCTGCTCCCACAGGCGATGAGCCAGGACTGAAAGATATTGCTCGACCTCTTGTGCACATGGTAAGCTTTGCAACGGTGCCTCCTGTAATGCACTCACTCCTTCCTTTCCCACCTCAAAGTGCTTTTGAATACATCCTTGATGCCTCCTCCAAGCTGGCCGGCTGCCCAATTTTCAGTGAACGAATGATTGGACTCTGCTCCCACAGGCGAAGTTCCAGGACTGAAAGATATTGCTGGACCTCTTGTGCACATGGTAAACTTCGCAACGGTGCCACCTGTATTGCTCTCACTCCTTGCTTTCCCACCTCAAAGTGCATTTGAATACATCCTTTTTGCCTGCCCCCGGCCGGCTGGCTGCCCAGTTCTCAGTGCACGAATGATTGGACTCTGCTCCCACAGTCGAAGAGCCAGGACTGAAAGATGCTGCTGGATCTCTTCTGCACATGGTAAGCTTCGCAACGGTGACACCTGTATTGCTCTCACTCCTTGCTTTCCCACCTCAAAGTGCATTTGAATACATCCTTGATGCCTGCTCCAGGCCGTCCTGCTGCCCAGTTTTCAGTGCACGAATGATTGGACTCTGCTCCGACAGGCGAAGAGCCAGGACTGAAAGATGCTGCTGGACCTCTTCTGCACATGCTAAACTTCAGAACGGTGCCGCATGTATTGCTCTCAGTCCTTGCTTTCCCAGCTCAAAGTGCATTTCAATACATCCTTGATGCCAGCTCCCGGCCGTCCGGCTGCCCAGTTTTCAGTGCACGAATGATTGGACTCTGCTCCCACAGGCAAAGAGCCAGGACTGAAAGATGTTGCTGGATCTCTTCTGCACATGGTAAGCTTCGCAACGGTGCCACCTGCATTGCTCTCACTCCTTGCTTTCCCACCTCAAAGTGCATTTGAATACATCCTTGATGCCTGCTCCCGGCCGTCCAGCTGCCCAGTTTCCAGTGCACGAATGATTGGAACCTGCTCCCACAGGCGAAGAGCCAGGACTGAAAGATGCTGCTGGACCTCTTCTGAACACAGTAAACTTTGCAACGGTGCCACCTGCATTGGTCTCACTCCTTGCTTTCCCACCTCAAAGTGCATTTGAATACATCCTTGATGCCTGCTCCCGGCCGTCCGGCTGCCCAGTTTCCAGTGAACGAATGATTAGACCCTGCTCCCACAGGCGAAGAGTCAGGACTGAAAGATGCTCCTGGATCTCTTCTGCACATGGTAAGCTTCGCAACGGTGCCACCTGTATTGCTCTCACTCCTTGCTTTCCCACCTCAAAGTGCATTTGAATACATCCTTGATGCCTGCTCCCGGCCGTCCGGCTGCCCAGTTTCCTGTGCACAAATGATTGGACTCTCCTCCCACAGGCGAAGAGCCAGGACTGAAAGATGCTGCTGGACCTCTTCTGCACATGGTAAGCTTCGCAACGGTGCCACCTCAAATGCTGTCACTCCTTGCTTTCCCACATCAAAGTGCATTTGAATACATTCTTGATGCCTCCTCCAAGCTGGCCAGCTGCCCAGTTTTCAGTGCACGAATGATTGGACTCTTTTCCCACAGGCGAACAGCCAGGACTGAAAGATGCTGCTGGACCTCTTCTGAACACGGTAAGCTTCGCAACGGTGCCACCTGTATTGGTCTCACTCCTTGCTTTCCCACCTCAAAGTGCATTTCAACACATCATTGATGCCTGCTCCGGGCCGTCCGGCTGCCCAGTTTCCAGTGCACGAATGATTGGACTCTGCTCCCACAGGCAAAGAGCCAGGACTGAAAGATGCTGCTGGACCTCTTCTGCACATGGTAAGCTTCGCAACGGTGCCACCTGCATTGCTCTCACTCCTTGCTTTCCCACCTCAAAGTGCATTTCAATACATCCTTGATGCCAGCTCCAGGCTGGCCGGCTCCCCAGTTTTCAGAGCACGAATGATTGGACCCTGCTCCCACAGGCGAAGAGCCAGGACTGAAAGATGCTGCTGGACCTCTTCTGCACATGGTAAGCTTCGCAACGGTGCCACCTGTATTGCTCTCACTCCTTGCTTTCCCACCTCAAAGTGCATTTGAATACATCCTTGTTGCGTGCTCCCGGCCTTCTGGCTGCCCAGTTTTCAGTGCACGAATGATTGGACTCTGCTCCCACAGGCAAAGGGCCAGGACTGAAAGATGTTGCTGTACCTCTTCAGCACATGGTAAACTTCGCAACGGTGCCACCTGTATAGCTCTCACTCCTCGCTTTCCCACCTCAAAGTGCATTTGAATATATCCTTGATGCCTGCTACCGGCCGTCCGGCTGCCCAGCTTTCAGTGCACGAATGATTGGACTCTCCTCCCACAGGCGAAGAGCCAGGACTGAAAGATGCTGCTGGATCTATTCTGCACATGGTAAGCTTCGCAACGGTGCCACCTGTATTGCTCTCACTCCTTGCTTTCCCACCTCAAAGTGCATTTGAATATATCCTTGATGCCAGCTTCAGGCCGTACGGCTGCCCAATTTTCAGTTCACGAATGATTAGACTCTGCTCCCACAGGCGAAGAGCCAGGACTGAAAGATGCTGCTGGACCTCTTCTGCACATGGTAAGCTTCGCAACGGTGCCACCTGTATTGGTCTCACGCCTTGCTTTCCCACCTCAAAGTGCATTTCAGCACATCCTTGATGCCTGCTCCCGGCCGTCCGGCTGCCCAGTTTCCAGTGCACGAATGTTTGGACTCTCCTCCCACAGGCGAAGAGCCAGGACTGAAAGATGCTGCTGGACCTCTTCTGCACATGGTAAGCTTTACAACGGTTCCACCTGCATGGGACTCACTCTTTGCTTTCCCACCTCAAAGTGCATTTGAATACATCCTTGATGCCTGCTCCCGGCCGTCTGGCTGCCCGGTTTTCAGCGCACGAATGATTGGACTCTGCTCCCACAGGCAAAGAGCCAGGACTGAAAGATGTTGCTGGATCTCTTCTGCACATGGTAAGCTTCGCAACGGTGTCACCTGCATTGCTCTCACTCCTTGCTTTCCCACCTCAAAGTGCATTTGAATACATCCTTGATGCCTGCTCCAGGCTGGCCGGCTGCCCAGTTTTCAGTGCACGAACGATTGGACCCTGCTCCCACAGGCGAAGAGCCAGGACTGAAAGATGCTGCTGGACCTCTTCTGCACATGGTAAGCTTCGCAACGGTGCCACCTGTATTGCTCTCACTCCTTGCTTTCCCACCTCAAAGCGCATTTCAATACATCCTTGATGCCTGCTCCCGGCCGTCCGGCTGCCCAGTTTTCAGTGCAGGAATGATTGGACTCTGCTCCCACAGGCGAAGAGCCAGGACTGAAAGATGTTGCTGGATCTCTTCTGCACATGGTAAGCTTCGCAACGGTGCCACCTGCATAGGTCTCACTCCTTGCTTTCCCACCTCAAAGTGCATTTGAATACATCCTTGATGCCTCCTCCAGGCTGGCAGCTGCCCAGTTTTCAGTGCAAGAATGATTGGACTCTGCTCCCACAGGCGAAGAGCCAGGACTGAAAGATGCTGCTGGACCTCTTCTACGCATGGTAAGCTTCGCAACGGTGCCACCTGTATTGCTCTCACTCCTTGCTTTCCCACCTCAAAGTGCATTCGAATACATCCGTGATGCCTGCTCCCGGCCGTTCGTCTGCCCAGCTTTCAGTGCACGAATGATTGGACTCTGCTGCCACAGGCGAAGAGCCAGGACTGAAAGATGTTGCTGGACCTCTTCTGCACATGGTAAACTTCGCAACGGTGCCACCTGTATTGCTCTCACTCCTTGCTGTTCCACCTCAAAGTGCATTCCAATCCATCCTTGATTCCTGCTCCCTGCCGTCCGGCTGCCCAATTTTCAGTGAACGAATGATTGGACCCTGCTCCCTCAGGCGAAGAGCCAGGACTGAAAGATGGTGCTGGACCTCTTCTGCACATGCTAAATTTCACAACGTTGCCACCTGTAGCACTCTCAGTCCTTGCTTTCCCACCTCAAAGTGCATTTGAATTTAACCTTGATGCCTGCTCCCGGCCGTCCGGCTGCCCAGTTTTCAGTGCACGAATGATTGGACTCTGCTCCCACAGGCAAAGAGCCAGGACTGAAAGATGTTGCTGGATCTCTTCTGCACATGGTAAGCTTTGCAACGGTGAAACCTCTAATGCTCTCACTCCTTGCTTTCCCACCTCAAAGTGCATTTGAATACATCCTTGATGCCTCCTCCAAGCTGGCCGGCTGCCCAATTTTCAGTGAACGAATGATTGGACTCTGCTCCCACAGGCGAAGACCCAGGGCTGAAAGATGTTGCTGGACCTCTTTTGCACATGGTAAGCTTTGCAACGGTGCCACCTGTATTGCTCTCACTCCTTGCTTTCCCACCTCAAAGTGCATTTGAATACATCCTTGATGCCTCCTCCAAGCTGGCCGGCTGCCCAATTTTCAGTGCACGAATGATTGGACCCTGATGTCACAGGCGAAGAGCCAGGACTGAAAGATTTTGCTGGACCTCTTCTGCACATGGTAAACTTCGCAACGGTGCCACCTGTATTGCTCTCAGTCCTTGCTGTTCCACCTCAAAGTGCATTCTAATACATCCTTGATGCCTGCTCCCTGCCGTCCGGCTGCCCAGTTTCCAGTGCACGAATGATTGGACTCTGCTCCCACAGGCGAAGAGCCAGGACTGAAAGATGCTGCTGGACCTCTTCTGCACATGGTAAGCTTCTTAACAGTGCCACCTGTATTGCTCTCACTCCTGGCTTTCCCACCTCAAAGTGCATTTGAATACATCCTTGATGCCTGCTCCCAGCCGTCCGGCTGCCTAGTTTCCAGTGCACGAATGATTGGACTCTCCTCCCACAGGCGAAGAGCCAGGACTGAAAGATGCTGCTGGACCTCTTCTGCACATAGTATGCTTTGCAACGGTGCCATTTCTAATGCTCTCACTCCTTGCTTTCCCACCTCAAAGTGCATTTGAATACATCCTTGATGCCTCCTCCAAACTGGCATGCTGCCCAATTTTCAGTGAAAGAATGATTGGAGTCTGCTCCCACAGGCGAAGAGCCAGGACTGAAAGATGCTGCTGGACCTCATCTGCACATGGTAAGCTTCGCAACGGTGCCACCTGTATAGCTCTCACTCCTTGCTTTCACACCACAAAGTGCATTTGAATTCATCCTTGATGCCTGCTCCAGGCTGGCCGGCTGCCCAGTTTTCAGTGCACGAATGATTTTACTCTACTCCCACAGGGAAAGAGCCAGGACTGAAAGATGTTCCTGGATCTCTTCTGCACATGGTAAGCTTCGCAACGGTGCCACCTGCATTGGTCTCACTCCTTGCTTTCCCACCTCAAAGTGCATTTCAATACATCCTAGATGCCTGCTCCCGGCCGTCCGGCTGCCCAGTTTCCAGTGCACGAATGACTGGACCCTGCTCCCACAGGCGAAGAGCCAGGACTGAAAGATGTTGCTGGATCTCTTCTGGACATGGTAAGCTTCGCAACGGTGCCACCTGTATTGCTCTCACTCCTTGCTTTCCCACCTCAAAGTGCATTTGAATACATCCTTGATGCCAGCTTAAGGCTGTCCGGCTGCCCAGTTTCCAGTGCACGAATGATTGGACTCTGCTCCCACTGGCGAAGAGCCAGGACTGAAAGATGTTGCTGGATCTCTTCTGCACATTGTAAGCTTCGCAACGGTGCCACCTGCATTGGTCTCACTCCTTGCTTTCCCAACTCAAAGTGCATTTGAATACATCCTTGATGCCTGCTCCAGACCGCCCGGCTGCCCAGTTTTCAGTGCACGAAGGATTGGACTCTGGTCCCACAGGCGAAGAGGCAGGACTGAAAGATGTTGCTAGATCTCTTCTGCACATGGTAAGCTTTCAACGGTGCCACCTCTAATGCTCTCACTCCTTGCTTTCCCACCTCAAAGTGCATTTGAATACATCCTTGATGCCTCCTCCAAGCTGGCAGGCTGCCCAATTTTCAGTGAAAGAATGATTGGACTCTGCTCCCACAGGCGAAGAGCCAGGACTGAAAGGTGCTGCTGGACCTCTTCTGCACATGGTAAGCTTCGCAACGGTGCCACCTGTATTGCTCTCAATCCTTGCTTTCCCACCTCAAACTGCATTTGAATATATCCTTGATGCCACCTTCAGGCTGTCCGGCTGCCCAGTTTTCAGTGCACGAATGATTGGACTCTGCTCCTACTGGCGAAGAGCCAGGACTGAAAGATGTTGCTGGACCTCATCTGCACATGGAAAACGTCGCAAAGGTGCCACCTGTATTGCTCTCACTCCTTGCTTTCCCACCTCAAAGTGCATTTCAATACATCCTTGATGCCTGCTCCCGGCCGTCCAGCTGCCCAGTTTTCAGTGCAAGAATGATTGGACTCTGCTCCACAGGCGAAGAGCCAGGACTGAAAGATGTTGCTGGATCTCTTCTGCACATGGTAAACTTCGCAACGGTGCCACCTGCATAGGTCTCACTCCTTGCTTTCCCACCTCAAAGTGCATTTGAATACATCCTTGATGCCTCCTCCAGGCTGCCCGGCTGCCCAGTTTTCAGTGCAAGAATGATTGGACTCTGCTCCCACAGGCGAAGAGCCAGGACTGAAAGATGCTGCTGGACCTCTTCTGCACATGGTAAGCTTCGCAACGGTGCCACCTGTATTGCTCTCACTCGTTGCTGTTCCACCTCAAAGTGCATTCCAATCCATCCTTGATGCCTTCTCCCTGCCGTGCGGCTGCCCAATTTTCAGTGAACGAATGATTGGACTCTGCTCCCACAGTCGAAGAGCCAGGAATGAAAGAAATTGCTGGATCTCTTCTGCACATGGTAAGCTTCGCAACGGTGCCACCTGTATTGGTCTCACTCCTTGCTTTCCCACCTCAAAGTGCATTTGAATACATCCTTGATGCCTCCTCCAATCTGGCCTGCTGCCCAATTTTCAGTGAATGAATGATTGGACCCTGCTCCCACAGGCGAAGAGCCAGGACTGAAAGATGCTGCTGGACCTCTTCTGCACATGGTAAGCTTCGCAACGGTGCCACCTGTATTGCTCTCAGTCCTTGCTTTCCCACTTCAAAGTGCATTTGAATATATCCTTGATGCCAGCCTCAGGCTGTCCGGCTGCCCAGTTTCCAGTGCACGAATGATTGGACTCTGCTCCCACTGGCGAAGAGCCAGGACTGAAAGATGTTGCTGGATCTCTTCTGCACATGGTAAGCTTCGCAACGGTGCCACCTGCATTGGTCTCACTCCTTGCTTTCCCACCTCAAAGTGCATTTGAGTACATCCTTGATGCGTGCTCCAGACCGCCCGGCTGCCCAGTTTTCAGTGCACGAAGGATTGGACTCTGGTCCCACAGGCGAAGAGCCAGGACTGAAAGATGTTGCTAGATCTCTTCTGCACATGGTAAGCTTTCAACGGTGCCACCTCTAATGCTCTCACTCCTTGCTTTCCCACCTCAAAGTGCACTTGAATATATCCTTGATGCCCGCTTCTGGCCGGCCGGCTGCCCAGTTTCCAGTGCACGAATGATTGGACTCTGCTCCCACAGGCAAGCAGAAAGGACTGAAACATGCGGCTGGATCTCTTCTGCACATGGTAAGCTTCGCAACGGTGCCACCTGTATTGCTCTCACTCCTTGCTTTCCCACCTCAAAGTGCATTTGAATACATCCTTGATGCCTGCTCCTGGCCATCCGGCTGCCCAGTTTTCACTGCACGAATGATTGGACTCTGCTCCCACAGGCAAAGAGCCAGGACTGAAAGATGTTGCTGGATCTCTTCTGCACATGGTAAGCTTTACAACGGTTCCACCTGCATCGGTCTCACTCTTTGCTTTCCCACCTCAAAGTGCATTTGAATACACCCTTGATGCCTGCTCCAGGCTGGCCGGCTGCCCAGTTTTCAGTGCACGAACATTTGGACCCAGCTCCCACAGGCGAAGAGCCAGGACTGAAAGATGCTGCTGGACCTCTTCTGCACATGGTAAGCTTCGCAACGGTGCCACCTGCATTGCTCTCACTCCTTGCTTTCCCACCTCAAAGTGCATTTGAATACATCCTTGATGCCTGCTCCAGGCTGGCCGGCTGCCCAGTTTTCAGTGCACGAACGATTGGACCCTGCTCCCACAGGCGAAGAGCCAGGACTGAAAGATATTGCTCGACCTCTTGTGCACATGGTAAGCTTTGCAACGGTGCCTCCTGTAATGCACTCACTCCTTCCTTTCCCACCTCAAAGTGCATTTGAATACATCCTTGATGCCTCCTCCAAGCTGGCCGGCTGCCCAATTTTCAGTGAACGAATGATTGGACTCTGCTCCCACAGGCGAAGTTCCAGGACTGAAAGATATTGCTGGACCTCTTGTGCACATGGTAAACTTCGCAACGGTGCCACCTGTATTGCTCTCACTCCTTGGTTTCCCACCTCAAAGTGCATTTGAATACATCCTTGATGCCAGCTCCCGGCCGTCCGGCTGCCCAGTTTTCAGTGCACGAACGATTGGACCCTGCTCCCACAGGCGAAGAGCCAGGACTGAAAGATGCTGCTGGACCTCTTCTGCACATGGTAAGCTTCGCAACGGTGCCACCTGTATTGCTCTCACTCCTTGCTTTCCCACCTCGAAGTGCATTTCAATACATCCTTGATGCCTGCTCCCGGCCGTCTGGCTGCCCAGTTTTCAGTGCACGAATGATTGGACTCTGCTCCCACAGGCGAAGAGCCAGGACTGAAAGATGTTGCTGGATCTCTTCTGCACATGGTAAACTTCGCAACGGTGCCACCTGCATAGGTCTCACACCTTGCTTTCCCACCTCAAAGTGCATTTGAATACATCCTTGATGCCTCCTCCAGGCTGCCCGGCTGCCCAGTTTTCAGTGCAAGAATGATTGGACTCTGCTCCCACAGGCGAAGAGCCAGGACTGAAAGATGCTGCTGGACGTCTTCTGCACATGGTAAGCATCGCAACGGTGCCACCTGTATTGCTCTCAGTCCTTGCTGTTCCACCTCAAAGTGCATTGCAATCCATCCTTGATGCCTGCTCCCTGCCGTCCGGCTGCCCAATTTTCAGTGCAGGAATGATTGGACTCTGCTCCCACAGGCGATGAGCCAGGACTGAAAGATGTTGCTGTATCTCTTCTGCACATGGTAAGCTTCGCAATGGTGCCACCTGTATTGCTCTCACTCCTTGCTTTCCCACCTCAAAGTGCATTTGAACACATTTTTGATGCCTGCTCCCGGCCGTCCGGCTGCCCAATTTTCAGTGCACGAATGATTGGACTCTGCTCCCACAGGCGAAGAGCCAGGACTGAAAGATGTTGCTGGACCTCTTCTGCACATGGGAAACTTCGCAACGGTGCCACCTGTATTGCTCTCACTCCTTGCTTTCCCACCTCAAAGTGCATTTGAATACATCCTTGATGCCTGCTCCCGGGGTCCGGCTGCCCGGGTTTCAGTGCACGAATGATTGGACTCTGCTCCCACAGACGAAGAGCCAGGACTGAAAGATGCTGCTGGATCTCTTCTGCACATGGCAAGCTTTGCAATGGTGAAACCTCTAATGCTCTCATTCCTTGCTTTCCCACCTCAAAGTGCATTTGAATACATCCTTGATGCCTCCTCCAAGCTGGCCGGCTGCCCAATTTTCAGTGAAAGAATGATTGGACTCTGCTCCCACTGGCGAAGACCCAGGACTGAAAGATGTTGCTGGACCTATTCTGCACATGGTAAGCTTCGCAACGGTGCCACCTGTATTGGTCTCACTCCTTGATTTCCCACCTCAATGTGCATTTGAATATATCCTTGATGCCCGCTTCAGGCCGGCCGGCTGCCCAGTTTTCAGTGCACGAATGATTGGACCCTGCTCCCACAGGCAAAGAGCCAGGACTGAAAGATGCTGCTGGACCTCTTCTGCACATGGTAAGCTTCGCAACGGTCCCACCTGCATTGGTCTCACTCCTTGCTTTCCCACCTCAAAGTGCATTTGAATACATCCTTGATGCCTGCTCCAGGCCCTCCGGCTGCCCAGTTTTCAGTGCACGAATGATTGGACTCTGCTCCCACAGTCGAAGAGCCAGGACTGAAAGATGTTGCTGGATCTCTTCTGCACATGGTAAGCTTCGCAACGGTGCCACCTGTATTGCTCTCACTCCTTGCTTTCCCACCTCAAAGTGCATTTGAATACATCCTTGATGCCTGCTCCCGGCCGTCCCGCTGCCCAATTTTCAGTGCACGAATGATTGGACTCTGCTCCCACAGGCGAAGAGCCAGGACTGAAAGATGTTGCTGGACCTCTTCTGCACATGGTAAACTTCGCAACGGTGCCACCTGTATTGCTCTCACTCCTTGCTTTCCCACCTCAAAGTGCATTTGAATACATCCTTGATGCCTGCTCCCGGCCGTACGGCTGCCCAGTTTCCAGTGCACGAATGATTGGACTCTGCTCCCACAGGCGTAGAGCCAGGACTGAAAGATGCTGCTGGACCTCTTCTGCACATGGTAAGCTTCGCAACGGTGCCACCTGTATTGGTCTCACTCTTTGCTTTCCCACCTCAATGTGCATTTGAATATGTCCTTGATGCCCGCTTCAGGCCGGCCGGCTGCCCAGTTTCCAGTGCACGAATGATTGGACCCTGCTCCCACAGGCAAACAGAAAGTACTGGAAGATGCTGCTGGACCTCTTCTGCACATGGTAAGCTTTGCAACGGTGCCACCTGTATTGCTCTCACTCCTTGCTTTCCCACCTCAAAGTGCATTTGAATACATCCTTGATGCCTCCTCCAATCTGGCCTGCTGCCCAATTTTCAGTGAACGAATGATTGGACCCTGCTCCCACAGGCAAAGAGCCAGGACTGAAAGATACTGCTGGACCTCTTCTGCACATGGTAAGCTTCGCAACGGTCCCACCTGCATTGGTCTCACTCCTTGCTTTCCCACCTCAAAGTGCATTTCAATACATCCTAGATGCCTGCTCCAGGCCCTCCGGCTGCCCAGTTTTCAGTGCACGAATGATTGGACTCTGCTCCCACAGTCGAAGAGCCAGGACTGAAAGATGTTGCTGGATCTCTTCTGCACATGGTAAGCTTCGCAACGGTGCCACCTGTATTGCTCTCACTCCTTGCTTTCCCACCTCAAAGAGCATTTGAATACATCCTTTTTGCCTGATCCTGGCCGCCCGGCTGCCCAGTTTTCAGTGCACGAATGATTGGACTCTGCTCCCACAGGCAAAGAGCCAGGACTGAAAGATGTTGCTGGACCTCTTCTGCACATGGTAAGCTTCGCAACGGTGCCACCTGTATTGATCTCACTCCTTGCTTTCCCACCTCAAAGTGCATTTGAATATATCCTTGATGCCATCTTCTGTCTGACCGGCTGCCCAGTTTTCAGTACACGAATGATTGGACTCTGCTCCCACAGGCGAAGACCCAGGACTGAAAGATGTTGCTGGACCTCTTCTGCACATGGTAAGCTTCGCAACGGTGCCACCTGTATTGCTCTCACTCCTTGCTTTCCCACATCAAAGTGCATTTGAATACATCCTTGATGCCTGCTCCCGGGCGTCCGGATGCCCAGTTTTCAGTGCAGGAATGATTGGACTCTTTTCCCACAGGCGAACAGCCAGGACTGAAAGATGCTGCTGGACCTCTTCTGCACATGGTAAGCTTCGCAACGGTGCCACCTGTATTGCTCTCAGTCCTTGCTTTCACATCTCAAAGTGCATTTGAATACATCCTTGATGCCTGCTCCCGGCCGCCCGGCTGCCCAGTTTTCACTGCACGAATGATTGGACTCTGCTCCCACAGGCAAAGAGCCAGGACTGAAAGATGTTGCTGGATCTCTTCTGCACATGGTAAGCTTCGCAACGGCGCCAACTGCATTGGTCTCACTCCTTGCTTTCCCACCTCAAAGTGCATTTGAATATATCCTTGATGCCAGCTTCAGGCTGACCGGCTGCCCAGTTTTCAGTGCAAGAATGACTAGACTCTGCTCCCACAGGCAAAGAGCCAGGACTTAAAGATGTTGCTGGATCTCTTCTGCAAATGGTAAGCTTCGTAACGGTGCCACCAGCATTGCTCTCAGTCCTTGCTTTCCCACCTCAAAGTGCGTTTGAATACATCCTTCATGCCAGCTTCAGGCTGGCCGGCTGCCCAGTTTTCAGTGCACGAACGATTGGACCCTGCTCCCACAGGCGAAGAGCCAGGACAGAAAGATGCTGCTGGACCTCTTCTGCGCATGGTAAGCTTCGCAACGGTGCCACCTGTATTGCACTCACTCCTTGCTTTCCCACCTCAAAGTGCATTTGAATACGTCCTTGATGCCTGCTCCCGGCCGTCTGGCTGCCCAGTTTTCAGTGCACGAATGATTGGACCTTGCTCCCTCAGGCGAAGAGGCAGGACTGAAAGATGTTGCTGGACCTCTTCTGCACATGGTAAACTTTGCAAAGTTTCCACCTGTATTCCTCTCACTCCTTGCTTTCCCACCTCAAAGTGCATTTGAATACATCCTTGATTCCTCCTCCAAGCTGGCCGGCTGCCCAATTTCCTGTGCACGAATGATTGGACTCTGCTCCCACAGGCGAAGAGGCAGGACTGAAATATATTGCTGGATCTCTTGTGCACATGGTAAACTTCGCAACGGTGCCACCTGTATTGCTCTCACTCCTTGCTTTCCCACCTCAAAGTGCATTTGAATATATCCTTGATGCCACCTTCAGTCTGACCGGCTGCCCAGTTTTCAGTACACGAATGATTGGACTCTGCTCCCACAGGCGAAGACCCAGGACTGAAAGATGTTGCTGGACCTCTTGTGCACATGGTAAACTTCGCAACGGTGCCACCTGTATTGCTCTCACTCCTTGCTTTCCCACATCAAAGTGCATTTGAATACATCCTTGATGACTGCCCCCGGCCGGCTGGCTGCCCAGTTCTCAGTGAACGAATGATTGGACTCTGCTCCCACAGGCAAAGAGTCAGGACTGAAAGATGTTGCTGGATCTCTTCTGCACATGGTAAGCTTCGCAACGGTGAAACCTCTAATGCTATCACTCCTGACTTTCCCACCTCAAAGTGCATTTCAATACATCCTTTTTGCCTGATCCCCGCCGCCCGGCTGCCCAGTTTTCAGTGCACGAATGATTGCACTCTGCTCCCACAGGCAAAGAGCCAGGACTGAAAGATGTTTCTGGATCTCTTCTGCACATGGTAAGCTTCGCAACGGTGCCACATGCATTGGTCTCACTCCCTGCTTTCCCACCTCAAAGTGCATTTGAATACATCCTTGATGCCTTCTCCCGGCCGTCTGGACGCCCAGTTTCCAGTGCACGAATGATTGGACTGTGGTCCCGCAGGCGAAGAGCCAGGACTGAGAGATGTTGCTGGATCTCTTCTGCACATGGTAAGCTTCGCAACGGTGCCACCTGTATTGCTCTCACTCCTTGCTTTCCCACCTGAAAGTGCATTTGAATAGATCCTTGATGCCTGCTCCCGGCCGTCCGGCTGCCCAGTTTTCAGTGCACGAATGATTGGACTCTCCTCCCACAGGCAAAGAGCCAGGACTGAAAGATGTTGCTGGATCTCTTCTACACACAGCAAAGATTTGCAACGGTGCCACCTGTATTGCTCTCACTCCTTGCTTTCCCACCTCAAAGCACATTTCAATACATCCTTGATGCCTGCTCCCGGCCGTCCGGCTGCCCAGCTTTCAGTGCACGAATGATTGCACTCTGCTCCCGCAGGCGAAGAGCCAGGACTGAAAGATGCTGCTTGACCTCTTCTGCACATGGTAAGCTTCGCAACGGTGCCACCTGCATTGGTCTCACTCCTTACTTTCCCACCTCAAAGTGCATTTGAATACATCCTTGATGCCTGCTCCAGACCGTCCGGCTGCCCAGTTTCCAGTGCACGAATGATTGGACCCTGCTCCCACAGGCGAAGAGCCAGGACTGAAAGATGTTGCTAGATCTCTTCTGCACATGGTAAGCTTTCAACGGTGCCACCTCTGATGCTCTCACTCCTTGCTTTCCCGCCTCAAAGTGCATTTGAATATATCCTTGATGCCTGCTACCGGCCGTCCGGCTGCCCAGTTTCCAGTGCACGAATGATTGGACTCTCCTCCCACAGGCGAAGAGCCAGGACTGAAAGATGCTGCTGGATGTATTCTGCACATGGTAAGCTTCGCAACGGTGCCACCTGTATTGCTCTCACTCCTTGCTTTTCCACCTCAAAGTGCATTTAAATACATCCTTGATGCCTCCTCCAAGCTGGCCGGCTGCCCAATTTTCAGTGAACGAATGATTGGACCCTGATGTCACAGGCGAAGAGCCAGGACTGAAAGATGCTGCTGGATCTCTTCTGCACATGCTAAACTTCGCAACGGTGCCACCTGCATTGGTCTCACTCCTTGCTTTCCCACCTCAAAGTGCATTTGAATACATCCTTGATGCCTGCTCCCGGCCGTCCGGCCGCCCAGTTTCCAGTGCGCGAATGATTAGACCCTGCTCCCACAGGCGAAGAGCCAGGACTGAAAGATGCTGCTGGATCTCTTCTGCACATGGTAAGCTTCGCAACGGTGCCACCTGTATTGCTCTCACTCCTTGCTTTCCCACCTCAAAGTGCATTTGAATATATCCTTGATGCCTGCTCCCGGGCGTCCGGCTGCCCAGTTTTCAGTGCACGAATGATTGGACTCTGCTCCCACAGGCGAAGAGCCAGGACTGAAAGATGCTGCTGGACCTCTTCTGCACATGGTAAGCTTCGCAACGGTGCCACCTGTATTGCTCTCACTCCTTGCTTTCCCACCTCAACGTGCATTTGAATATATCCTTGATGCCTCCTCCAAGCCGGCCGGCTGCCCAATTTTCAGTGCACGAATGATTGGACTCTGCTCCCACAGGCGAAGAGCCAGGACTGAAAGATGTTGCTGGATCTCTTCTGCACATGGTAACCTTCGCAACGGTGCCACCTGTATTGCTCTCACTCCTTGCTTTCCCACCTCAAAGTGCATTTGAATACATCCTTGATGCCTGCTTCAGACCGTCCGGCTGCCCAGTTTCCAGTGCACGAATGGTTGGACCCAGCTCCCACAGGCGAAGAGCCAGGACTGAAAGATGCTGCTGGACCTCTTCTGCACATGGTAAGCTTCGCAACGGTGCCACCTGCATTGCTCTCACTCCTTGCTTTCCCACCTCAAAGTGCATTTGAATACATCCTTGATGCCTGCTCCAGACCGTCCGGCTGCCCAGTTTCCAGTGCACGAATGATTGGACCCTGCTCCCAGAGGCGAAGAGCCAGGACTGAAAGATGCTGCTGGACCTCTTCTGCACATGGTAAGCTTCGCAACGGTGCCAACTGTATTGCCCTCACTCCTTGGCTTCCCACCTCAAATTGCATTTGAATACATACTTGATGCCTGCTCCCGGCCGTCCGGCTGCCCAGTTTTCAGTGCACGAATGATTGGACTCTCCTCCCACAGGCAAAGAGCCAGGACTGAAAGATGTTGCTGGATCTCTTCTACACACAGCAAACTTTGCAACGGTGCCACCTGTATTGCTCTCACTCCTTGATTTCCCACCTCAAAGTGCATTTAAATACATCCTTGATGCCTCCTCCAAGCTGGCCGGCTGCCCAATTTTCAGTGAACGAATGATAGGACCCTGATGTCACAGACGAAGAGCCAGGACTGAAAGATGCTGCTGGAACTCTTCTGCACATGGTAAGCTTCGCAACCGTTCCACCCGCGTTGCTCTCACTCCTTGCTTTCCCACCTCAAAGTGCATTTGAATACATCCTTGATGCCTGCTCCAGACCGTCTGGCTGCCCATTTTCCAGTGCACGAATGATTGGACCCAGCTACCACAGGCGAAGAGCCAGGACTGAAAGATACTGCTGGACCTCTTCTGCACATGGTAAGCTTCGCAACGGTGCCACCTGTATTGCTCTCACTCCTTGCTTTCCCACCTCAAAGTGCATTTGAATACATCCTTGATGCCTGCTCCCAGCCGTCCGGCTGCCCAGTTTTCAGTGCACGAATGATTGGACTCTGCTCCCACAGACAAAGAGCCAGGACTGAAAGATGCTGCTGGAACTCTTCTGCACATGGTAAGCTTCGCAACGGTGCCAAATGTATTGCTCTCACTCCTTGCTTTCCCACCTTAAAGTGCATTTGAATACATCCTTGATGCCTGCTCCCGGCCGTCCGGCTGCCCAGTTTCCAATGCACGAATGATTGGACTCTCCTCTCACAGGCGAAGAGCCAGGACTGAAAGATGCTTCTGGACGTCTTCTGCACATGGTAAGCTTCGCAACGGTGCCACCTGCATTGGTCTCACTCCTTGCTTTCCCACCTCAAAGTGCATTTGAATACATCCTTGATGCCTGCTCCAGACCGTCCGGCTGCCCAGTTTCCAGTGCACGAATGATTGGACCCTGCTCCCACAGGCGAAGAGCCAGGACTGAAAGATGCTGCTGGACCTCTTCTGCACATGGTAAGCTTCGCAACGATGCCACCTGTATTGCTCTCACTCCTTGCTTTCCCACCTCAAAGGGCATTTGAATACATCCTTGATGCCTGCTCCCGGCCGTCCGGCTGCCCAGTTTTCAGTGCACGAGTGATTGGACTCTCCTCCCACAGGCAAAGAGCCAGGACTGAAAGATGTTGCTGGATCTCTTCTACACACAGCAAACTTTGCAACGGTGCCACCTGTATTGCTCTCACTCCTTGCTTTCCCACCTCAAAGTGCATTTAAATACATCCTTGATGCCTCCTCCAAGCTGGCCAGCTGCCCAATTTTCAGTGAACGAATGATAGGACCCTGATGTCACAGACGAAGAGCCAGGACGGAAAGATGCTGCTGGACCTCTTCTGCACATGGTAAGCTTCGCAACGGTGCCACCTGTATTGCTCTCACTCCTTGCTTTCCCACCTCAAAGTGCATTTGAGTACATCCTTGATGCCTGCTCCCGGCCGTCCGGCTGCCCAGCTTTCAGTGCACGAATGATAGGACTCTGCTCCCGCAGAGAAAGAGCCAGGACTGAAAGATGCTGTTGGAACTCTTCTGCACATGGTAAGCTTCGCAACGGTGCCACCTGTATTGCTCTCACTCCTTGCTTTCCCACCTCAAAGTGCATTTGAATACATCCTTGATGCCTGCTCCCGGCCGTCCGGCTGCCCTGCTTTCAGTGCACGAATGATTGGACTCTGCTCCCACAGACAAAGAGCCAGGACTGAAAGATGCTGCTGGAACTCTTCTGCACATGGTAAGCTTCGCACCGGTGCAACCTGTATTGCTCTCACTCCTTGCTTTCCCACCTCAACGTGCATTTGAATATATCCTTGATGCCAGCTTCAGGCTGTCCGGCTGCCCAGTTTCCAGTGCACGAATGATTGGACTCTGCTCCCACAGACGAAGAGCCAGGACTGAAAGATGTTGCTGGACCTCTTTTGCACACAGTAAGCTTCGCAACGGTGCCACCTGTATTGCTCTCACTCCTTGCTTTCCCACCTCAAAGTGCATTTGAATACATCCTTGATGCCTGCTCCCGGCCGTCTGGCTGCCCAGCTTTCAGTGCACGAATGATTGCACTCTGCTCCCACAGACAAAGAGCCAGGACTGAAAGATGCTGCTGGACCTCTTCTGCACATGGTAAGCTTCGCAACGGTGCCACCTGTATTGCTCTCACTCCTTGATTTCCCACCTCAAAGTGCATTTGAATACATCCTTGATGCCTGCTCCCGGCCGTCCGGCTGCCCACTTTCCAATGCACGAATGATTGGACTCTCCTCTCACAGGCGAAGAGCCAGGACTGAAAGATGCTTCTGGACCTCTTCTGCACATGGTAAGCTTCGCAACGGTGCCACCTGCATTGGTCTCACTCCTTGCTTTCCCACCTCAAAGTGCATTTGAATGCATCCTTGATGCCTGCTCCAGACCGTCCGGCTGCCCAGTTTCCAGTGCACGAATGATTGGACCCTGCTCCCACAGGCGAAGAGCCAGGACTGAAAGATGCTGCTGGACCTCTTCTGCACATGGTAAGCTTCGCAACGATGCCACCTGTATTGCTCTCACTCCTTGCTTTCCCACCTCAAAGGGCATTTGAATACATCCTTGATGCCTGCTCCCGGCCGTCCGGCCGCCCAGTTTTCAGTGCACGAGTGATTGGACTCTCCTCCCACAGGCAAAGAGCCAGGACTGAAAGTTGTTGCTGGATCTCTTCTACACACAGCAAACTTTGCAACGGTGCCACCTGTATTGCTCTCACTCCTTGCTTTCCCACCTCAAAGTGCATTTCAATACATCCTTGATGCCTGCTCCCGGCCGTCCGGCTGCCCAGTTTTCAGTGCAGGAATGATTGGACTCTGCTCCCACAGGCGAAGAGCCAGGACTGAAAGATGTTGCTGGATCTCTTCTGCACATGGTAAGCTTCGCAACGGTGCCACCTGTATTGGTCTCACTCCTTGCTTTCCCACCGCAATGTGCATTTGAATATATCCTTGATGCCCGCTTCAGGCCGGCCGGCTGCCCAGTTTCCAGTGCACGAATGATTGGACCCTGCTCCCACAGGCAAACAGAAAGGACTGAAAGATGCTGCTGGACCTCTTCTGCACATGGTAAGCTTCGCAACGGTGCCACCTGTATTGCTCTCACTCCTTGCTTTCCCACCTCAAAGTGCATTTGAATACATCCTTGATGCCTCCTCCAATCTGGCCTGCTGCCCAATTTTCAGTGAACGAATGATTGGACCCTGCTCCCACATGCGAAGAGCCAGGACTGAAAGATGCTGCTGGACCTCTTCTGCACATGGTAAGCTTCGCAACGGTGCCCCCTCTATTGCTCTCACTCCTTGCTTTCCCACCTCAAAGTGCATTTGAATATATCCTTGATGCCCGCTTCAGGCCGGCCGGCTGCCCAGTTTCCAGTGCACGAATGATTGGACTCTGCTCCCACAGGCAAGCAGAAAGGACTGAAAGATGCGGCTGGATCTCTTCTGCACATGGTAAGCTTCGCAACGGTGCCACCTGTATTGCTCTCACTCCTTGCTTTCCCACCTCAAAGTGCATTTGAATACATCCTTGATGCCTGCTCCCGGCCATCCGGCTGCCCAGTTTTCACTGCACGAATGATTGGACTCTGCTCCCACAGGCAAAGAGCCAGGACTGAAAGATGTTGCTGGATCTCTTCTGCACATGGTAAGCTTTACAACGGTTCCACCTGCATGGGTCTCACTCTTTGCTTTCCCACCTCAAAGTGCATTTGAATACATCCTTGATGCCTGCTCCTGGCTGGCCGGCTGCCCAGTTTTCAGTGCACGAACGATTGGACCCTGCTCCCACAGGCAAAGAGCCAGGACTGAAAGATGTTGCTGGATCTCTTCTGCACATGGTAAGCTTCGCAACGGTGCCACCTGCATTGCTCTCACTCCTTGCTTTCCCACCTCAAAGTGCATTTGAATACATCCTTGATGCCTGCTCCAGGCTGGCCGGCTGCCCACTTTTCAGTGCACGAACGATTGGACCCTGCTCCCACAGGCGAAGAGCCAGGACTGAAAGATGCTGCTGGACCTCTTCTGCACATGGTAAGCTTCGCAACGGTGCCACCTGTATTGCTCTCACTCCTTGCTTTCCCACCTCAAAGTGCATTTCAATACATCCTTGATGCCTGCTCCCGGCCGTCTGGCTGCCCAGTTTTCAGTGCACGAATGATTGGACTCTGCTCCCACAGACGAAGAGCCAGGACTGAAAGATATTGCTGGATCTCTTCTGCACATGGTAAGCTTTGCAACGGTGAAACCTCTAATGCTCTCATTCCTTGCTTTCAAACGTCAAAGTGCATTTGAATACATCCTTGATGCCTCCTCCAAGCTGGCCGGCTGCCCAATTTTCAGTGAACGAATGATTGGACTCTGCTCCCACAGGCGAAGAGTCAGGACTGAAAGATGTTGCTGGACCTCTTCTGCACATGGTAAACTTCGCAACGGTGCCACCTGTATTGCTCTCACTCCTTGCTTTCCCACCTGAAAGTGCATTTGAATACATCCTTGATGCCTGCACCCGGGGTCCGGCTGCCCGGGTTTCAGTGCACGAATGATTGGACTCTGCTCCCACAGGCGAAGAGCGAGGACTGAAAGATGTTGCTGGATCTCTTCTGCACATGGTAAGCTTCGCAACGGTGCCACCTGTATTGCTCTCAGTCCTTGCTTTTCCACCTCAAAGTGCATTTCAATACATCCTTGATGCCTGCTCCTGGCTGCCCGGCTGCCCAGTTTTCAGTGCACGAATGATTGGACTCTGCTCCCACAGGCAAAGAGCCAGGACTGAAAGATGCTGCTGGACCTCTTCTGCACATGGTAAGCTTCGCAACGGACCAACATGCATTGTTCTCACTCCTTGCTTTCCCAACTCAAAGCGCTTTTGAATACATCCTTGATGCCTGCTCCAGCCCCTCCGGCTGCCCAGTTTTCAGTGCACAAATGATTGGACTCTGCTCCCACAGTCGAAGAGCCAGGACTGAAAGATGTTGCTGGATCTCTTCTGCACATGGTAAGCTTCGCAAAGGTGCCACCTGTATTGCTCTCACTCCTTGCTTTCCCACCTCAAAGTTCATTTCAATACATCCTTGATGCCTGCTCCCGGCCGTCTGGCTGCCCAGTTTTCAGTGCACGAATGATTGGACTCTGCTCCCACAGACGAAGAGCCAGGACTGAAAGATGCTGCTGGATCTCTTCTGCACATGGCAAGCTTTGCAACGGTGAAACCTCTAATGCTCTCATTCCTTGCTTTCCCACCTCAAAGTGCATTTGAATACATCCTTGATGCCTCCTCCAAGCTGGCCGGCTGCCCAATTTTCAGTGAAAGAATGATTGGACTCTGCTCCCACTGGCGAAGACCCAGGACTGAAAGATGTTGCTGGACCTCTTCTGCACATGGTAAGCTTCGCAACGGTGCCACCTGTATTGGTCTCACTCCTTGCTTTCCCATCTGAAAGTGCATTTGAATATATCCTTGAAGCCCGCTTCAGGCCGGCAGCCTGCTCAGTTTTCAGTGCACGAATAATTGGACACTGCTCCCACAGGCAAAGAGCCAGGACTGAAAGATGCTGCTGGACCTCTTCTGCACATGGTAAGCTTCGCAACGGTCCCACCTGCATTGGTCTCACTCCTTGCTTTCCCAACTCAAAGTGCATTTGAATACATCCTTGATGCCTGCTCCAGGCTGGCCGGCTGCCCAGTTTTCAGTACACGAACGATTGGACCCTGCTCCCACAGGCGAAGAGCCAGGACTGAAAGATGGCGCTGGACATCTTCTGCACATGGTAAGCTTCGCAACGGTGCCACCTGTATTGCTCTCACTCCTTGCTTTCCCACCTCAAAGTGCATTTGAATACATCCTTTTTGCCTGATCCCGGCCGCCCGGCTGCCCAGTTTTCAGTGCACGAATGATTGGACTCTGCTCCCACAGGCGCAGAGCCAGGACTGAAAGATGTTGCTGGATCTCTTCTGCAGATGGTAAGCTTCGCAACGGTGCCACCTGCATTGCTCTCACTCCTTGCTTTCCCACCTGAAAGGGCATTTGAATACATCCTTGATGCCTGCTCCCGGGGTCCGGCTGCCCAGGTTTCAGTGCACGAATGATTGGACTCTGCTCCCACAGGCGAAGAGCCAGGACTGAAAGATGCTGCTGCACCTCTTCTGCACATGGTAAGCTTCGCAACGGTGCCACCTGTATTGCTCTCAGTCCTTGCTTTTCCACCTCAAAGTGCATTTCAATACATCCCTGATGCCTGCTCCCGGCCGGCTGGCTGCCCAGTTTTCAGTGCACGAATGATTGGACTCTGCTCCCACAGGCAAAGAGCCAGGACTGAAAGATGTTGCTGGACCTCTTCTGCACATGGTAAGCTTCGCAACGGTGCCACCTGTATTGATCTCACTCCTTGCTTTCCCACCTCAAAGTGCATTTGAATATATCCTTGATGCCATCTTCAGTCTGACCGGCTGCCCAGTTTTCAGTACACGAATGATTGGACTCTGCTCCCTCAGGCGAAGACCCAGGACTGAAAGATGTTGCTGGACCTCTTCTGCACATGGTAAGCTTCGCAACGGTGCCACCTGTATTGCTCTCACTCCTTGCTTTCCCACATCAAAGTGCATTTGAATACATCCTTGATGCCTGCTCCCGGCCGCCCGGCTGCCCAGTTTTCACGGCACGAATGATTGGACTCTGCTCCCACAGGCAAAGAGCCAGGACTGAAAGATGTTGCTGGATCTCTTCTGCACATGGTAAGCTTCGCAACGGTGCCACCTGCATTGGTCTCACTCCTTGCTTTCCCACCTCAACGTGCATTTGAATATATCCTTGATGCCAGCTTCAGGCTGACCGGCTGCCCAGTTTTCAGTGCAAGAATGATTGGACTCTGCTCCCACAGGCAAAGAGCCAGGACTTAAAGATGTTGCTGGATCTCTTCTGCAAATGGTCAGCTTCGTAACGGTGCCACCAGCATTGCTCTCAGCCTTTGCTTTCCCACCTCAAAGTGCATTTGAATACATCCTTCATGCCAGATTCAGGCTGGCCGTCTGCCCAGTTTTCAGTGCACGAATGATTGGACTCTGCTCCCACAGGCGCAGAGCCAGGACAGAAAGATGCTGCTGGACCTCTTCTGCGCATGGTAAGCTTCGCAACGGTGCCACCTGTATTGCACTCACTCCTTGCTTTCCCACCTCAAAGTACATTTGAATACGTCCTTGATGCCTGCTCCCGGCCGTCTGGCTGCCCAGTTTTCAGTGCACGAATGATTGGACTCTGCTCCCACAGGCAAAGAGCCAGGACTGAAAGATGCTGCTGGACCTCTTGTGCACATGCTAAACTTCACAACGTTGCCACCTGTATTGCTCTCAGTCCTTGCTTTCCCAGCTCAAAGTGCATTTCAATACATCCTTGATGTCAGCTCCCGGCCGTCCGGCTGCCCAGTTTTCAGTGCACGAATAATTGGACTCTGCTCCCACAGGCGCAGAGCTAGGACTGAAAGATGTTGCTGGATCTCTTCTGCACATGGTAAGCTTCGCAACGGTGCCACCTGCATTGGTCTCACTCCTTGCTTTCCCACCTCAAAGTGCATTTGCACACATCCTTGATGCCTGCTCCGGGCCGTCCAGCTGCCCAGTTTCCAGTGCACGAATGATTGGACTCTGCTCCCACAGGCGAAGAGCCAGGACTGAAAGATGCTGCTGGACCTCTTCTGAACACGGTGAACTTTGCAACGGTGCCACCTGCATTGGTCTCACTCCTTGCTTTCCCACCTCAAAGTGCATTTGAATACATCCTTGATGCCTCCTCCAAGCTGGCCGGCTGCCCAATTTTCAGTGAACGAATGATAGGACCCTGATGTCACAGACGAAGAGCCAGGACGGAAAGATGCTGCTGAATCTCTTCTACACATGGTAAGCTTCGCAACGGTGCCACCTGCATTGCTCTCACTCCTTGGTTTCCCACCTCAAAGTGCATTTGAATACATCCTTGATGCCTGCTCCAGACCGTCCGGCTGCCCAGTTTCCAGTGCACGAATGATTGGACCCTCCTCCCACAGGCGAAGAGCCAGGATTGAAAGATGCTGCTGGACCTCTTCTGCACATGGTAAGCTTCGCAACGGTGCCACCTGCATTGCTATCACTCCTTGCTTTCCCACCTCAAAGTGCATTTGAATACATGCTTGATGCCTGCTCCCGGCCGTCCGGCTGCCCAGTTTTCAGTGCACGAATGATTGGACTCTCCTCCCACAGGCAAAGAGCCAGCACTGAAAGATGTTGCTGGATCTCTTCTACACACAGCAAACTTTGCAACGGTGCCACCTGTATTGCTCTCACTCCTTGCTTTCCCACCTCAAAGTGCATTTCAATATATCCTTGATGCCTGCTCCCGGCCATCCAGCTGCCCAGTTTCCTGTGCACGAATGATTGGACCCTGCTCCCACAGGCGAAGAGCCAGGACTGAAAGATGCTGCTGGACCTCTTCTGCACATGGTAAGCTTCGCAACGGTGCCACCTGCATTGCTCTCACTCCTTGCTTTCCCACCTCAAAGTGCATTTGAATACATCTTTGATGCCTGCTCCCGGCCGTCCGGCTGCCCAGTTTTCAGTGCACGAACGATTGGACTCTGCTCCCACAGACAAAGAGCCAGGACTGAAAGATGCTGCTGGAACTCTTCTGCACATGGTAAGCTTCGCAACGGTGCCACCTGTATTGCTCTCACTCCTTGCTTTCCCACCTCAAAGTGCATTTGAATACATCCTTGATGCCTCCTCCAAGCTGGCCGGCTCCCCAGTTTTCAGTACACGAATGATTGGACTCTGCTCCCACAGACGAAGAGCCAGTACTGAAAGATGTTGCTGGACCTCTTCTTCACATGGTAAACTTCGCAACGGTGCCACCTGTATTGCTCTCACTCCTTGCTTTCCCACCTCAAAGTGCATTTAAATACATCCTTGATGCCTCCTCCAAGCTGGCCAGCTGCCCAATTTTCAGTGAACGAATGATAGGACCCTGATGTCACAGACGAAGAGCCAGGACGGAAAGATGCTGCTGGACCTCTTCTGCACATGGTAAGCTTCGCAACGGTGCCAGCTGTATTGCTCTCACTCCTTGCTTTCCCACCTCAAAGTGCATTTGAGTACATCCTTGATGCCTGCTCCCGGCCGTCCGGCTGCCCAGCTTTCAGTGCACGAATGATTGGACTCTCCTCCCACAGGCAAAGAGCCAGGACTGAAAGATGCTTCTGGACCTCTTCTGCACATGGTAAGCTTCGCAACGGTGCCACCTGCATTGGTCTCACTCCTTGCTTTCCCACCTCAAAGTGCATTTGAATACATCCTTGATGCCTGCTCCAGACCGTCCGGCTGCCCAGTTTCCAGTGCACGAATGATTGGACCCTGCTCCCACAGGCGAAGAGCCAGGACTGAAAGATGCTGCTGGACCTCTTCTGCACATGGTAAGCTTCGCAACGGTGCCACCTGCATTGCTCTCACTCCTTGCTTTCCCACCTCAAAGGGCATTTGAATACATCCTTGATGCCTGCTCCCGGCCGTCCGGCCGCCCAGTTTTCAGTGCACGAGTGATTGGACTCTCCTCCCACAGGCAAAGAGCCAGGACTGAAAGATGTTGCTGGATCTCTTCTACACACAGCAAACTTTGCAACGGTGCCACCTGTATTGCTCTCACTCCTTGCTTTCCCACCTCAAAGTGCATTTCAATACATCCTTGATGCCTGCTCCCGGCCGTCCGGCTGCCCAGTTTTCAGTGCAGGAATGATTGGACTCTGTTCCCACAGGCGAAGAGCCAGGACTGAAAGATGTTGCTGGATCTCTTCTGCACATGGTAAGCTTCGCAACAGTGCCACCTGTATTGCTCTCACTCCTTGCTTTCCCACCTCAAAGTGCATTTGAATACATCCTTGATGCCTCCTCCAATCTGGCCTGCTGCCCAATTTTCAGTGAACGAATGATTGGACCCTGCTCCCACATGCGAAGAGCCAGGACTGAAAGATGCTGCTGGACCTCTTCTGCACATGGTAAGCTTCGCAACGGTGCCCCCTCTATTGCTCTCACTCCTTGCTTGCCCACCTCAAAGTGCATTTGAATATATCCTTGATGCCCGCTTCAGGCCGGCCGGCTGCCCAGTTTCCAGTGCACGAATGATTGGACTCTGCTCCCACAGGCAAGCAGAAAGGACTGAAAGATGCTGCTGGATCTCTTCTGCACATGGTAAGCTTCGCAACGGTGCCACCTGCATTGGTCTCACTCCTTGCTTTCCCACCTCAAAGTGCATTTGAATATATCCTTGATGCCTGCTTCAGGCTGACCGGCTGCCCAGTTTTCAGTGCAAGAATGATTGGACTCTGCTCCCACAGGCAAAGAGCCAGGACTTAAAGATGTTGCTGGATCTCTTCTGCAAATGGTAAGCTTCGTAACGGTGCCACCAGCATTGCTCTCAGCCCTTGCTTTCCCACCTCAAAGTGCATTTGAATACATCCTTCATGCCAGATTCAGGCTGGCCGTCTGCCCAGTTTTCAGTGCACGAATGATTGGACTCTGCTCCCACAGGCGCAGAGCCAGGACTGAAAGATGCTGCTGGACCTCTTCTGCGCATGGTAAGCTTCGCAACGGTGCCACCTGTATTGCACTCACTCCTTGCTTTCCCACCTCAAAGTACATTTGAATACGTCCTTGATGCCTGCTCCCGGCCGTCTGGCTGCCCAGTTTTCAGTGCACGAATGATTGGACTCTGCTCCCACAGGCAAAGAGCCAGGACTGAAAGATGCTGCTGGACCTCTTGTGCACATGCTAAACTTCACAACGTTGCCACCTGTATTGCTCTCAGTCCTTGCTTTCCCAGCTCAAAGTGCATTTCAATACATCCTTGATGTCAGCTTCCGGCCGTCCGGCTGCCCAGTTTTCAGTGCACGAATGATTGGACTCTGCTCCCACAGGCGCAGAGCCAGGACTGAAAGATGTTGCTGGATCTCTTCTGCACATGGTAAGCTTCGCAACGGTGCCGCCTGCATTGGTCTCACTCCTTGCTTTCCCACCTCAAAGTGCATTTGCACACATCCTTGATGCCTGCTCCGGGCCGTCCAGCTGCCCAGGTTTCAGTGCACGAATGATTGGACTCTGCTCCCACAGGCGAAGAGCCAGGACTGAAAGATGCTGCTGGACCTCTTCTGAACACGGTGAACTTTGCAACGGTGCCACCTGCATTGGTCTCACTCCTTGCTTTCCCACCTCAAAGTGCATTTGAATACATCCTTGATGCCTGCTCCAGACCGTCCGGCTGCCCAGTTTCCAGTGCACGAATGATTGGACCCTGCTCCCACAGGCGAAGAGCCAGGACTGAAAGATGCTGCTGGACCTCTTCTGCACATGGTAAGCTTCGCAACGATGCCACCTGTATTGCTCTCACTCCTTGCTTTCCCACCTCAAAGGGCATTTGAATACATCCTTGATGCCTGCTCCCGGCCGTCCGGCTGCCCAGTTTTCAGTGCACGAGTGATTGGACTCTCCTCCCACAGGCAAAGAGCCAGGACTGAAAGATGTTGCTGGATCTCTTCTACACACAGCAAACTTTGCAACGGTGCCACCTGTATTGCTCTCACTCCTTGCTTTCCCACCTCAAAGTGCATTTGAATACATCCTTGATGCCTGCTCCCGGCCATCCGGCTGCCCAGTTTCCAGGGCACGAATGATTGGACCCAGCTCCCACAGGCGAAGAGCCAGGACTGAAAGATACTGCTGGACCTCTTCTGCACATGGTAAGCTTCGCACCGGTGCAACCTGTATTGCTCTCACTCCTTGCTTTCCCACCTCAACGTGCATTTGAATATATCCTTGATGCCAGCTTCAGGCTGTCCGGCTGCCCAGTTTCCAGTGCACGAATGATTGGACTCTGCTCCCACAGACGAAGAGCCAGGACTGAAAGATGTTGCTGGACCTCTTTTGCACACAGTAAGCTTCGCAACGGTGCCACCTGTATTGCTCTCACTCCTTGCTTTCCCACCTCAAAGTGCATTTGAATACATCCTTGATGCCTGCTCCCGGCCGTCTGGCTGCCCAGCTTTCAGTGCACGAATGATTGCACTCTGCTCCCACAGACAAAGAGCCAGGACTGAAAGATGCTGCTGGACCTCTTCTGCACATGGTAAGCTTCGCAACGGTGCCACCTGTATTGCTCTCACTCCTTGATTTCCCACCTCAAAGTGCATTTGAATACATCCTTGATGCCTGCTCCCGGCCGTCCGGCTGCCCACTTTCCAATGCACGAATGATTGGACTCTCCTCTCACAGGCGAAGAGCCAGGACTGAAAGATGCTTCTGGACCTCTTCTGCACATGGTAAGCTTCGCAACGGTGCCACCTGCATTGGTCTCACTCCTTGCTTTCCCACCTCAAAGTGCATTTGAATACATCCTTGATGCCTGCTCTAGACCGTCCGGCTGCCCAGTTTCCAGTGCACGAATGATTGGACCCTGCTCCCACAGGCGAAGAGCCAGGACTGAAAGATGCTGCTGGACCTCTTCTGCACATGGTAAACTTCGCAACGGTGCCACCTGTATTGCTCTCACTCCTTGCTTTCCCACCTCAAAGGGCATTTGAATACATCCTTGATGCCTGCTCCCGGCCGTCCGGCCGCCCAGTTTTCAGTGCACGAGTGATTGGACTCTCCTCCCACAGGCAAAGAGCCAGGACTGAAAGATGTTGCTGGATCTCTTCTACACACAGCAAACTTTGCAACGGTGCCACCTGTATTGCTCTCACTCCTTGCTTTCCCACCTCAAAGTGCATTTCAATACATCCTTGATGCCTGCTCCCGGCCGTCCGGCTGCCCAGTTTTCAGTGCAGGAATGATTGGACTCTGCTCCCACAGGCGAAGAGCCAGGACTGAAAGATGTTGCTGGATCTCTTCTGCACATGGTAAGCTTCGCAACGGTGAAACCTCTAATGCTCTCATTCCTTGCTTTCCCACGTCAAAGTGCATTTGAATACATCCTTGTTGCCTCCTCCAAGCTGGCCGGCTGCCGAATTTTTAGTGAAAGAATGATTGGACTCTGCTCCCACTGGCGAAGACCCAGGACTGAAAGATGTTGCTGGACCTCTTCTGCACATGGTAAGCTTCGCAACGGTGCCACCTGTATTGCTCTCACTCCTTGCTTTCCCACCTCAAAGTGCATTTGAATATATCCTTGATGCCCGCTTCATGCCGGCCGGCTGCCCAGTTTTCAGTGCACGAATGATTGGACCCTGCTCCCACAGGCAAAGAGCCAGGACTGAAAGATACTGCTGGACCTCTTCTGCACATGGTAAGCTTCGCAACGGTGCCACCTGTATTGCTCTCACTCCTTGCTTTCCCACTTCAAAGTGCATTTGAATACATCCTTGATGCCTGCTCCAGGCTGGCCGGCTGCCCAGTTTTCAGTGCACGAACGATTGGACCCTGCTCCCAGAGGCGAAGAGCCAGGACTGAAAGATGCTCCTGGACCTCTTCTGCACAGGGTAAGCTTCGCAACGGTGCCACCTGTATTGCTCTCACTCCTTGCTTTCCCACCTCAAAGTGCATTTGAATACATCCTTGATGCCTCCTCCAAGCTGGCCGGCTGCCCAATTTTCAGTGAACGAATGATTGGACTCTGCTCCCACAGGCGAAGAGTCAGGACTGAAAGATATTGCTGGACCTCTTCTGCACATGGTAAACTTCGCAACGGTGCCACCTGTATTGCTCTCACTCCTTGCTTTCCCACCTGAAAGAGCATTTGAATACATCCTTGATGCCTGCACCCGGGGTCCGGCTGCCCGGGTTTCAGTGCACGAATGATTGGACTCTGCTCCCACAGGCGAAGAGCCAGGACTGAAAGATGTTGCTGGATCTCTTCTGCACATGGTAAGCTTCGCAACGGACCCACCTGCATTGGTCTCACTCCTTGCTTTCCCAACTCAAAGCGCTTTTGAATACATCCTTGATGCCTGCTCCAGCCCCTCCGGCTGCCCAGTTTTCAGTGCACAAATGATTGGACTCTGCTCCCACAGTCGAAGAGCCAGGACTGAAAGATGTTGCTGGATCTCTTCTGCACATGGTAAGCTTCGCAACGGTGCCACCTGTATTGCTCTCACTCCTTGCTTTCCCACCTCAAAGTTCATTTCAATACATCCTTGATGCCTGCTCCCGGCCGTCTGGCTGCCCAGTTTTCAGTGCACGAATGATTGGACTCTGCTCCCACAGACGAAGAGCCAGGACTGAAAGATGCTGCTGGATCTCTTCTGCACATGGCAAGCTTTGCAACGGTGAAACCTCTAATGCTCTCATTCCTTGCTTTCCCACCTCAAAGTGCATTTGAATACATCCTTGATGCCTCCTCCAAGCTGGCCGGCTGCCCAATTTTCAGTGAAAGAATGATTGGACTCTGCTCCCACTGGCGAAGACCCAGGACTGAAAGATGTTGCTGGACCTCTTCTGCACATGGTAAGCTTCGCAACGGTGCCACCTGTATTGGTCTCACTCCTTGCTTTCCCATCTGAAAGTGCATTTGAATATATCCTTGAAGCCCGCTTCAGGCCGGCAGCCTGCTCAGTTTTCAGTGCACGAATAATTGGACACTGCTCCCACAGGCAAAGAGCCAGGACTGAAAGATGCTGCTGGACCTCTTCTGCACATGGTAAGCTTCGCAACGGTCCCACCTGCATTGGTCTCACTCCTTGCTTTCCCAACTCAAAGTGCATTTGAATACATCCTTGATGCCTGCTCCAGGCCCTCCGGCTGCCCAGTTTTCAGTGCACGAATGATTGGACTCTGCTCCCACAGTCGAAGGGCCAGGACTGAAAGATGTTGCTGTATCTCTTCTGCACATGGTAAGCTTTGCAACGGTGCCTCCTGTAATGCTCTCACTCCTTGCTTTCCCACCTCAAAGTGCATTTGAATATATCCTTGATGCCTGCTCCAGGCTGGCCGGCTGCCCAGTTTTCAGTACACGAACGATTGGACCCTGCTCCCACAGGCGAAGAGCCAGGAGTGAAAGATGGCGCTGGACATCTTCTGAACATGGTAAGCTTCGCAACGGTGCCACCTGTATTGCTCTCACTCCTTGCTTTCCCACCTCAAAGTGCATTTGAATACATCGTTTTTGCCTGATCCCGGCCGCCCGGCTGCCCAGTTTTCAGTGCACGAATGATTGGACTCTGCTCCCACAGGCAAAGAGCCAGGACTGAAAGATGTTGCTGGATCTCTTCTGCACATGGTAAGCTTCGCAACGGTGCCACCTGCATTGCTCTCACTCCTTGCTTTCCCACCTCAAAGTGCATTTCAATACATCCTTGATGCCTGTTCCAGGCTGGCCGGCTGCCCAGTTTTCAGTGCACGAACGATTGGACCCTGCTCCCACAGGCGAAGAGCCAGGACTGAAAGATGCTGCTGGACCTCTTCTGCACAGGGTAAGCTTCGCAATGGTGCCACCTGTATTGCTCTCACTCCTTGCTTTCCCACCTCAAAGTGCATTTGAATACATCCTTGATGCCTGCTCCCGGCCGTCCGGCTGCCCAGTTTTCAGTGCACGAATGATTGGACTCTGCTCCCACAGGCGAAGAGCCAGGACTGAAAGTTATTGCTGGACCTATTCTGCACATGGTAAACTTCGCAACGGTGCCACCTGTATTGCTCTCACTCCTTGCTTTCCCACCTGAAAGGGCATTTGAATACATCCTTGATGCCTGCTCCCGGGGTCCGGCTGCCCAGGTTTCAGTGCACGAATGATTGGACTCTGCTCCCACAGGCGAAGAGCCAGGACTGAAAGATGCTGCTGGATGTCTTCTGCACATGGTAAGCTTCGCAACGGTGCCACCTGTATTGCTCTCAGTCCTTGCTTTTCCACCTCAAAGTGCATTTCAATACATCCCTGATGCCTGCTCCCGGCCGGCTGGCTGCCCAGTTTTCAGTGCACGAATGATTGGACTCTGCTCCCACAGGCAAAGAGCCAGGACTGAAAGATGTTGCTGGACCTCTTCTGCACATGGTAAGCTTCGCAACGGTGCCACCTGTATTGATCTCACTCCTTGCTTTCCCACCTCAAAGTGCATTTGAATATATCCTTGATGCCATCTTCAGTCTGACCGGCTGCCCAGTTTTCAGTACACGAATGATTGGACTCTGCTCCCTCAGGCGAAGAGCCAGGACTGAAAGATGCTGCTGGACCTCTTCTGCACATGGTAAGCTTCGCAACGGTGCCACCTGTATTGCTCTCACTCCTTGCTTTCCCACATCAAAGTGCATTTGAATACATCCTTGATGCCTGCTCCCGGCCGTCCGGCTGCCCAGTTTTCAGTGCACGAATGATTGGACTCTGCTCCCACAGGCGAAGAGCCAGGAGTGAAAGATGCTGCTGGACCTCTTCTGCACATGGTAAGCTTCGCAACGGTGCCACCTGTATTGCTCTTAGTCCTTGCTTTCCCATCTCAAAGTGCATTTGAATACATCCTTGATGCCTGCTCCTGGCCGCCCGGCTGCCCAGTTTTCACGGCACGAATGATTGGACTCTGCTCCCACAGGCAAAGAGCCAGGACTGAAAGATGTTGCTGGATCTCTTCTGCACATGGGAAGCTTCGCAACGGTGCCACCTGCATTGGTCTCACTCCTTGCTTTCCCACCTCAAAGTGCATTTGAATATATCCTTGATGCCAGCTTCAGGCTGACCGGCTGCCCAGTTTTCAGTGCAAGAATGATTGGACTCTGCTCCCACAGGCAAAGAGCCAGGACTTAAAGATGTTGCTGGATCTCTTCTGCAAATGGTAAGCTTCGTAACGGTGCCACCAGCATTGCTCTCAGCCCTTGCTTTCCCACCTCAAAGTGCATTTGAATACATCCTTCATGCCAGATTCAGGCTGGCCGTCTGCCCAGTTTTCAGTGCACGAATGATTGGACTCTGCTCCCACAGGCGCAGAGCCAGGACTGAAAGATGTTGCTGGATCTCTTCTGCACATGGTAAGCTTCGCAACGGTGCCGCCTGCATTGGTCTCACTCCTTGCTTTCCCACCTCAAAGTGCATTTGCACACATCCTTGATGCCTGCTCCGGGCCGTCCAGCTGCCCAGTTTCCAGTGCACGAATGATTGGACTCTGCTCCCACAGGCGAAGAGCCAGGACTGAAAGATGCTGCTGGACCTCTTCTGAACACGGTGAACTTTGCAACGGTGCCACCTGCATTGGTCTCACTCCTTGCTTTCCCACCTCAAAGTGCATTTGAATACATCCTTGATGCCTGCTCCAGACCGTCCGGCTGCCCAGTTTCCAGTGCACGAATGATTGGACCCTGCTCCCACAGGCGAAGAGCCAGGACTGAAAGATGCTGCTGGACCTCTTCTGCACATGGTAAACTTCGCAACGATGCCACCTGTATTGCTCTCACTCCTTGCTTTCCCACCTCAAAGGGCATTTGAATACATCCTTGATGCCTGCTCCCGGCCGTCTGGCTGCCCAGCTTTCAGTGCACGAATGATTGCACTCTGCTCCCACAGACAAAGAGCCAGGACTGAAAGATGCTGCTGGACCTCTTCTGCACATGGTAAGCTTCGCAACGGTGCCACCTGTATTGCTCTCACTCCTTGCTTTCCCACCTCAAAGTGCATTTGAATACATCCTTGATGCCTCCTCCAAGCTGGCCGGCTCCCCAGTTTTCAGTACACGAATGATTGGACTCTGCTCCCACAGACGAAGAGCCAGTACTGAAAGATGTTGCTGGACCTCTTCTTCACATGGTAAACTTCGCAACGGTGCCACCTGTATTGCTCTCACTCCTTGCTTTCCCACCTCAAAGTGCATTTAAATACATCCTTGATGCCTCCTCCAAGCTGGCCAGCTGCCCAATTTTCAGTGAACGAATGATAGGACCCTGATGTCACAGACGAAGAGCCAGGACGGAAAGATGCTGCTGGACCTCTTCTGCACATGGTAAGCTTCGCAACGGTGCCAGCTGTATTGCTCTCACTCCTTGCTTTCCCACCTCAAAGTGCATTTGAGTACATCCTTGATGCCTGCTCCCGGCCGTCCGGCTGCCCAGCTTTCAGTGCACGAATGATTGGACTCTCCTCCCACAGGCAAAGAGCCAGGACTGAAAGATGCTGTTGGAACTCTTCTGCACATGGTAAGCTTCGCAACGGTGCCACCTGTATAGCTCTCACTCCTTGATTTCCCACCTCAAAGTGCATTTGAATACATCCTTGATGCCTGCTCCCGGCCGTCCGGCTGCCCACTTTCCAATGCACGAATGATTGGACTCTCCTCTCACAGGCGAAGAGCCAGGACTGAAAGATGCTTCTGGACCTCTTCTGCACATGGTAAGCTTCGCAACGGTGCCACCTGCATTGGTCTCACTCCTTGCTTTCCCACCTCAAAGTGCATTTGAATACATCCTTGATGCCTGCTCCAGACCGTCCGGCTGCCCAGTTTCCAGTGCACGAATGATTGGACCCTGCTCCCACAGGCGAAGAGCCAGGACTGAAAGATGCTGCTGGACCTCTTCTGCACATGGTAAGCTTCGCAACGGTGCCACCTGCATTGCTCTCACTCCTTGCTTTCCCACCTCAAAGGGCATTTGAATACATCCTTGATGCCTGCTCCCGGCCGTCCGGCCGCCCAGTTTTCAGTGCACGAGTGATTGGACTCTCCTCCCACAGGCAAAGAGCCAGGACTGAAAGATGTTGCTGGATCTCTTCTACACACAGCAAACTTTGCAACGGTGCCACCTGTATTGCTCTCACTCCTTGCTTTCCCACCTCAAAGTGCATTTCAATACATCCTTGATGCCTGCTCCCGGCCGTCCGGCTGCCCAGTTTTCAGTGCAGGAATGATTGGACTCTGTTCCCACAGGCGAAGAGCCAGGACTGAAAGATGTTGCTGGATCTCTTCTGCACATGGTAAGCTTCGCAACAGTGCCACCTGTATTGCTCTCACTCCTTGCTTTCCCACCTCAAAGTGCATTTGAATACATCCTTGATGCCTGCTCCCGGCCGTCCCGCTGCCCAATTTTCAGTGCACGAATGATTGGACTCTGCTCCCACAGGCGAAGAGCCAGGACTGAAAGATGCTGCTGGACCTCTTCTGCACATGGTAAGCTTCGCAACGGTGCCACCTGTATTGGTCTCACTCCTTGCTTTCCCACCTCAATGTGCATTTGAATATATCCTTGATGCCCGCTTCAGGCCGTCCGGCTGCCCAGTTTCCAGTGCACGAATGATTGGACCCTGCTCCCACAGGCAAACAGAAAGGACTGAAAGATGCTGCTGGACCTCTTCTGCACGTGGTAAGCTTCGCAACGGTGCCACCTGTATTGCTCTCACTCCTTGCTTTCCCACCTCAAAGTGCATTTGAATACATCCTTGATGCCTCCTCCAATCTGGCCTGCTGCCCAATTTTCAGTGAACGAATGATTGGACCCTGCTCCCACATGCGAAGAGCCAGGACTGAAAGATGCTGCTGGACCTCTTCTGCACATGGTAAGCTTCGCAACGGTGCCCCCTCTATTGCTCTCACTCCTTGCTTGCCCACCTCAAAGTGCATTTGAATATATCCTTGATGCCCGCTTCAGGCCGGCCGGCTGCCCAGTTTCCAGTGCACGAATGATTGGACTCTGCTCCCACAGGCAAGCAGAAAGGACTGAAAGATGCGGCTGGATCTCTTCTGCACATGGTAAGCTTCGCAACGGTGCCACCTGCATTGGTCTCACTCCTTGCTTTCCCACCTCAAAGTGCATTTGAATATATCCTTGATGCCTGCTTCAGGCTGACCGGCTGCCCAGTTTTCAGTGCAAGAATGATTGGACTCTGCTCCCACAGGCAAAGAGCCAGGACTTAAAGATGTTGCTGGATCTCTTCTGCAAATGGTAAGCTTCGTAACGGTGCCACCAGCATTGCTCTCAGCCCTTGCTTTCCCACCTCAAAGTGCATTTGAATACATCCTTCATGCCAGATTCAGGCTGGCCGTCTGCCCAGTTTTCAGTGCACGAATGATTGGACTCTGCTCCCACAGGCGCAGAGCCAGGACTGAAAGATGCTGCTGGACCTCTTCTGCGCATGGTAAGCTTCGCAACGGTGCCACCTGTATTGCACTCACTCCTTGCTTTCCCACCTCAAAGTACATTTGAATACGTCCTTGATGCCTGCTCCCGGCCGTCTGGCTGCCCAGTTTTCAGTGCACGAATGATTGGACTCTGCTCCCACAGGCAAAGAGCCAGGACTGAAAGATGCTGCTGGACCTCTTGTGCACATGCTAAACTTCACAACGTTGCCACCTGTATTGCTCTCAGTCCTTGCTTTCCCAGCTCAAAGTGCATTTCAATACATCCTTGATGTCAGCTCCCGGCCGTCCGGCTGCCCAGTTTTCAGTGCACGAATGATTGGACTCTGCTCCCACAGGCGCAGAGCCAGGACTGAAAGATGTTGCTGGATCTCTTCTGCACATGGTAAGCTTCGCAACGGTGCCGCCTGCATTGGTCTCACTCCTTGCTTTCCCACCTCAAAGTGCATTTGCACACATCCTTGATGCCTGCTCCGGGCCGTCCAGCTGCCCAGTTTCCAGTGCACGAATGATTGGACTCTGCTCCCACAGGCGAAGAGCCAGGACTGAAAGATGCTGCTGGACCTCTTCTGAACACGGTGAACTTTGCAACGGTGCCACCTGCATTGGTCTCACTCCTTGCTTTCCCACCTCAAAGTGCATTTGAATACATCCTTGATGCCTGCTCCAGTCCGTCCGGCTGCCCAGTTTCCAGTGCACGAATGATTGGACCCTGCTCCCACAGGCGAAGAGCCAGGACTGAAAGATGCTGCTGGACCTCTTCTGCACATGGTAAGCTTCGCAACGATGCCACCTGTATTGCTCTCACTCCTTGCTTTCCCACCTCAAAGGGCATTTGAATACATCCTTGATGCCTGCTCCCGGCCGTCCGGCTGCCCAGTTTTCAGTGCACGAGTGATTGGACTCTCCTCCCACAGGCAAAGAGCCAGGACTGAAAGATGTTGCTGGATCTCTTCTACACACAGCAAACTTTGCAACGGTGCCACCTGTATTGCTCTCACTCCTTGCTTTCCCACCTCAAAGTGCATTTGAATACATCCTTGATGCCTGCTCCCGGCCATCCGGCTGCCCAGTTTCCAGGGCACGAATGATTGGACCCAGCTCCCACAGGCGAAGAGCCAGGACTGAAAGATACTGCTGGACCTCTTCTGCACATGGTAAGCTTCGCACCGGTGCAACCTGTATTGCTCTCACTCCTTGCTTTCCCACCTCAACGTGCATTTGAATATATCCTTGATGCCAGCTTCAGGCTGTCCGGCTGCCCAGTTTCCAGTGCACGAATGATTGGACTCTGCTCCCACAGGCGAAGAGCCAGGACTGAAAGATGTTGCTGGACCTCTTTTGCACACAGTAAGCTTCGCAACGGTGCCACCTGTATTGCTCTCACTCCTTGCTTTCCCACCTCAAAGTGCATTTGAATACATCCTTGATGCCTGCTCCCGGCCGTCTGGCTGCCCAGCTTTCAGTGCACGAATGATTGCACTCTGCTCCCACAGACAAAGAGCCAGGACTGAAAGATGCTGCTGGACCTCTTCTGCACATGGTAAGCTTCGCAACGGTGCCACCTGTATTGCTCTCACTCCTTGATTTCCCACCTCAAAGTGCATTTGAATACATCCTTGATGCCTGCTCCCGGCCGTCCGGCTGCCCACTTTCCAATGCACGAATGATTGGACTCTCCTCTCACAGGCGAAGAGCCAGGACTGAAAGATGCTTCTGGACCTCTTCTGCACATGGTAAGCTTCGCAACGGTGCCACCTGCATTGGTCTCACTCCTTGCTTTCCCACCTCAAAGTGCATTTGAATACATCCTTGATGCCTGCTCTAGACCGTCCGGCTGCCCAGTTTCCAGTGCACGAATGATTGGACCCTGCTCCCACAGGCGAAGAGCCAGGACTGAAAGATGCTGCTGGACCTCTTCTGCACATGGTAAACTTCGCAACGGTGCCACCTGTATTGCTCTCACTCCTTGCTTTCCCACCTCAAAGGGCATTTGAATACATCCTTGATGCCTGCTCCCGGCCGTCCGGCCGCCCAGTTTTCAGTGCACGAGTGATTGGACTCTCCTCCCACAGGCAAAGAGCCAGGACTGAAAGATGTTGCTGGATCTCTTCTACACACAGCAAACTTTGCAACGGTGCCACCTGTATTGCTCTCACTCCTTGCTTTCCCACCTCAAAGTGCATTTCAATACATCCTTGATGCCTGCTCCCGGCCGTCCGGCTGCCCAGTTTTCAGTGCAGGAATGATTGGACTCTGCTCCCACAGGCGAAGAGCCAGGACTGAAAGATGTTGCTGGATCTCTTCTGCACATGGTAAGCTTCGCAACGGTGAAACCTCTAATGCTCTCATTCCTTGCTTTCCCACGTCAAAGTGCATTTGAATACATCCTTGTTGCCTCCTCCAAGCTGGCCGGCTGCCGAATTTTTAGTGAAAGAATGATTGGACTCTGCTCCCACTGGCGAAGACCCAGGACTGAAAGATGTTGCTGGACCTCTTCTGCACATGGTAAGCTTCGCAACGGTGCCACCTGTATTGCTCTCACTCCTTGCTTTCCCACCTCAAAGTGCATTTGAATATATCCTTGATGCCCGCTTCATGCCGGCCGGCTGCCCAGTTTTCAGTGCACGAATGATTGGACCCTGCTCCCACAGGCAAAGAGCCAGGACTGAAAGATACTGCTGGACCTCTTCTGCACATGGTAAGCTTCGCAACGGTGCCACCTGTATTGCTCTCACTCCTTGCTTTCCCACTTCAAAGTGCATTTGAATACATCCTTGATGCCTGCTCCAGGCTGGCCGGCTGCCCAGTTTTCAGTGCACGAACGATTGGACCCTGCTCCCAGAGGCGAAGAGCCAGGACTGAAAGATGCTCCTGGACCTCTTCTGCACAGGGTAAGCTTCGCAACGGTGCCACCTGTATTGCTCTCACTCCTTGCTTTCCCACCTCAAAGTGCATTTGAATACATCCTTGATGCCTCCTCCAAGCTGGCCGGCTGCCCAATTTTCAGTGAACGAATGATTGGACTCTGCTCCCACAGGCGAAGAGTCAGGACTGAAAGATATTGCTGGACCTCTTCTGCACATGGTAAACTTCGCAACGGTGCCACCTGTATTGCTCTCACTCCTTGCTTTCCCACCTGAAAGAGCATTTGAATACATCCTTGATGCCTGCACCCGGGGTCCGGCTGCCCGGGTTTCAGTGCACGAATGATTGGACTCTGCTCCCACAGGCGAAGAGCCAGGACTGAAAGATGTTGCTGGATCTCTTCTGCACATGGTAAGCTTCGCAACGGACCCACCTGCATTGGTCTCACTCCTTGCTTTCCCAACTCAAAGCGCTTTTGAATACATCCTTGATGCCTGCTCCAGCCCCTCCGGCTGCCCAGTTTTCAGTGCACAAATGATTGGACTCTGCTCCCACAGTCGAAGAGCCAGGACTGAAAGATGTTGCTGGATCTCTTCTGCACATGGTAAGCTTCGCAAAGGTGCCACCTGTATTGCTCTCACTCCTTGCTTTCCCACCTCAAAGTTCATTTCAATACATCCTTGATGCCTGCTCCCGGCCGTCTGGCTGCCCAGTTTTCAGTGCACGAATGATTGGACTCTGCTCCCACAGACGAAGAGCCAGGACTGAAAGATGCTGCTGGATCTCTTCTGCACATGGCAAGATTTGCAACGGTGAAACCTCTAATGCTCTCATTCCTTGCTTTCCCACCTCAAAGTGCATTTGAATACATCCTTGATGCCTCCTCCAAGCTGGCCGGCTGCCCAATTTTCAGTGAAAGAATGATTGGACTCTGCTCCCACTGGCGAAGACCCAGGACTGAAAGATGTTGCTGGACCTCTTCTGCACATGGTAAGCTTCGCAACGGTGCCACCTGTATTGGTCTCACTCCTTGCTTTCCCATCTGAAAGTGCATTTGAATATATCCTTGAAGCCCGCTTCAGGCCGGCAGCCTGCTCAGTTTTCAGTGCACGAATAATTGGACACTGCTCCCACAGGCAAAGAGCCAGGACTGAAAGATGCTGCTGGACCTCTTCTGCACATGGTAAGCTTCGCAACGGTCCCACCTGCATTGGTCTCACTCCTTGCTTTCCCAACTCAAAGTGCATTTGAATACATCCTTGATGCCTGCTCCAGGCCCTCCGGCTGCCCAGTTTTCAGTGCACGAATGATTGGACTCTGCTCCCACAGTCGAAGGGCCAGGACTGAAAGATGTTGCTGTATCTCTTCTGCACATGGTAAGCTTTGCAACGGTGCCTCCTGTAATGCTCTCACTCCTTGCTTTCCCACCTCAAAGTGCATTTGAATATATCCTTGATGCCTGCTCCAGGCTGGCCGGCTGCCCAGTTTTCAGTACACGAACGATTGGACCCTGCTCCCACAGGCGAAGAGCCAGGAGTGAAAGATGGCGCTGGACATCTTCTGAACATGGTAAGCTTCGCAACGGTGCCAAATGTATTGCTCTCACTCCTTGCTTTCCCACCTCAAAGTGCATTTGAATACATCCTTTTTGCCTGATCCCGGCCGCCCGGCTGCCCAGTTTTCAGCGCACGAATGATTGGACTCTGCTCCCACAGGCAAAGAGCCAGGACTGAAAGATGTTGCTGGATCTCTTCTGCACATGGTAAGCTTCGCAACGGTGCCACCTGCATTGCTCTCACTCCTTGCTTTCCCACCTCAAAGTGCATTTCAATACATCCTTGATGCCTGTTCCAGGCTGGCCGGCTGCCCAGTTTTCAGTGCACGAACGATTGGACCCTGCTCCCACAGGCGAAGAGCCAGGACTGAAAGATGCTGCTGGACCTCTTCTGCACAGGGTAAGCTTCGCAATGGTGCCACCTGTATTGCTCTCACTCCTTGCTTTCCCACCTCAAAGTGCATTTGAATACATCCTTGATGCCTGCTCCCGGCCGTCCGGCTGCCCAGTTTTCAGTGCACGAATGATTGGACTCTGCTCCCACAGGCGAAGAGCCAGGACTGAAAGTTATTGCTGGACCTATTCTGCACATGGTAAACTTCGCAACGGTGCCACCTGTATTGCTCTCACTCCTTGCTTTCCCACCTGAAAGGGCATTTGAATACATCCTTGATGCCTGCTCCCGGGGTCCGGCTGCCCAGGTTTCAGTGCACGAATGATTGGACTCTGCTCCCACAGGCGAAGAGCCAGGACTGAAAGATGCTGCTGGATGTCTTCTGCACATGGTAAGCTTCGCAACGGTGCCACCTGTATTGCTCTCAGTCCTTGCTTTTCCACCTCAAAGTGCATTTCAATACATCCCTGATGCCTGCTCCCGGCCGGCTGGCTGCCCAGTTTTCAGTGCACGAATGATTGGACTCTGCTCCCACAGGCAAAGAGCCAGGACTGAAAGATACTGCTGGACCTCTTCTGCACATGGTAAGCTTCGCAACGGTGCCACCTGTATTGATCTCACTCCTTGCTTTCCCACCTCAAAGTGCATTTGAATATATCCTTGATGCCATCTTCAGTCTGACCGGCTGCCCAGTTTTCAGTACACGAATGATTGGACTCTGCTCCCTCAGGCGAAGAGCCAGGACTGAAAGATGCTGCTGGACCTCTTCTGCACATGGTAAGCTTCGCAACGGTGCCACCTGTATTGCTCTCACTCCTTGCTTTCCCACATCAAAGTGCATTTGAATACATCCTTGATGCCTGCTCCCGGCCGTCCGGCTGCCCAGTTTTCAGTGCACGAATGATTGGACTCTGCTCCCACAGGCGAAGAGCCAGGAGTGAAAGATGCTGCTGGACCTCTTCTGCACATGGTAAGCTTCGCAACGGTGCCACCTGTATTGCTCTTAGTCCTTGCTTTCCCATCTCAAAGTGCATTTGAATACATCCTTGATGCCTGCTCCTGGCCGCCCGGCTGCCCAGTTTTCACGGCACGAATGATTGGACTCTGCTCCCACAGGCAAAGAGCCAGGACTGAAAGATGTTGCTGGATCTCTTCTGCACATGGGAAGCTTCGCAACGGTGCCACCTGCATTGGTCTCACTCCTTGCTTTCCCACCTCAAAGTGCATTTGAATATATCCTTGATGCCAGCTTCAGGCTGACCGGCTGCCCAGTTTTCAGTGCAAGAATGATTGGACTCTGCTCCCACAGGCAAAGAGCCAGGACTTAAAGATGTTGCTGGATCTCTTCTGCAAATGGTAAGCTTCGTAACGGTGCCACCAGCATTGCTCTCAGCCCTTGCTTTCCCACCTCAAAGTGCATTTGAATACATCCTTCATGCCAGATTCAGGCTGGCCGTCTGCCCAGTTTTCAGTGCACGAATGATTGGACTCTGCTCCCACAGGCGCAGAGCCAGGACTGAAAGATGCTGTTGGAACTCTTCTGCACATGGTAAGCTTCGCAACGGTGCCGCCTGTATTGCTCTCACTCCTTGCTTTCCCACCTCAAAGTGCATTTGAATACATCCTTGATGCCTGCTCCCGGCCGTCCGGCTGCCCAGCTTTCAGTGCACGAATGATTGGACTCTGCTCCCACAGACGAAGAGCCAGGACTGAAAGATGCTGCTGGAACTCTTCTGCACATGGTAAGCTTCGCACCGGTGCAACCTGTATTGCTCTCACTCCTTGCTTTCCCACCTCAACGTGCATTTGAATATATCCTTGATGCCAGCTTCAGGCTGTCCGGCTGCCCAGTTTCCAGTGCACGAATGATTGGACTCTGCTCCCACAGACGAAGAGCCAGGACTGAAAGATGTTGCTGGACCTCTTTTGCACACAGTAAGCTTCGCAACGGTGCCACCTGTATTGCTCTCACTCCTTGCTTTCCCACCTCAAAGTGCATTTGAATACATCCTTGATGCCTGCTCCCGGCCGTCTGGCTGCCCAGCTTTCAGTGCACGAATGATTGCACTCTGCTCCCACAGACAAAGAGCCAGGACTGAAAGATGCTGCTGGACCTCTTCTGCACATGGTAAGCTTCGCAACGGTGCCACCTGCATTGGTCTCACTCCTTGCTTTCCCACCTCAAAGTGCATTTGAATACATCCTTGATGCCTGCTCCAGGCCGTCCGGCTGCCCAGTTTCCAGTGCACGAATGATTGGACCCTGCTCCCACAGGCGAAGAGCCAGGACTGAAAGATGCTGCTGGACCTCTTCTGCACATGGTAAGCTTCGCAACGATGCCACCTGTATTGCTCTCACTCCTTGCTTTCCCACCTCAAAGGGCATTTGAATACATCCTTGATGCCTGCTCCCGGCCGTCCGGCCGCCCAGTTTTCAGTGCACGAGTGATTGGACTCTCCTCCCACAGGCAAAGAGCCAGTACTGAAAGTTGTTGCTGGATCTCTTCTACACACAGCAAACTTTGCAACGGTGCCACCTGTATTGCTCTCACTCCTTGCTTTCCCACCTCAAAGTGCATTTCAATACATCCTTGATGCCTGCTCCCGGCCGTCCGGCTGCCCAGTTTTCAGTGCAGGAATGATTGGACTCTGCTCCCACAGGCGAAGAGCCAGGACTGAAAGATGTTGCTGGATCTCTTCTGCACATGGTAAGCTTCGCAACGGTGCCACCTGTATTGGTCTCACTCCTTGCTTTCCCACCTCAATGTGCATTTGAATATATCCTTGATGCCCGCTTCAGGCCGGCCGGCTGCCCAGTTTCCAGTGCACGAATGATTGGACCCTGCTCCCACAGGCAAACAGAAAGGACTGAAAGATGCTGCTGGACCTCTTCTGCACATGGTAAGCTTCGCAACGGTGCCACCTGTATTGCTCTCACTCCTTGCTTTCCCACCTCAAAGTGCATTTGAATACATCCTTGATGCCTCCTCCAATCTGGCCTGCTGCCCAATTTTCAGTGAACGAATGATTGGACCCTGCTCCCACATGCGAAGAGCCAGGACTGAAAGATGCTGCTGGACCTCTTCTGCACATGGTAAGCTTCGCAACGGTGCCCCCTCTATTGCTCTCACTCCTTGCTTTCCCACCTCAAAGTGCATTTGAATATATCCTTGATGCCCGCTTCAGGCCGGCCGGCTGCCCAGTTTCCAGTGCACGAATGATTGGACTCTGCTCCCACAGGCAAGCAGAAAGGACTGAAAGATGCGGCTGGATCTCTTCTGCACATGGTAAGCTTCGCAACGGTGCCACCTGTATTGCTCTCACTCCTTGCTTTCCCACCTCAAAGTGCATTTGAATACATCCTTGATGCCTGCTCCCGGCCATCCGGCTGCCCAGTTTTCACTGCACGAATGATTGGACTCTGCTCCCACAGGCAAAGAGCCAGGACTGAAAGATGTTGCTGGATCTCTTCTGCACATGGTAAGCTTTACAACGGTTCCACCTGCATGGGTCTCACTCTTTGCTTTCCCACCTCAAAGTGCATTTGAATACATCCTTGATGCCTGCTCCTGGCTGGCCGGCTGCCCAGTTTTCAGTGCACGAACGATTGGACCCTGCTCCCACAGGCAAAGAGCCAGGACTGAAAGATGTTGCTGGATCTCTTCTGCACATGGTAAGCTTCGCAACGGTGCCACCTGCATTGCTCTCACTCCTTGCTTTCCCACCTCAAAGTGCATTTGAATACATCCTTGATGCCTGCTCCAGGCTGGCCGGCTGCCCACTTTTCAGTGCACGAACGATTGGACCCTGCTCCCACAGGCGAAGAGCCAGGACTGAAAGATGCTGCTGGACCTCTTCTGCACATGGTAAGCTTCGCAACGGTGCCACCTGTATTGCTCTCACTCCTTGCTTTCCCACCTCAAAGTGCATTTCAATACATCCTTGATGCCTGCTCCCGGCCGTCTGGCTGCCCAGTTTTCAGTGCACGAATGATTGGACTCTGCTCCCACAGACGAAGAGCCAGGACTGAAAGATATTGCTGGATCTCTTCTGCACATGGTAAGCTTTGCAACGGTGAAACCTCTAATGCTCTCATTCCTTGCTTTCCCACGTCAAAGTGCATTTGAATACATCCTTGATGCCTCCTCCAAGCTGGCCGGCTGCCCAATTTTCAGTGAACGAATGATTGGACTCTGCTCCCACAGGCGAAGAGTCAGGACTGAAAGATGTTGCTGGACCTCTTCTGCACATGGTAAACTTCGCAACGGTGCCACCTGTATTGCTCTCACTCCTTGCTTTCCCACCTGAAAGTGCATTTGAATACATCCTTGATGCCTGCTCCCGGCTGCCCGGCTGCCCAGTTTTCAGTGCACGAATGATTGGACTCTGCTCCCACAGGCAAAGAGCCAGGACTGAAAGATGCTGCTGGACCTCTTCTGCACATGGTAAGCTTCGCAACGGACCAACATGCATTGGTCTCACTCCTTGCTTTCCCAACTCAAAGCGCTTTTGAATACATCCTTGATGCCTGCTCCAGCCCCTCCGGCTGCCCAGTTTTCAGTGCACAAATGATTGGACTCTGCTCCCACAGTCGAAGAGCCAGGACTGAAAGATGTTGCTGGATCTCTTCTGCACATGGTAAGCTTCGCAAAGGTGCCACCTGTATTGCTCTCACTCCTTGCTTTCCCACCTCAAAGTTCATTTCAATACATCCTTGATGCCTGCTCCCGGCCGTCTGGCTGCCCAGTTTTCAGTGCACGAATGATTGGACTCTGCTCCCACAGACGAAGAGCCAGGACTGAAAGATGCTGCTGGATCTCTTCTGCACATGGCAAGCTTTGCAACGGTGAAACCTCTAATGCTCTCATTCCTTGCTTTCCCACCTCAAAGTGCATTTGAATACATCCTTGATGCCTCCTGCAAGCTGGCCGGCTGCCCAATTTTCAGTGAAAGAATGATTGGACTCTGCTCCCACTGGCGAAGACCCAGGACTGAAAGATGTTGCTGGACCTCTTCTGCACATGGTAAGCTTCGCAACGGTGCCACCTGTATTGGTCTCACTCCTTGCTTTCCCATCTGAAAGTGCATTTGAATATATCCTTGAAGCCCGCTTCAGGCCGGCAGCCTGCTCAGTTTTCAGTGCACGAATAATTGGACACTGCTCCCACAGGCAAAGAGCCAGGACTGAAAGATGCTGCTGGACCTCTTCTGCACATGGTAAGCTTCGCAACGGTCCCACCTGCATTGGTCTCACTCCTTGCTTTCCCAACTCAAAGTGCATTTGAATACATCCTTGATGCCTGCTCCAGGCCCTCCGGCTGCCCAGTTTTCAGTGCACGAATGATTGGACTCTGCTCCCACAGTCGAAGGGCCAGGACTGAAAGATGTTGCTGGATCTCTTCTGCACATGGTAAGCTTTGCAACGTTGCCTCCTGTAATGCTCTCACTCCTTGCTTTCCCACCTCAAAGTGCATTTGAATATATCCTTGATGCCTGCTCCAGGCTGGCCGGCTGCCCAGTTTTCAGTACAAGAACGATTGGACCCTGCTCCCACAGGCGAAGAGCCAGGACTGAAAGATGGCGCTGGACATCTTCTGCACATGGTAAGCTTCGCAACGGTGCCACCTGTATTGCTCTCACTCCTTGCTTTCCCACCTCAAAGTGCATTTGAATACATCCTTTTTGCCTGATCCCGGCCGCCCGGCTGCCCAGTTTTCAGTGCACGAATGATTGGACTCTGCTCCCACAGGCAAAGAGCCAGGACTGAAAGATGTTGCTGGATCTCTTCTGCAGATGGTAAGCTTCGCAACGGTGCCACCTGCATTGCTCTCACTCCTTGCTTTCCCACCTGAAAGGGCATTTGAATACATCCTGGATGCCTGCTCCCGGGGTCCGGCTGCCCAGGTTTCAGTGCACGAATGATTGGACTCTGCTCCCACAGGCGAAGAGCCAGGACTGAAAGATGCTGCTGCACCTCTTCTGCACATGGTAAGCTTCGCAACGGTGCCACCTGTATTGCTCTCACTCCTTGCTTTTCCACCTCAAAGTGCATTTCAATACATCCCTGATGCCTGCTCCCGGCCGGCTGGCTGCCCAGTTTTCAGTGCACGAATGATTGGACTCTGCTCCCACAGGCAAAGAGCCAGGACTGAAAGATGTTGCTGGACCTCTTCTGCACATGGTAAGCTTCGCAACGGTGCCACCTGTATTGATCTCACTCCTTGCTTTCCCACCTCAAAGTGCATTTGAATATATCCTTGATGCCATCTTCAGTCTGACCGGCTGCCCAGTTTTCAGTACACGAATGATTGGACTCTGCTCCCTCAGGCGAAGAGCCAGGACTGAAAGATGTTGCTGGACCTCTTCTGCACATGGTAAGCTTCGCAACGGTGCCACCTGTATTGCTCTCACTCCTTGCTTTCCCACATCAAAGTGCATTTGAATACATCCTTGATGCCTGCTCCCGGCCGCCCGGCTGCCCAGTTTTCACGGCACGAATGATTGGACTCTGCTCCCACAGGCAAAGAGCCAGGACTGAAAGATGTTGCTGGATCTCTTCTGCACATGGTAAGCTTCGCAACGGTGCCACCTGCATTGGTCTCACTCCTTGCTTTCCCACCTCAACGTGCATTTGAATATATCCTTGATGCCAGCTTCAGGCTGACCGGCTGCCCAGTTTTCAGTGCAAGAATGATTGGACTCTGCTCCCACAGGCAAAGAGCCAGGACTTAAAGATGTTGCTGGATCTCTTCTGCAAATGGTAAGCTTCGTAACGGTGCCACCAGCATCGCTCTCAGCCTTTGCTTTCCCACCTCAAAGTGCATTTGAATACATCCTTCATGCCAGATTCAGGCTGGCCGTCTGCCCAGTTTTCAGTGCACGAATGATTGGACTCTGCTCCCACAGGCGCAGAGCCAGGACAGAAAGATGCTGCTGGACCTCTTCTGCGCATGGTAAGCTTCGCAACGGTGCCACCTGTATTGCACTCACTCCTTGCTTTCCCACCTCAAAGTACATTTGAATACGTCCTTGATGCCTGCTCCCGGCCGTCTGGCTGCCCAGTTTTCAGTGCACGAATGATTGGACTCTGCTCCCACAGGCAAAGAGCCAGGACTGAAAGATGCTGCTGGACCTCTTGTGCACATGCTAAACTTCACAACGTTGCCACCTGTATTGCTCTCAGTCCTTGCTTTCCCAGCTCAAAGTGCATTTCAATACATCCTTGATGTCAGCTCCCGGCCGTCCGGCTGCCCAGTTTTCAGTGCACGAATAATTGGACTCTGCTCCCACAGGCGCAGAGCTAGGACTGAAAGATGTTGCTGGATCTCTTCTGCACATGGTAAGCTTCGCAACGGTGCCACCTGCATTGGTCTCACTCCTTGCTTTCCCACCTCAAAGTGCATTTGCACACATCCTTGATGCCTGCTCCGGGCCGTCCAGCTGCCCAGTTTCCAGTGCACGAATGATTGGACTCTGCTCCCACAGGCGAAGAGCCAGGACTGAAAGATGCTGCTGGACCTCTTCTGAACACGGTGAACTTTGCAACGGTGCCACCTGCATTGGTCTCACTCCTTGCTTTCCCACCTCAAAGTGCATTTGAATACATCCTTGATGCCTCCTCCAAGCTGGCCGGCTGCCCAATTTTCAGTGAACGAATGATAGGACCCTGATGTCACAGACGAAGAGCCAGGACGGAAAGATGCTGCTGAATCTATTCTACACATGGTAAGCTTCGCAACGGTGCCACCTGCATTGCTCTCACTCCTTGGTTTCCCACCTCAAAGTGCATTTGAATACATCCTTGATGCCTGCTCCAGACCGTCCGGCTGCCCAGTTTCCAGTGCACGAATGATTGGACCCTCCTCCCACAGGCGAAGAGCCAGGATTGAAAGATGCTGCTGGACCTCTTCTGCACATGGTAAGCTTCGCAACGGTGCCACCTGCATTGCTCTCACTCCTTGCTTTCCCACCTCAAAGTGCATTTGAATACATGCTTGATGCCTGCTCCCGGCCGTCCGGCTGCCCAGTTTTCAGTGCACGAATGATTGGACTCTCCTCCCACAGGCAAAGAGCCAGGACTGAAAGATGTTGCTGGATCTCTTCTACACACAGCAAACTTTGCAACGGTGCCACCTGTATTGCTCTCACTCCTTGCTTTCCCACCTCAAAGTGCATTTCAATATATCCTTGATGCCTGCTCCCGGCCATCCAGCTGCCCAGTTTCCTGTGCACGAATGATTGGACCCTGCTCCCACAGGCGAAGAGCCAGGACTGAAAGATGCTGCTGGACCTCTTCTGCACATGGTAAGCTTCGCAACGGTGCCACCTGCATTGCTCTCACTCCTTGCTTTCCCACCTCAAAGTGCATTTGAATACATCTTTGATGCCTGCTCCCGGCCGTCCGGCTGCCCAGTTTTCAGTGCACGAACGATTGGACTCTGCTCCCACAGACAAAGAGCCAGGACTGAAAGATGCTGCTGGAACTCTTCTGCACATGGTAAGCTTCGCAACGGTGCCACCTGTATTGCTCTCACTCCTTGCTTTCCCACCTCAAAGTGCATTTGAATACATCCTTGATGCCTCCTCCAAGCTGGCCGGCTCCCCAGTTTTCAGTACACGAATGATTGGACTCTGCTCCCACAGACGAAGAGCCAGTACTGAAAGATGTTGCTGGACCTCTTCTTCACATGGTAAACTTCGCAACGGTGCCACCTGTATTGCTCTCACTCCTTGCTTTCCCACCTCAAAGTGCATTTAAATACATCCTTGATGCCTCCTCCAAGCTGGCCAGCTGCCCAATTTTCAGTGAACGAATGATAGGACCCTGATGTCACAGACGAAGAGCCAGGACGGAAAGATGCTGCTGGACCTCTTCTGCACATGGTAAGCTTCGCAACGGTGCCAGCTGTATTGCTCTCACTCCTTGCTTTCCCACCTCAAAGTGCATTTGAGTACATCCTTGATGCCTGCTCCCGGCCGTCCGGCTGCCCAGCTTTCAGTGCACGAATGATTGGACTCTCCTCCCACAGGCAAAGAGCCAGGACTGAAAGATGCTTCTGGACCTCTTCTGCACATGGTAAGCTTCGCAACGGTGCCACCTGCATTGGTCTCACTCCTTGCTTTCCCACCTCAAAGTGCATTTGAATACATCCTTGATGCCTGCTCCAGACCGTCCGGCTGCCCAGTTTCCAGTGCACGAATGATTGGACCCTGCTCCCACAGGCGAAGAGCCAGGACTGAAAGATGCTGCTGGACCTCTTCTGCACATGGTAAGCTTCGCAACGGTGCCACCTGCATTGCTCTCACTCCTTGCTTTCCCACCTCAAAGGGCATTTGAATACATCCTTGATGCCTGCTCCCGGCCGTCCGGCCGCCCAGTTTTCAGTGCACGAGTGATTGGACTCTCCTCCCACAGGCAAAGAGCCAGGACTGAAAGATGTTGCTGGATCTCTTCTACACACAGCAAACTTTGCAACGGTGCCACCTGTATTGCTCTCACTCCTTGCTTTCCCACCTCAAAGTGCATTTCAATACATCCTTGATGCCTGCTCCCGGCCGTCCGGCTGCCCAGTTTTCAGTGCAGGAATGATTGGACTCTGTTCCCACAGGCGAAGAGCCAGGACTGAAAGATGTTGCTGGATCTCTTCTGCACATGGTAAGCTTCGCAACAGTGCCACCTGTATTGCTCTCACTCCTTGCTTTCCCACCTCAAAGTGCATTTGAATACATCCTTGATGCCTGCTCCCGGCCGTCCCGCTGCCCAATTTTCAGTGCACGAATGATTGGACTCTGCTCCCACAGGCGAAGAGCCAGGACTGAAAGATGCTGCTGGACCTCTTCTGCACATGGTAAGCTTCGCAACGGTGCCACCTGTATTGGTCTCACTCCTTGCTTTCCCACCTCAATGTGCATTTGAATATATCCTTGATGCCCGCTTCAGGCCGGCCGGCTGCCCAGTTTCCAGTGCACGAATGATTGGACCCTGCTCCCACAGGCAAACAGAAAGGACTGAAAGATGCTGCTGGACCTCTTCTGCACGTGGTAAGCTTCGCAACGGTGCCACCTGTATTGCTCTCACTCCTTGCTTTCCCACCTCAAAGTGCATTTGAATACATCCTTGATGCCTCCTCCAATCTGGCCTGCTGCCCAATTTTCAGTGAACGAATGATTGGACCCTGCTCCCACATGCGAAGAGCCAGGACTGAAAGATCCTGCTGGACCTCTTCTGCACATGGTAAGCTTCGCAACGGTGCCCCCTCTATTGCTCTCACTCCTTGCTTGCCCACCTCAAAGTGCATTTGAATATATCCTTGATGCCCGCTTCAGGCCGGCCGGCTGCCCAGTTTCCAGTGCACGAATGATTGGACTCTGCTCCCACAGGCAAGCAGAAAGGACTGAAAGATGCGGCTGGATCTCTTCTGCACATGGTAAGCTTCGCAACGGTGCCACCTGCATTGGTCTCACTCCTTGCTTTCCCACCTCAAAGTGCATTTGAATATATCCTTGATGCCTGCTTCAGGCTGACCGGCTGCCCAGTTTTCAGTGCAAGAATGATTGGACTCTGCTCCCACAGGCAAAGAGCCAGGACTTAAAGATGTTGCTGGATCTCTTCTGCAAATGGTAAGCTTCGTAACGGTGCCACCAGCATTGCTCTCAGCCCTTGCTTTCCCACCTCAAAGTGCATTTGAATACATCCTTCATGCCAGATTCAGGCTGGCCGTCTGCCCAGTTTTCAGTGCACGAATGATTGGACTCTGCTCCCACAGGCGCAGAGCCAGGACTGAAAGATGCTGCTGGACCTCTTCTGCGCATGGTAAGCTTCGCAACGGTGCCACCTGTATTGCACTCACTCCTTGCTTTCCCACCTCAAAGCACATTTGAATACGTCCTTGATGCCTGCTCCCGGCCGTCTGGCTGCCCAGTTTTCAGTGCACGAATGATTGGACTCTGCTCCCACAGGCAAAGAGCCAGGACTGAAAGATGCTGCTGGACCTCTTGTGCACATGCTAAACTTCACAACGTTGCCACCTGTATTGCTCTCAGTCCTTGCTTTCCCAGCTCAAAGTGCATTTCAATACATCCTTGATGTCAGCTTCCGGCCGTCCGGCTGCCCAGTTTTCAGTGCACGAATGATTGGACTCTGCTCCCACAGGCGCAGAGCCAGGACTGAAAGATGTTGCTGGATCTCTTCTGCACATGGTAAGCTTCGCAACGGTGCCGCCTGCATTGGTCTCACTCCTTGCTTTCCCACCTCAAAGTGCATTTGCACACATCCTTGATGCCTGCTCCGGGCCGTCCAGCTGCCCAGTTTCCAGTGCACGAATGATTGGACTCTGCTCCCACAGGCGAAGAGCCAGGACTGAAAGATGCTGCTGGACCTCTTCTGAACACGGTGAACTTTGCAACGGTGCCACCTGCATTGGTCTCACTCCTTGCTTTCCCACCTCAAAGTGCATTTGAATACATCCTTGATGCCTGCTCCAGACCGTCCGGCTGCCCAGTTTCCAGTGCACGAATGATTGGACCCTGCTCCCACAGGCGAAGAGCCAGGACTGAAAGATGCTGCTGGACCTCTTCTGCACATGGTAAGCTTCGCAACGATGCCACCTGTATTGCTCTCACTCCTTGCTTTCCCACCTCAAAGGGCATTTGAATACATCCTTGATGCCTGCTCCCGGCCGTCCGGCTGCCCAGTTTTCAGTGCACGAGTGATTGGACTCTCCTCCCACAGGCAAAGAGCCAGGACTGAAAGATGTTGCTGGATCTCTTCTACACACAGCAAACTTTGCAACGGTGCCACCTGTATTGCTCTCACTCCTTGCTTTCCCACCTCAAAGAGCATTTGAATACATCCTTGATGCCTGCTCCCGGCCATCCGGCTGCCCAGTTTCCAGGGCACGAATGATTGGACCCAGCTCCCACAGGCGAAGAGCCAGGACTGAAAGATACTGCTGGACCTCTTCTGCACATGGTAAGCTTCGCACCGGTGCAACCTGTATTGCTCTCACTCCTTGCTTTCCCACCTCAACGTGCATTTGAATATATCCTTGATGCCAGCTTCAGGCTGTCCGGCTGCCCAGTTTCCAGTGCACGAATGATTGGACTCTGCTCCCACAGACGAAGAGCCAGGACTGAAAGATGTTGCTGGACCTCTTTTGCACACAGTAAGCTTCGCAACGGTGCCACCTGTATTGCTCTCACTCCTTGCTTTCCCACCTCAAAGTGCATTTGAATACATCCTTGATGCCTGCTCCCGGCCGTCTGGCTGCCCAGCTTTCAGTGCACGAATGATTGCACTCTGCTCCCACAGACAAAGAGCCAGGACTGAAAGATGCTGCTGGACCTCTTCTGCACATGGTAAGCTTCGCAACGGTGCCACCTGTATTGCTCTCACTCCTTGATTTCCCACCTCAAAGTGCATTTGAATACATCCTTGATGCCTGCTCCCGGCCGTCCGGCTGCCCACTTTCCAATGCACGAATGATTGGACTCTCCTCTCACAGGCGAAGAGCCAGGACTGAAAGATGCTTCTGGACCTCTTCTGCACATGGTAAGCTTCGCAACGGTGCCACCTGCATTGGTCTCACTCCTTGCTTTCCCACCTCAAAGTGCATTTGAATACATCCTTGATGCCTGCTCTAGACCGTCCGGCTGCCCAGTTTCCAGTGCACGAATGATTGGACCCTGCTCCCACAGGCGAAGAGCCAGGACTGAAAGATGCTGCTGGACCTCTTCTGCACATGGTAAACTTCGCAACGGTGCCACCTGTATTGCTCTCACTCCTTGCTTTCCCACCTCAAAGGGCATTTGAATACATCCTTGATGCCTGCTCCCGGCCGTCCGGCCGCCCAGTTTTCAGTGCACGAGTGATTGGACTCTCCTCCCACAGGCAAAGAGCCAGGACTGAAAGATGTTGCTGGATCTCTTCTACACACAGCAAACTTTGCAACGGTGCCACCTGTATTGCTCTCACTCCTTGCTTTCCCACCTCAAAGTGCATTTCAATACATCCTTGATGCCTGCTCCCGGCCGTCCGGCTGCCCAGTTTTCAGTGCAGGAATGATTGGACTCTGCTCCCACAGGCGAAGAGCCAGGACTGAAAGATGTTGCTGGATCTCTTCTGCACATGGTAAGCTTCGCAACGGTGAAACCTCTAATGCTCTCATTCCTTGCTTTCCCACGTCAAAGTGCATTTGAATACATCCTTGTTGCCTCCTCCAAGCTGGCCGGCTGCCGAATTTTTAGTGAAAGAATGATTGGACTCTGCTCCCACTGGCGAAGACCCAGGACTGAAAGATGTTGCTGGACCTCTTCTGCACATGGTAAGCTTCGCAACGGTGCCACCTGTATTGCTCTCACTCCTTGCTTTCCCACCTCAAAGTGCATTTGAATATATCCTTGATGCCCGCTTCATGCCGGCCGGCTGCCCAGTTTTCAGTGCACGAATGATTGGACCCTGCTCCCACAGGCAAAGAGCCAGGACTGAAAGATACTGCTGGACCTCTTCTGCACATGGTAAGCTTCGCAACGGTGCCACCTGTATTGCTCTCACTCCTTGCTTTCCCACTTCAAAGTGCATTTGAATACATCCTTGATGCCTGCTCCAGGCTGGCCGGCTGCCCAGTTTTCAGTGCACGAACGATTGGACCCTGCTCCCAGAGGCGAAGAGCCAGGACTGAAAGATGCTCCTGGACCTCTTCTGCACAGGGTAAGCTTCGCAACGGTGCCACCTGTATTGCTCTCACTCCTTGCTTTCCCACCTCAAAGTGCATTTGAATACATCCTTGATGCCTCCTCCAAGCTGGCCGGCTGCCCAATTTTCAGTGAACGAATGATTGGACTCTGCTCCCACAGGCGAAGAGTCAGGACTGAAAGATATTGCTGGACCTCTTCTGCACATGGTAAACTTCGCAACGGTGCCACCTGTATTGCTCTCACTCCTTGCTTTCCCACCTGAAAGAGCATTTGAATACATCCTTGATGCCTGCACCCGGGGTCCGGCTGCCCGGGTTTCAGTGCACGAATGATTGGACTCTGCTCCCACAGGCGAAGAGCCAGGACTGAAAGATGTTGCTGGATCTCTTCTGCACATGGTAAGCTTCGCAACGGACCCACCTGCATTGGTCTCACTCCTTGCTTTCCCAACTCAAAGCGCTTTTGAATACATCCTTGATGCCTGCTCCAGCCCCTCCGGCTGCCCAGTTTTCAGTGCACAAATGATTGGACTCTGCTCCCACAGTCGAAGAGCCAGGACTGAAAGATGTTGCTGGATCTCTTCTGCACATGGTAAGCTTCGCAACGGTGCCACCTGTATTGCTCTCACTCCTTGCTTTCCCACCTCAAAGTTCATTTCAATACATCCTTGATGCCTGCTCCCGGCCGTCTGGCTGCCCAGTTTTCAGTGCACGAATGATTGGACTCTGCTCCCACAGACGAAGAGCCAGGACTGAAAGATGCTGCTGGATCTCTTCTGCACATGGCAAGCTTTGCAACGGTGAAACCTCTAATGCTCTCATTCCTTGCTTTCCCACCTCAAAGTGCATTTGAATACATCCTTGATGCCTCCTCCAAGCTGGCCGGCTGCCCAATTTTCAGTGAAAGAATGATTGGACTCTGCTCCCACTGGCGAAGACCCAGGACTGAAAGATGTTGCTGGACCTCTTCTGCACATGGTAAGCTTCGCAACGGTGCCACCTGTATTGGTCTCACTCCTTGCTTTCCCATCTGAAAGTGCATTTGAATATATCCTTGAAGCCCGCTTCAGGCCGGCAGCCTGCTCAGTTTTCAGTGCACGAATAATTGGACACTGCTCCCACAGGCAAAGAGCCAGGACTGAAAGATGCTGCTGGACCTCTTCTGCACATGGTAAGCTTCGCAACGGTCCCACCTGCATTGGTCTCACTCCTTGCTTTCCCAACTCAAAGTGCATTTGAATACATCCTTGATGCCTGCTCCAGGCCCTCCGGCTGCCCAGTTTTCAGTGCACGAATGATTGGACTCTGCTCCCACAGTCGAAGGGCCAGGACTGAAAGATGTTGCTGTATCTCTTCTGCACATGGTAAGCTTTGCAACGGTGCCTCCTGTAATGCTCTCACTCCTTGCTTTCCCACCTCAAAGTGCATTTGAATATATCCTTGATGCCTGCTCCAGGCTGGCCGGCTGCCCAGTTTTCAGTACACGAACGATTGGACCCTGCTCCCACAGGCGAAGAGCCAGGAGTGAAAGATGGCGCTGGACATCTTCTGAACATGGTAAGCTTCGCAACGGTGCCACCTGTATTGCTCTCACTCCTTGCTTTCCCACCTCAAAGTGCATTTGAATACATCGTTTTTGCCTGATCCCGGCCGCCCGGCTGCCCAGTTTTCAGTGCACGAATGATTGGACTCTGCTCCCACAGGCAAAGAGCCAGGACTGAAAGATGTTGCTGGATCTCTTCTGCACATGGTAAGCTTCGCAACGGTGCCACCTGCATTGCTCTCACTCCTTGCTTTCCCACCTCAAAGTGCATTTCAATACATCCTTGATGCCTGTTCCAGGCTGGCCGGCTGCCCAGTTTTCAGTGCACGAACGATTGGACCCTGCTCCCACAGGCGAAGAGCCAGGACTGAAAGATGCTGCTGGACCTCTTCTGCACAGGGTAAGCTTCGCAATGGTGCCACCTGTATTGCTCTCACTCCTTGCTTTCCCACCTCAAAGTGCATTTGAATACATCCTTGATGCCTGCTCCCGGCCGTCCGGCTGCCCAGTTTTCAGTGCACGAATGATTGGACTCTGCTCCCACAGGCGAAGAGCCAGGAATGAAAGTTATTGCTGGACCTATTCTGCACATGGTAAACTTCGCAACGGTGCCACCTGTATTGCTCTCACTCCTTGCTTTCCCACCTGAAAGGGCATTTGAATACATCCTTGATGCCTGCTCCCGGGGTCCGGCTGCCCAGGTTTCAGTGCACGAATGATTGGACTCTGCTCCCACAGGCGAAGAGCCAGGACTGAAAGATGCTGCTGGATGTCTTCTGCACATGGTAAGCTTCGCAACGGTGCCACCTGTATTGCTCTCAGTCCTTGCTTTTCCACCTCAAAGTGCATTTCAATACATCCCTGATGCCTGCTCCCGGCCGGCTGGCTGCCCAGTTTTCAGTGCACGAATGATTGGACTCTGCTCCCACAGGCAAAGAGCCAGGACTGAAAGATGTTGCTGGACCTCTTCTGCACATGGTAAGCTTCGCAACGGTGCCACCTGTATTGATCTCACTCCTTGCTTTCCCACCTCAAAGTGCATTTGAATATATCCTTGATGCCATCTTCAGTCTGACCGGCTGCCCAGTTTTCAGTACACGAATGATTGGACTCTGCTCCCTCAGGCGAAGAGCCAGGACTGAAAGATGCTGCTGGACCTCTTCTGCACATGGTAAGCTTCGCAACGGTGCCACCTGTATTGCTCTCACTCCTTGCTTTCCCACATCAAAGTGCATTTGAATACATCCTTGATGCCTGCTCCCGGCCGTCCGGCTGCCCAGTTTTCAGTGCACGAATGATTGGACTCTGCTCCCACAGGCGAAGAGCCAGGAGTGAAAGATGCTGCTGGACCTCTTCTGCACATGGTAAGCTTCGCAACGGTGCCACCTGTATTGCTCTTAGTCCTTGCTTTCCCATCTCAAAGTGCATTTGAATACATCCTTGATGCCTGCTCCTGGCCGCCCGGCTGCCCAGTTTTCACGGCACGAATGATTGGACTCTGCTCCCACAGGCAAAGAGCCAGGACTGAAAGATGTTGCTGGATCTCTTCTGCACATGGGAAGCTTCGCAACGGTGCCACCTGCATTGGTCTCACTCCTTGCTTTCCCACCTCAAAGTGCATTTGAATATATCCTTGATGCCAGCTTCAGGCTGACCGGCTGCCCAGTTTTCAGTGCAAGAATGATTGGACTCTGCTCCCACAGGCAAAGAGCCAGGACTTAAAGATGTTGCTGGATCTCTTCTGCAAATGGTAAGCTTCGTAACGGTGCCACCAGCATTGCTCTCAGCCCTTGCTTTCCCACCTCAAAGTGCATTTGAATACATCCTTCATGCCAGATTCAGGCTGGCCGTCTGCCCAGTTTTCAGTGCACGAATGATTGGACTCTGCTCCCACAGGCGCAGAGCCAGGACTGAAAGATGTTGCTGGATCTCTTCTGCACATGGTAAGCTTCGCAACGGTGCCGCCTGCATTGGTCTCACTCCTTGCTTTCCCACCTCAAAGTGCATTTGCACACATCCTTGATGCCTGCTCCGGGCTGTCCAGCTGCCCAGTTTCCAGTGCACGAATGATTGGACTCTGCTCCCACAGGCGAAGAGCCAGGACTGAAAGATGCTGCTGGACCTCTTCTGAACACGGTGAACTTTGCAACGGTGCCACCTGCATTGGTCTCACTCCTTGCTTTCCCACCTCAAAGTGCATTTGAATACATCCTTGATGCCTGCTCCAGACCGTCCGGCTGCCCAGTTTCCAGTGCACGAATGATTGGACCCTGCTCCCACAGGCGAAGAGCCAGGACTGAAAGATGCTGCTGGACCTCTTCTGCACATGGTAAACTTCGCAACGATGCCACCTGTATTGCTCTCACTCCTTGCTTTCCCACCTCAAAGGGCATTTGAATACATCCTTGATGCCTGCTCCCGGCCGTCCGGCTGCCCAGTTTTCAGTGCACGAGTGATTGGACTCTCCTCCCACAGGCAAAGAGCCAGGACTGAAAGATGTTGCTGGATCTCTTCTACACACAGCAAACTTTGCAACGGTGCCACCTGTATTGCTCTCACTCCTTGCTTTCCCACCTCAAAGTGCATTTGAATACATCCTTGATGCCTGCTCCCGGCCATCCGGCTGCCCAGTTTCCAGGGCACGAATGATTGGACCCAGCTCCCACAGGCGAAGAGCCAGGACTGAAAGATACTGCTGGACCTCTTCTGCACATGGTAAGCTTCGCACCGGTGCAACCTGTATTGCTCTCACTCCTTGCTTTCCCACCTCAACGTGCATTTGAATATATCCTTGATGCCAGCTTCAGGCTGTCCGGCTGCCCAGTTTCCAGTGCACGAATGATTGGACTCTGCTCCCACAGACGAAGAGCCAGGACTGAAAGATGTTGCTGGACCTCTTTTGCACACAGTAAGCTTCGCAACGGTGCCACCTGTATTGCTCTCACTCCTTGCTTTCCCACCTCAAAGTGCATTTGAATACATCCTTGATGCCTGCTCCCGGCCGTCTGGCTGCCCAGCTTTCAGTGCACGAATGATTGCACTCTGCTCCCACAGACAAAGAGCCAGGACTGAAAGATGCTGCTGGACCTCTTCTGCACATGGTAAGCTTCGCAACGGTGCCACCTGTATTGCTCTCACTCCTTGATTTCCCACCTCAAAGTGCATTTGAATACATCCTTGATGCCTGCTCCCGGCCGTCCGGCTGCCCACTTTCCAATGCACGAATGATTGGACTCTCCTCTCACAGGCGAAGAGCCAGGACTGAAAGATGCTTCTGGACCTCTTCTGCACATGGTAAGCTTCGCAACGGTGCCACCTGCATTGGTCTCACTCCTTGCTTTCCCACCTCAAAGTGCATTTGAATACATCCTTGATGCCTGCTCCAGACCGTCCGGCTGCCCAGTTTCCAGTGCACGAATGATTGGACCCTGCTCCCACAGGCGAAGAGCCAGGACTGAAAGATGCTGCTGGACCTCTTCTGCACATGGTAAGCTTCGCAACGATGCCACCTGTATTGCTCTCACTCCTTGCTTTTGCACCTCAAAGGGCATTTGAATACATCCTTGATGCCTGCTCCCGGCCGTCCGGCTGCCCAGTTTTCAGTGCACGAGTGATTGGACTCTCCTCCCACAGGCAAAGAGCCAGGACTGAAAGATGTTGCTGGATCTCTTCTACACACAGCAAACTTTGCAACGGTGCCACCTGTATTGCTCTCACTCCTTGCTTTCCCACCTCAAAGTGCATTTGAATACATCCTTGATGCCTCCTCCAATCTGGCCTGCTGCAAAATTTTCAGTGAACGAATGATTGGACCCTGCTCCCACATGCGAAGAACCAGGACTGAAAGATGCTGCTGGACCTCTTCTGCACATGGTAAGCTTCGCAACGGTGCCCCCTCTATTGCTCTCACTCCTTGCTTTCCCAGCTCAAAGTGCATTTCAATACATCCTTGATGTCAGCTCCCGGCCGTCCGGCTGCCCAGTTTTCAGTGCACGAATGATTGGACTCTGCTCCCACAGGCGCAGAGCCAGGACTGAAAGATGTTGCTGGATCTCTTCTGCACATGGTAAGCCTCGCAACGGTGCCGCCTGCATTGGTCTCACTCCTTGCTTTCCCACCTCAAAGTGCATTTGCACACATCCTTGATGCCTGCTCCGGGCCGTCCAGCTGCCCAGTTTCCAGTGCACGAATGATTGGACTCTGCTCCCACAGGCGAAGAGCCAGGACTGAAAGATGCTGCTGGACCTCTTCTGAACACGGTGAACTTTGCAACGGTGCCACCTGCATTGGTCTCACTCCTTGCTTTCCCACCTCAAAGTGCATTTGAATACATCCTTGATGCCTGCTCCAGACCGTCCGGCTGCCCAGTTTCCAGTGCACGAATGATTGGACCCTGCTCCCACAGGCGAAGAGCCAGGACTGAAAGATGCTGCTGGACCTCTTCTGCACATGGTAAGCTTCGCAACGATGCCACCTGTATTGCTCTCACTCCTTGCTTTCCCACCTCAAAGGGCATTTGAATACATCCTTGATGCCTGCTCCCGGCCGTCCGGCTGCCCAGTTTTCAGTGCACGAGTGATTGGACTCTCCTCCCACAGGCAAAGAGCCAGGACTGAAAGATGTTGCTGGATCTCTTCTACACACAGCAAACTTTGCAACGGTGCCACCTGTATTGCTCTCACTCCTTGCTTTCCCACCTCAAAGTGCATTTGAATACATCCTTGATGCCTCCTCCAATCTGGCCTGCTGCAAAATTTTCAGTGAACGAATGATTGGACCCTGCTCCCACATGCGAAGAACCAGGACTGAAAGATGCTGCTGGACCTCTTCTGCACATGGTAAGCTTCGCAACGGTGCCCCCTCTATTGCTCTCACTCCTTGCTTTCCCACCTCAAAGTGCATTTGAATATATCCTTGATGCCCGCTTCAGGCCGGCCGGCTGCCCAGTTTCCAGTGCACGAATGATTGTACTCTGCTCCCACAGGCAAGCAGAAAGGACTGAAAGATGCGGCTGGATCTCTTCTGCACATGGTAAGCTTCGCAACGGTGCCACCTGTATTGCTCTCACTCCTTGCTTTCCCACCTCAAAGTGCATTTGAATACATCCTTGATGCCTGCTCCCGGCCATCCGGCTGCCCAGTTTTCACTGCACGAATGATTGGACTCTGCTCCCACAGGCAAAGATCCAGGACTGAAAGATGTTGCTGGATCTCTTCTGCACATGGTAAGCTTTACAACGGTTCCACCTGCATGGGTCTCACTCTTTGCTTTCCCACCTCAAAGTGCATTTGAATACATCCTTGATGCCTGCTCCTGGCTGGCCGGCTGCCCAGTTTTCAGTGCACGAACGATTGGACCCTGCTCCCACAGGCAAAGAGCCAGGACTGAAAGATGTTGCTGGATCTCTTCTGCACATGGTAAGCTTCGCAACGGTGCCACCTGCATTGCTCTCACTCCTTGCTTTCCCACCTCAAAGTGCATTTGAATACATCCTTGATGCCTACTCCAGGCTGGCCGGCTGCCCACTTTTCAGTGCACGAACGATTGGACCCTGCTCCCACAGGCGAAGAGCCAGGACTGAAAGATGCTGCTGGACCTCTTCTGCACATGGTAAGCTTCGCAACGGTGCCACCTGTATTGCTCTCACTCCTTGCTTTCCCACCTTAAAGTGCATTTGAATACATCCTTGATGCCTGCTCCCAGCCGTCCGGCTGCCTAGTTTTCAGTGCACGAATGATTGGACTCTGCTCCCACAGGCAAAGATCCAGGACTGGAAGATGTTTCTGGACCTCTTCTGCACATGGCAAACTTAGAAACGGTGCCACCTGTATTGCTCTCACTCCTTGCTTTCCCACCTCAAAGTGCATTTGAATATATCCTTGATGACAGCTTCAGACCGTCCGGCTGCCCAGTTTCCAGTGCACGAATGATTGGACCCTGCTCCCACAGGCGAAGAGCCAGGACTGAAAGATGTTGCTAGATCTCTTATGCACATGGTAAGCTTTCAACGGTGCCACCTCTGATGCTCTCACTCCTTGCTTTCCCACCTCAAAGTGCATTTGAATATATTCTTGATGCCTGCTACCGGCCGTCCGGCTGCCCAGTTTCCAGTGCACGAATGATTGGACTCTCCTCCCACAGGCGAAGAGCCAGGACTGAATTATGCTGCTGGATCTATTCTGCATATGGTAAGCTTCGCAACGGTGCCACCTGTATTGCTCTCACTCCTTGCTTTTCCACCTCAAAGTGCATTTAAATACATCCTTGATGCCTCCTCCAAGCTGGCCGGCTGCCCAATTTTCAGTGAACGAATGATTGGACCCTGATGTCACAGGCGAAGAGCCAGGACTGAAAGATGCTGCTGGATCTCTTCTGCACATGCTAAACTTCGCAACGGTGCCACCTGCATTGGTCTCACTCCTTGCTTTCCCAGCTCAAAGTGCATTTCAATATATCCTTGATGCCTGCTCCAGACCGTCCTTCTGCCCAGTTTTCAGTGCACGAATGATTGGACTCTGCTCCCACAGGCGAAGAGCCAGGACTGAAAGATGCTGCTGGACCTCTTCTGCACATGGTAAGCTTCGCAACGGTGCCACCTGTATTGCTCTCACTCCTTGCTTTCCCACCTCAACGTGCATTTGAATATATCCTTGATGCCTCCTCCAAGCCGGCCGGCTGCCCAATTTTCAGTGCACGAATGATTGGACTCTGCTCCCACAGGCGAAGAGCCAGGACTGAAAGATGTTGCTGGATCTCTTCTGCACATGGTAACCTTCGCAACGGTGCCACCTGTATTGCTCTCACTCCTTGCTTTCCCACCTCAAAGTGCATTTGAATACATCCTTGATGCCTGCTTCAGGCCGTCCGGCTGCCCAGTTTCCAGTGCACGAATGGTTGGACCCAGCTCCCACAGGCGAAGAGCCAGGACTGAAAGATGCTGCTGGACCTCTTCTGCACATGGTAAGCTTCGCAACGGTGCCACCTGCATTGCTCTCACTCCTTGCTTTCCCACCTCAAAGTGCATTTGAATACATCCTTGATGCCTGCTCCAGACCGTCCGGCTGCCCAGTTTCCAGTGCACGAATGATTGGACCCGGCTCCCACAGGCGAAGAGCCAGGACTGAAAGATGCTGCTGGAACTCTTCTGCACATGGTAAGCTTCGCAACGGTGCCAACTGTATTGCCCTCACTCCTTGGCTTCCCACCTCAAATTGCATTTGAATACATCCTTGATGCCTGCTCCCGGCCGTCCGGCTGCCCAGTTTTCAGTGCACGAATGATTGGACTCTCCTCCCACAGGCAAAGAGCCAGGACTGAAAGATGTTGCTGGATCTCTTCTACACACAGCAAACTTTGCAACGGTGCCACCTGTATTGCTCTCACTCCTTGATTTCCCACCTCAAGGTGCATTTAAATACATCCTTGATGCCTCCTCCAAGCTGGCCGGCTGCCCAATTTTCAGTGAACGAATGATAGGACCCTGATGTCACAGACGAAGAGCCAGGACTGAAAGATGCTGCTGGATGTCTTCTGCACATGGTAAGCTTCGCAACGGTGCTACCTGCATTGGTCTCACTCCTTGCTTTCCCACCTCAAAGTGCATTTGAATACATCCTTGATGCCTGCTCCCGGCCGTCCGGCTGCCCAGTTTCCAGTGCACGAATGATTGGACCCTGCTCCCACAGACAAAGAGCCAGGACTGAAAGATGCTGCTGGAACTCTTCTGCACATGGTAAGCTTCGCAACCGTTCCACCTGCGTTGCTCTCACTCCTTGCTTTCCCACCTCAAAGTGCATTTGAATACATCCTTGATGCCTGCTCCAGACCGTCTGGCTGCCCATTTTCCAGTGCACGAATGATTGGACCCAGGTACCACAGGCGAAGAGCCAGGACTGAAAGATACTGCTGGACCTCTTCTGCACACGGTAAGCTTCGCAACGGTGCCACCGGTATTGCTCTCACTCCTTGCTTTCCCACCTCAAAGTGCATTTGAATATATCCTTGGTGCCAGCTTCAGGCCGGCTGGCTGCCCAGTTTCCAGTGCACGAATGATTGGACTCTGCTCCCACAGGCGAAGAGCCAGGGCTGAGAGATGTTGCTGGATCTCTTCTGCACATGGTAAGATTCGCAACGGTGCCACCTGTATTGCTCTCACTCCTTGCTTTCCCACCTCAAAGTGCATTTGAATACATCCTTGATGCCTGCTCCCAGCCGTCCGGCTGCCCAGTTTTCAGTGCACGAATGATTGGACTCTGCTCCCACAGACAAAGAGCCAGGACTGAAAGATGCTGCTGGAACTCTTCTGCACATGGTAAGCTTCGCAACGGTGCCACCTGTATTGCTCTCACTCCTTGCTTTCCCACCTTAAAGTGCATTTGAATACATCCTTGATGCCTGCTCCCAGCCGTCCGGCTGCCTAGTTTTCAGTGCACGAATGATTGGACTCTGCTCCCACAGGCAAAGATCCAGGACTGGAAGATGTTTCTGGACCTCTTCTGCACATGGCAAACTTAGAAACGGTGCCACCTGTATTGCTCTCACTCCTTGCTTTCCCACCTCAAAGTGCATTTGAATATATCCTTGATGACAGCTTCAGGCTGGCCGGCTGCCCAGTTTTCAGTGCACGAATGATTGGACTCTGCTCCCACAGGCGAAGAGCCAGGACTGAAAGATGTTGCTGGATCTCTTCTGCACACAGTAAGCTTCGCAACGGTGCCACCTGTATTGCTCTCACTCTTTGCTTTCCCACCTCAAAGTGCATTTGAATACATCCTTGATGCCTGCTCCCGGCCGTCTGGCTGCCCAGCTTTCTGTGCACGAATGATTGCACTCTGCTCCCACAGACAAAGAGCCAGGACTGAAAGATGCTGCTGGACCTCTTCTGCACATGGTAAGCTTCGCAACGGTGCCACCTGTATTGCTCTCAGTCCTTGCTTTCCCAGCTCAAAGTGCATTTGAATACATCCTTGATGCCTGCTCCCGGCCGTCCGGCTGCCCAGTTTCCAATGCACGAATGATTGGACTCTCCTCTCACAGGCGAAGAGCCAGGACTGAAAGATGCTTCTGGACCTCTTCTGCACATGGTAAGCTTCGCAACGGTGCCACCTGCATTGGTCTCACTCCTTGCTTTCCCACCTCAAAGTGCATTTGAATACATCCTTCATGCCTGCTCCAGACCGTCCGGCTGCCCAGTTTCCAGTGCACGAATGATTGGACCCTGCTCCCACAGGCGAAGAGCCAGGACTGAAAGATGCTGCTGGACCTCTTCTGCACATGGTAAGCTTCGCAACGATGCCACCTGTATTGCTCTCACTCCTTGCTTTCCCACCTCAAAGGGCATTTGAATACATCCTTGATGCCTGCTCCCGGCCGTCCGGCTGCCCAGTTTTCAGTGCACGAATGATTGGACTCTGCTCCCACAGGCGAAGAGCCAGGACTGAAAGATGTTGCTGGACCTCTTCTGCACACAGTAAGCTTCGCAACGTTGCCACCTGTATTGCTCTCACTCCTTGCTTTCCCACCTCAAAGTGCATTTGAATACATCCTTGATGCCTGCTCCCGGCCGTCCGGCTGCCCAGGTTTCAGTGCACGAATGATTGCACTCTGCTCCCACAGACAAAGAGCCAGGACTGAAAGATGCTGCTGGAACTCTTCTGCACATGGTAAGCTTCGCAACGGTGCCACCTGCGTTGCTCTCACTCCTTGCTTTCCCACCTCAAAGTGCATTTGAATACATCCTTGATGCCTTCTCCAAACCGCCCGGCTGCCCAGTTTCCAGTGCACGAATGATTGGACCCTGCTCCCACAGGCGAAGAGCCAGGACTGAAAGATGTTGCTGGACCTATTCTGCACATGGTAAGCTTCGCAACTGTGCCACCTTTATTGCTCTCACTCCTTGCTTTCCCACCTCAAAGTGCATTTGAATATATCCTTGATGCCTGCTCCAGGCTGGCCGGCTCCCCAGTTTTCAGTACACGAATGATTGGACTCTGCTCCCACAGACGAAGAGCCAGGACTGAAAGATGTTGCTGGACCTCTTCTGCACATGGTAAACTTCGCAACGGTGCCACCTGTATTGCTCTCACTCCTTGCTTTCCCACCTCAAAGTGCATTTAAATACATCCTTGATGCCTCCTCCAAGCTGGCCGGCTGCCCAATTTTCAGTGAACGAATGATAGGACCCTGATGTCACAGACGAAGAGCCAGGACGGAAAGATGCTGCTGAATCTCTTCTACACATGGTAAGCTTCGCAACGGTGCCACCTGCATTGCTCTCACTCCTTGGTTTCCCACCTCAAAGTGCATTTGAATACATCCTTGATGCCTGCTCCAGACCGTCCGGCTACCCAGTTTCCAGTGCACGAATGATTGGACCCTCCTCCCACAGGCGAAGAGCCAGGACTGAAAGATGCTGCTGGACCTCTTCTGCACATGGTAAGCTTCGCAACGGTGCCACCTGCATTGCTATCACTCCTTGCTTTCCCACCTCAAAGTGCATTTGAATACATGCTTGATGCCTGCTCCCGGCCGTCCGGCTGCCCAGTTTCCTGTGCACAAATGATTGGACTCTCCTCCCACAGGCAAAGAGCCAGGACTGAAAGATGCTGCTGGAACTCTTCTGCACATGGTAAGCTTCGCAACGGTGCCACCTGTATTGCTCTCACTCCTTGCTTTCCCACCTCAAAGTGCATTTGAATACATCCTTGATGCCTGCTCCAGACCGTCCGGCTGCCCAGTTTTCAGTGCACGAATGATTGGACCCTGCTCCCACAGGCGAAGAGCCAGGACTGAAAGATGCTGCTGGACCTCTTCTGCACATGGTAAGCTTCGCAACGGTGCCACCTGTATTGCTCTCACTCCTTGCTTTCCCACCTCAAAGTGCATTTGAATACATCCTTGATGCCTGCTCCCGGCCGTCCGGCTGCCCAGCTTTCAGTGCACGAATGATTGGACTCTGCTCCCACAGACAAAGAGCCAGGACTGAAAGATGCTGCTGGAACTCTTCTGCACTTGGTAAGCTTCGCACCGGTGCAGCCTGTATTGCTCTCACTCCTTGATTTCCCACCTCAACGTGCATTTGAATATATCCTTGATGCCAGCTTCAGGCTGTCCGGCTGCCCAGTTTCCAGTGCACGAATGATTGGACTCTGCTCCCACAGACGAAGAGCCAGGACTGAAAGATGTTGCTGGACCTCTTTTGCACACAGTAAGCTTCGCAACGGTGCCACCTGTATTGCTCTCACTCCTTGCTTTCCCACCTCAAAGTGCATTTGAATACATCCTTGATGCCTGCTCCCGGCCGTCTGGCTGCCCAGCTTTCAGTGCACGAATGATTGCACTCTGCTCCCACAGACAAAGAGCCAGGACTGAAAGATGCTGCTGGACCTCTTCTGCACATGGTAAGCTTCGCAACGGTGCCACCTGTATTGCTCTCACTCCTTGATTTCCCAGCTCAAAGTGCATTTGAATACATCCTTGATGCCTGCTCCCGGCCGTCCGGCTGCCCACTTTCCAATGCACGAATGATTGGACTCTCCTCTCACAGGCGAAGAGCCAGGACTGAAAGATGCTTCTGGACCTCTTCTGCACATGGTAAGCTTCGCAACGGTGCCACCTGCATTGGTCTCACTCCTTGCTTTCCCACCTCAAAGTGCATTTGAATACATCCTTGATGCCTGCTCCAGACCGTCCGGCTGCCCAGTTTCCAGTTCACGAATGATTGGACCCTGCTCCCACAGGCGAAGAGCCAGGACTGAAAGATGCTGCTGGACCTCTTCTGCACATGGTAAGCTTCGCAACGGTGCCACCTGCATTGCTCTCACTCCTTGCTTTCCCACCTCAAAGTGCATTTGAATACATCCTTGATGCCTGCTCCAGACCGTCCGGCTGCCCAGTTTCCAGTGCACGAATGATTGGACCCTGCTCCCACAGAGGATGAGCCAGGACTGAAAGATGCTGCTGGACCTCTTCTGCACATGGTAAGCTTCGCAACGGTGCCAACTGTATTGCCCTCACTCCTTGGCTTCCCACCTCAAATTGCATTTGAATACATCCTTGATGCCTGCTCCCGGCCGTCCGGCTGCCCAGTTTTCAGTGCACGAATGATTGGACTCTCCTCCCACAGGCAAAGAGCCAGGACTGAAAGATGTTGCTGGATCTCTTCTACACACAGCAAACTTTGCAACGGTGCCACCTGTATTGCTCTCACTCCTTGATTTCCCACCTCAAAGTGCTTTTAAATACATCCTTGATGCCTCCTCCAAGCTGGCCGGCTGCCCAATTTTCAGTGAACGAATGATAGGACCCTGATGTCACAGACGAAGAGCCAGGACTGAAAGATGCTGCTGGATGTCTTCTGCACATGGTAAGCTTCGCAACGGTGCCACCTGCATTGGTCTCACTCCTTGCTTTCCCACCTCAAAGTGCATTTGAATACATCCTTGATGCCTGCTCCCGGCCGTCCGGCTGCCCAGTTTCCAGTGCACGAATGATTGGACCCTGCTCCCACAGACAAAGAGCCAGGACTGAAAGATGCTGCTGGACCTCTTCTGCACATGGTAAGCTTCGCAACGGTGCCACCTGTATTGCTCTCACTCCTTGATTTCCCAGCTCAAAGTGCATTTGAATACATCCTTGATGCCTGCTCCCGGCCGTCCGGCTGCCCACTTTCCAATGCACGAATGATTGGACTCTCCTCTCACAGGCGAAGAGCCAGGACTGAAAGATGCTTCTGGACCTCTTCTGCACATGGTAAGCTTCGCAACGGTGCCACCTGCATTGGTCTCACTCCTTGCTTTCCCACCTCAAAGTGCATTTGAATACATCCTTGATGCCTGCTCCAGACCGTCCGGCTGCCCAGTTTCCAGTTCACGAATGATTGGACCCTGCTCCCACAGGCGAAGAGCCAGGACTGAAAGATGCTGCTGGACCTCTTCTGCACATGGTAAGCTTCGCAACGGTGCCACCTGCATTGCTCTCACTCCTTGCTTTCCCACCTCAAAGTGCATTTGAATACATCCTTGATGCCTGCTCCAGACCGTCCGGCTGCCCAGTTTCCAGTGCACGAATGATTGGACCCTGCTCCCACAGAGGATGAGCCAGGACTGAAAGATGCTGCTGGACCTCTTCTGCACATGGTAAGCTTCGCAACGGTGCCAACTGTATTGCCCTCACTCCTTGGCTTCCCACCTCAAATTGCATTTGAATACATCCTTGATGCCTGCTCCCGGCCGTCCGGCTGCCCAGTTTTCAGTGCACGAATGATTGGACTCTCCTCCCACAGGCAAAGAGCCAGGACTGAAAGATGTTGCTGGATCTCTTCTACACACAGCAAACTTTGCAACGGTGCCACCTGTATTGCTCTCACTCCTTGATTTCCCACCTCAAAGTGCTTTTAAATACATCCTTGATGCCTCCTCCAAGCTGGCCGGCTGCCCAATTTTCAGTGAACGAATGATAGGACCCTGATGTCACAGACGAAGAGCCAGGACTGAAAGATGCTGCTGGATGTCTTCTGCACATGGTAAGCTTCGCAACGGTGCCACCTGCATTGGTCTCACTCCTTGCTTTCCCACCTCAAAGTGCATTTGAATACATCCTTGATGCCTGCTCCCGGCCGTCCGGCTGCCCAGTTTCCAGTGCACGAATGATTGGACCCTGCTCCCACAGACAAAGAGCCAGGACTGAAAGATGCTGCTGGAACTCTTCTGCACATGGTAAGCTTCGCAACCGTTCCACATGCGTTGCTCTCACTCCTTGCTTTCCCACCTCAAAGTGCATTTGAATACATCCTTGATGCCTGCTCCAGACCGTCTGGCTGCCCATTTTCCAGTGCACGAATGATTGGACCCAGCTACCACAGGCGAAGAGCCAGGACTGAAAGATACTGCTGGACCTCTTCTGCACACGGTAAGCTTCGCAACGGTGCCACCGGTATTGCTCTCACTCCTTGCTTTCCCACCTCAAAGTGCATTTGAATATATCCTTGATGCCAGCTTCAGGCCGGCTGGCTGCCCAGTTTCCAGTGCACGAATGATTGGACTCTGCTCCCACAGGCGAAGAGCCAGGACTGAGAGATGTTGCTGGATCTCTTCTGCACATGGTAAGCTTCGCAACGGTGCCACCTGTATTGCTCTCACTCCTTGCTTTCCCACCTCAAAGTGCATTTGAATACATCCTTGATGCCTGCTCCCAGCCGTCCGGCTGCCCAGTTTTCAGTGCACGAATGATTGGGCTCTGCTCCCACAGACAAAGAGCCAGGACTGAAAGATGCTGCTGGAACTCTTCTGCGCATGGTAAGCTTCGCAACGGTGCCACCTGTATTGCTCTCACTCCTTGCTTTCCCACCTTAAAGTGCATTTGAATACATCCTTGATGCCTGCTCCCAGCCGTCCGGCTGCCTAGTTTTCAGTGCACGAATGATTGGACTCTGCTCCCACAGGCAAAGATCCAGGACTGGAAGATGTTTCTGGACCTCTTCTGCACATGGCAAACTTAGAAACGGTGCCACCTGTATTGCTCTCACTCCTTGCTTTCCCACCTCAAAGTGCATTTGAATATATCCTTGATGACAGCTTCAGGCTGGCCGGCTGCCCAGTTTTCAGTGCACGAATGATTGGGCTCTGCTCCCACAGGCAAACAGCCAGGACTGAAAGATGTTGCTGGATCTCTTCTGCACACAGTAAGCTTCGCAACGGTGCCACCTGTATTGCTCTCACTCCTTGCTTTCCCACCTCAAAGTGCATTTGAATACATCCTTGATGCCTGCTCCCGGCCGTCTGGCTGCCCAGCTTTCAGTGCACGAATGATTGCACTCTGCTCCCACAGACAAAGAGCCAGGACTGAAAGATGCTGCTGGACCTCTTCTGCACATGGTAAGCTTCGCAACGGTGCCACCTGTATTGCTCTCAGTCCTTGCTTTCCCAGCTCAAAGTGCATTTGAATACATCCTTGATGCCTGCTCCCGGCCGTCCGGCTGCCCAGTTTCCAATGCACGAATGATTGGACTCTCCTCTCACAGGCGAAGAGCCAGGACTGAAAGATGCTTCTGGACCTCTTCTGCACATGGTAAGCTTCGCAACGGTGCCACCTGCATTGGTCTCACTCCTTGCTTTCCCACCTCAAAGTGCATTTGAATACATCCTTCATGCCTGCTCCAGACCGTCCGGCTGCCCAGTTTCCAGTGCACGAATGATTGGACCCTGCTCCCACAGGCGAAGAGCCAGGACTGAAAGATGCTGCTGGACCTCTTCTGCACATGGTAAGCTTCGCAACGATGCCACCTGTATTGCTCTCACTCCTTGCTTTCCCACCTCAAAGGGCATTTGAATACATCCTTGATGCCTGCTCCCGGCCGTCCGGCTGCCCAGTTTTCAGTGCACGAGTGATTGGACTCTCCTCCCACAGGCAAAGAGCCAGGACTGAAAGATGTTGCTGGATCTCTTCTACACACAGCAAAATTTGCAACGGTGCCACCTGTATTGCTCTCACTCCTTGCTTTCCCACCTCAAAGTGCATTTGAATACATCCTTGATGCCTGCTCCCGGCCATCCGGCTGCCCAGTTTCCAGGGCACGAATGATTGGACCCAGCTCCCACAGGCGAAGAGCCAGGACTGAAAGATACTGCTGGACCTCTTCTGCACATGGTAAGCTTCGCAACGGTGCCACCTGCATTGCTCTCACTCCTTGGTTTCCCACCTCAAAGTGCATTTGAATACATCCTTGATGCCTGCTCCCGGCCGTCCGGCTGCCCAGTTTCCAGTGCACGAATGATTGGACCCAGCTCCCACAGGTGAAGAGCCAGGACTGAAAGATGCTGCTGGACCTCTTCTGCACATGGTAAGCTTCGCAACGGTGCCACCTGCATTGCTCTCACTCCTTGGTTTCCCACCTCAAAGTGCATTTGAATACATCCTTGATGCCTGCTCCCGGCCGTCCGGCTGCCCAGTTTTCAGTGCACGAATGATTGGACTCTGCTCCCACAGGCGAAGAGCCAGGACTGAAAGATGTTGCTGGACCTCTTTTGCACACAGTAAGCTTCGCAACGTTGCCACCTGTATTGCTCTCACTCCTTGCTTTCCCACCTCAAAGTGCATTTGAATACATCCTTGATGCCTGCTCCCGGCCGTCCGGCTGCCCAGGTTTCAGTGCACGAATGATTGCACTCTGCTCCCACAGACAAAGAGCCAGGACTGAAAGATGCTGCTGGAACTCTTCTGCACATGGTAAGCTTCGCAACGGTGCCACCTGCGTTGCTCTCACTCCTTGCTTTCCCACCTCAAAGTGCATTTGAATACATCCTTGATGCCTTCTCCAAACCGCCCGGCTGCCCAGTTTCCAGTGCACGAATGATTGGACCCTGCTCCCACAGGCGAAGAGCCAGGACTGAAAGATGTTGCTGGACCTATTCTGCACATGGTAAGCTTCGCAACTGTGCCACCTTTATTGCTCTCACTCCTTGCTTTCCCACCTCAAAGTGCATTTGAATATATCCGTGATGCCTGCTCCAGGCTGGCCGGCTCCCCAGTTTTCAGTACACGAATGATTGGACTCTGCTCCCACAGACGAAGAGCCAGGACTGAAAGATGTTGCTGGACCTCTTCTGCACATGGTAAACTTCGCAACGGTGCCACCTGTATTGCTCTCACTCCTTGCTTTCCCACCTCAAAGTGCATTTAAATACATCCTTGATGCCTCCTCCAAGCTGGCCGGCTGCCCAATTTTCAGTGAACGAATGATAGGACCCTGATGTCACAGACGAAGAGCCAGGACGGAAAGATGCTGCTGAATCTCTTCTGCACATGGTAAGCTTCGCAACGGTGCCACCTGCATTGCTATCACTCCTTGCTTTCCCACCTCAAAGTGCATTTGAATACATGCTTGATGCCTGCTCCCGGCCGTCCGGCTGCCCAGTTTTCAGTGCACGAATGATTGGACTCTCCTCCCACAGGCAAAGAGCCAGGACTGAAAGATGTTGCTGGATCTCTTCTACACACAGCAAAGTTTGCAACGGTGCCACCTGTATTGCTCTCACTCCTTGCTTTCCCACCTCAAAGTGCATTTGAATACATCTTTGATGCCTGCTCCCGGCCGTCCGGCTGCCCAGCTTTCAGTGCACGAATGATTGGACTCTGCTCCCACAGACAAAGAGCCAGGACTGAAAGATGCTGCTGGAACTCTTCTGCACATGGTAAGCTTCGCAACGGTGCCACCTGTATTGCTCTCACTCCTTGCTTTCCCACCTCAAAGTGCATTTGAATACATCCTTGATGCCTCCTCCAAGCTGGCCGGCTCCCCAGTTTTCAGTACACGAATGACTGGACTCTGCTCCCACAGACGGAGAGCCAGTACTGAAAGATGTTGCTGGACCTCTTCTTCACATGGTAAACTTCGCAACGGTGCCACCTGTATTGCTCTCACTCCTTGCTTTCCCACCTCAAAGTGCATTTAAATACATCCTTGATGCCTCCTCCAAGCTGGCCAGCTGCCCAATTTTCAGTGAACGAATGATAGGACCCTGATGTCACAGACGAAGAGCCAGGACGGAAAGATGCTGCTGGACCTCTTCTGCACATGGTAAGCTTCGCAACGGTGCCACCTGTATTGCTCTCACTCCTTGCTTTCCCACCTCAAAGTGCATTTGAATACATCCTTGATGCCTGCTACCGGCCGTCCGGCTGCCCAGCTTTCAGTGCACGAATGATTGGACTCTCCTCCCACAGGCAAAGAGCCAGGACTGAAAGATGCTGCTGGAACTCTTCTGCACATGGTAAGCTTCGCAACGGTGCCACCTGTATTGCTCTCACTCCTTGCTTTCCCACCTCAAAGTGCATTTGAATACATCCTTGATGCCTGCTCCAGACCGTCCGGCTGCCCAGTTTTCAGTGCACGAATGATTGGACCCTGCTCCCACAGGCGAAGAGCCAGGACTGAAAGATGCTGCTGGACCTCTTCTGCACATGGTAAGCTTCGCAACGGTGCCACCTGTATTGCTCTCACTCCTTGCTTTCCCACCTCAAAGTGCATTTGAATACATCCTTGATGCCTGCTCCCGGCCGTCCGGCTGCCCAGCTTTCAGTGCACGAATGATTGGACTCTGCTCCCACAGACAAAGAGCCAGGACTGAAAGATGCTGCTGGAACTCTTCTGCACATGGTAAGCTTCGCACCGGTGCAACCTGTATTGCTCTCACTCCTTGCTTTCCCACCTCAACGTGCATTTGAATATATCCTTGATGCCAGCTTCAGGCTGTCCGGCTGCCCAGTTTCCAGTGCACGAATGATTGGACTCTGCTCCCACAGACGAAGAGCCGGGACTGAAAGATGTTGCTGGACCTCTTTTGCACACAGTAAGCTTTGCAACGGTGCCACCTGTATTGCTCTCACTCCTTGCTTTCCCAGCTCAAAGTGCATTTGAATACATCCTTGATGCCTGCTCCCGGCCGTCCGGCTGCCCAGTTTCCAATGCACGAATGATTGGACTCTCCTCTCACAGGCGAAGAGCCAGGACTGAAAGATGCTTCTGGACCTCTTCTGCACATGGTAAGCTTCGCAACGGTGCCACCTGCATTGGTCTCACTCCTTGCTTTCCCACCTCAAAGTGCATTTGAATACATCCTTGATGCCTGCTCCAGACCGTCCGGCTGCCCAGTTTCCAGTGCACGAATGATTGGACCCTGCTCCCACAGGAGAAGAGCCAGGACTGAAAGATGCTGCTGGACCTCTTCTGCACATGGTAAGCTTCGCAACGATGCCACCTGTATTGCTCTCACTCCTTGCTTTCCCACCTCAAAGGGCATTTGAATACATCCTTGATGCCTGCTCCCGGCCGTCCGGCTGCCCAGTTTTCAGTGCACGAGTGATTGGACTCTCCTCCCACAGGCAAAGAGCCAGGACTGAAAGATGTTGCTGGATCTCTTCTACACACAGCAAAGATTTGCAACGGTGCCACCTGTATTGCTCTCACTCCTTGCTTTCCCACCTCAAAGTGCATTTGAATACATCCTTGATGCCTGCTCCCGGCCATCCGGCTGCCCAGTTTCCAGGGCACGAATGATTGGACCCAGCTCCCACAGGCGAAGAGCCAGGACTGAAAGATACTGCTGGACCTCTTCTGCACATGGTAAGCTTCGCAACGGTGCCACCTGCATTGCTCTCACTCCTTGGTTTCCCACCTCAAAGTGCATTTGAATACATCCTTGATGCCTGCTCCCGGCCGTCCGGCTGCCCAGTTTCCAGTGCACGAATGATTGGACCCAGCTCCCACAGGTGAAGAGCCAGGACTGAAAGATGCTGCTGGACCTCTTCTGCACATGGTAAGCTTCGCAACGGTGCCACCTGCATTGCTCTCACTCCTTGGTTTCCCACCTCAAAGTGCATTTGAATACATCCTTGATGCCTGCTCCCGGCCGTCCGGCTGCCCAGTTTTCAGTGCACGAATGATTGGACTCTGCTCCCACAGGCGAAGAGCCAGGACTGAAAGATGTTGCTGGACCTCTTTTGCACACAGTAAGCTTCGCAACGTTGCCACCTGTATTGCTCTCACTCCTTGCTTTCCCACCTCAAAGTGCATTTGAATACATCCTTGATGCCTGCTCCCGGCCGTCCGGCTGCCCAGGTTTCAGTGCACGAATGATTGCACTCTGCTCCCACAGACAAAGAGCCAGGACTGAAAGATGCTGCTGGAACTCTTCTGCACATGGTAAGCTTCGCAACGGTGCCACCTGCGTTGCTCTCACTCCTTGCTTTCCCACCTCAAAGTGCATTTGAATACATCCTTGATGCCTTCTCCAAACCGCCCGGCTGCCCAGTTTCCAGTGCACGAATGATTGGACCCTGCTCCCACAGGCGAAGAGCCAGGACTGAAAGATGTTGCTGGACCTATTCTGCACATGGTAAGCTTCGCAACTGTGCCACCTTTATTGCTCTCACTCCTTGCTTTCCCACCTCAAAGTGCATTTGAATATATCCTTGATGCCTGCTCCAGGCTGGCCGGCTCCCCAGTTTTCAGTACACGAATGATTGGACTCTGCTCCCACAGACGAAGAGCCAGGACTGAAAGATGTTGCTGGACCTCTTCTGCACATGGTAAACTTCGCAACGGTGCCACCTGTATTGCTCTCACTCCTTGCTTTCCCACCTCAAAGTGCATTTAAATACATCCTTGATGCCTCCTCCAAGCTGGCCGGCTGCCCAATTTTCAGTGAACGAATGATAGGACCCTGATGTCACAGACGAAGAGCCAGGACGGAAAGATGCTGCTGAATCTCTTCTACACATGGTAAGCTTCGCAACGGTGCCACCTGCATTGCTCTCACTCCTTGGTTTCCCACCTCAAAGTGCATTTGAATACATCCTTGATGCCTGCTCCAGACCGTCCGGCTGCCCAGTTTCCAGTGCACGAATGATTGGACCCTCCTCCCACAGGCGAAGAGCCAGGACTGAAAGATGCTGCTGGACCTCTTCTGCACATGGTAAGCTTCGCAACGGTGCCACCTGCATTGCTATCACTCCTTGCTTTCCCACCTCAAAGTGCATTTGAATACATGCTTGATGCCTGCTCCCGGCCGTCCGGCTGCCCAGTTTTCAGTGCACGAATGATTGGACTCTCCTCCCACAGGCAAAGAGCCAGGACTGAAAGATGTTGCTGGATCTCTTCTACACACAGCAAACTTTGCAACGGTGCCACCTGTATTGCTCTCACTCCTTGCTTTCCCACCTCAAAGTGCATTTCAATATATCCTTGATGCCTGCTCCCGGCCATCCAGCTGCCCAGTTTCCTGTGCACGAATGATTGGACCCTGCTCCCACAGGCGAAGAGCCAGGACTGAAAGATGCTGCTGGACCTCTTCTGCACATGGTAAGCTTCGCAACGGTGCCACCTGCATTGCTCTCACTCCTTGCTTTCCCACCTCAAAGTGCATTTGAATACATCTTTGATGCCTGCTCCCGGCCGTCCGGCTGCCCAGCTTTCAGTGCACGAATGATTGGACTCTGCTCCCACAGACAAAGAGCCAGGACTGAAAGATGCTGCTGGAACTCTTCTGCACATGGTAAGCTTCGCAACGGTGCCACCTGTATTGCTCTCACTCCTTGCTTTCCCAGCTCAAAGTGCATTTGAATACATCCTTGATGCCTCCTCCAAGCTGGCCGGCTCCCCAGTTTTCAGTACACGAATGATTGGACTCTGCTCCCACAGACGGAGAGCCAGGACTGAAAGATGCTTCTGGACCTCTTCTGCACATGGTAAACTTCGCAACGGTGCCACCTGCATTGGTCTCACTCCTTGCTTTCCCACCTCAAAGTGCATTTGAATACATCCTTGATGCCTGCTCCAGACCGTCCGGCTGCCCAGTTTCCAGTGCACGAATGATTGGACCCTGCTCCCACAGGCGAAGAGCCAGGACTGAAAGATGCTGCTGGACCTCTTCTGCACATGGTAAGCTTCGCAACGATGCCACCTGTATTGCTCTCACTCCTTGCTTTCCCACCTCAAAGGGCATTTGAATACATCCTTGATGCCTGCTCCCGGCCGTCCGGCTGCCCAGTTTTCAGTGCACGAGTGATTGGACTCTCCTCCCACAGGCAAAGAGCCAGGACTGAAAGATGTTGCTGGATCTCTTCTACACACAGCAAACTTTGCAACGGTGCCACCTGTATTGCTCTCACTCCTTGCTTTCCCACCTCAAAGTGCATTTGAATACATCCTTGATGCCTGCTCCCGGCCATCCGGCTGCCCAGTTTCCAGGGCACGAATGATTGGACCCAGCTCCCACAGGCGAAGAGCCAGGACTGAAAGATACTGCTGGACCTCTTCTGCACATGGTAAGCTTCGCAACGGTGCCACCTGCATTGCTCTCACTCCTTGGTTTCCCACCTCAAAGTGCATTTGAATACATCCTTGATGCCTGCTCCCGGCCGTCCGGCTGCCCAGTTTCCAGTGCACGAATGATTGGACCCAGCTCCCACAGGTGAAGAGCCAGGACTGAAAGATGCTGCTGGACCTCTTCTGCACATGGTAAGCTTCGCAACGGTGCCACCTGCATTGCTCTCACTCCTTGGTTTCCCACCTCAAAGTGCATTTGAATACATCCTTGATGCCTGCTCCCGGCCGTCCGGCTGCCCAGCTTTCAGTGCACGAATGATTGGACTCTGCTCCCACAGGCGAAGAGCCAGGACTGAAAGATGTTGCTGGACCTCTTTTGCACACAGTAAGCTTCGCAACGGTGCCACCTGTATTGCTCTCACTCCTTGCTTTCCCACCTCAAAGTGCATTTGAATACATCCTTGATGCCTGCTCCCGGCCGTCCGGCTGCCCAGGTTTCAGTGCACGAATGATTGCACTCTGCTCCCACAGACAAAGAGCCAGGACTGAAAGATGCTGCTGGAACTCTTCTGCACATGGTAAGCTTCGCAACGGTGCCACCTGCGTTGCTCTCACTCCTTGCTTTCCCACCTCAAAGTGCATTTGAATACATCCTTGATGCCTTCTCCAAACCGCCCGGCTGCCCAGTTTCCAGTGCACGAATGATTGGACCCTGCTCCCACAGGCGAAGAGCCAGGACTGAAAGATGTTGCTGGACCTATTCTGCACATGGTAAGCTTCGCAACTGTGCCACCTTTATTGCTCTCACTCCTTGCTTTCCCACCTCAAAGTGCATTTGAATATATCCTTGATGCCTGCTCCAGGCTGGCCGGCTCCCCAGTTTTCAGTACACGAATGATTGGACTCTGCTCCCACAGACGGAGAGCCAGGACTGAAAGATGTTGCTGGACCTCTTCTGCACATGGTAAACTTCGCAACGGTGCCACCTGTATTGCTCTCACTCCTTGCTTTCCCACCTCAAAGTGCATTTAAATACATCCTTGATGCCTCCTCCAAGCTGGCCGGCTGCCCAATTTTCAGTGAACGAATGATAGGACCCTGATGTCACAGACGAAGAGCCAGGACGGAAAGATGCTGCTGAATCTCTTCTACACATGGTAAGCTTCGCAACGGTGCCACCTGCATTGCTCTCACTCCTTGGTTTCCCACCTCAAAGTGCATTTGAATACATCCTTGATGCCTGCTCCAGACCGTCCGGCTGCCCAGTTTCCAGTGCACGAATGATTGGACCCTCCTCCCACAGGCAAAGAGCCAGGACTGAAAGATGTTGCTGGATCTCTTCTACACATAGCAAAGTTTGCAACGGTGCCACCTGTATTGCTCTCACTCCTTGCTTTCCCACCTCAAAGTGCATTTCAATATATCCTTGATGCCTGCTCCCGGCCATCCAGCTGCCCAGTTTCCTGTGCACGAATGATTGGACCCTGCTCCCACAGGCGAAGAGCCAGGACTGAAAGATGCTGCTGGAACTCTTCTGCACATGGTAAGCTTCGCAACGGTGCCACCTGTATTGCTCTCACTCCTTGCTTTCCCACCTCAAAGTGCATTTGAATACATCCTTGATGCCTCCTCCAAGCTGGCCGGCTCCCCAGTTTTCAGTACACGAATGATTGGACTCTGCTCCCACAGACGGAGAGCCAGTACTGAAAGATGTTGCTGGACCTCTTCTTCACATGGTAAACTTCGCAACGGTGCCACCTGTATTGCTCTCACTCCTTGCTTTCCCACCTCAAAGTGCATTTAAATACATCCTTGATGCCTCCTCCAAGCTGGCCAGCTGCCCAATTTTCAGTGAACGAATGATAGGACCCTGATGTCACAGACGAAGAGCCAGGACGGAAAGATGCTGCTGGACCTCTTCTGCACATGGCAAGCTTCGCAACGGTGCCACCTGTATTGCTCTCACTCCTTGCTTTCCCACCTCAAAGTGCATTTGAATACATCCTTGATGCCTGCTACCGGCCGTCCGGCTGCCCAGCTTTCAGTGCACGAATGATTGGACTCTCCTCCCACAGGCAAAGAGCCAGGACTGAAAGATGCTGCTGGAACTCTTCTGCACATGGTAAGCTTCGCAACGGTGCCACCTGTATTGCTCTCACTCCTTGCTTTCCCACCTCAAAGTGCATTTGAATACATCCTTGATGCCTGCTCCAGACCGTCCGGCTGCCCAGTTTTCAGTGCACGAATGATTGGACCCTGCTCCCACAGGCGAAGAGCCAGGACTGAAAGATGCTGCTGGACCTCTTCTGCACATGGTAAGCTTCGCAACGGTGCCACCTGTATTGCTCTCACTCCTTGCTTTCCCACCTCAAAGTGCATTTGAATACATCCTTGATGCCTGCTCCCGGCCGTCCGGCTGCCCAGCTTTCAGTGCACGAATGATTGGACTCTGCTCCCACAGACAAAGAGCCAGGACTGAAAGATGCTGCTGGAACTCTTCTGCACATGGTAAGCTTCGCACCGGTGCAACCTGTATTGCTCTCACTCCTTGCTTTCCCACCTCAACGTGCATTTGAATATATCCTTGATGCCAGCTTCAGGCTGTCCGGCTGCCCAGTTTCCAGTGCACGAATGATTGGACTCTGCTCCCACAGACGAAGAGCCAGGACTGAAAGATGTTGCTGGACCTCTTTTGCACACAGTAAGCTTCGCAACGGTGCCACCTGTATTGCTCTCACTCCTTGCTTTCCCACCTCAAAGTGCATTTGAATACATCCTTGATGCCTGCTCCCGGCCGTCTGGCTGCCCAGCTTTCAGTGCACGAATGATTGCACTCTGCTCCCACAGACAAAGAGCCAGGACTGAAAGATGCTGCTGGACCTCTTCTGCACATGGTAAGCGTCGCAACGGTGCCACCTGTATTGCTCTCACTCCTTGATTTCCCACCTCAAAGTGCATTTGAATACATCCTTGATGCCTGCTCCCGGCCGTCCGGCTGCCCACTTTCCAATGCACGAATGATTGGACTCTCCTCTCACAGGCGAAGAGCCAGGACTGAAAGATGCTTCTGGACCTCTTCTGCACATGGTAAGCTTCGCAACGGTGCCACCTGCATTGGTCTCACTCCTTGCTTTCCCACCTCAAAGTGCATTTGAATACATCCTTGATGCCTGCTCCAGACCGTCCGGCTGCCCAGTTTCCAGTGCACGAATGATTGGACCCTGCTCCCACAGGCGAAGAGCCAGGACTGAAAGATGCTGCTGGACCTCTTCTGCACATGGTAAGCTTCGCAACGATGCCACCTGTATTGCTCTCACTCCTTGCTTTCCCACCACAAAGGGCATTTGAATACATCCTTGATGCCTGCTCCCGGCCGTCCGGCCGCCCAGTTTTCAGTGCACGAGTGATTGGACTCTCCTCCCACAGGCAAAGAGCCAGGACTGAAAGATGTTGCTGGATCTCTTCTACACTCAGCAAACTTTGCAACGGTGCCACCTGTATTGCTCTCACTCCTTGCTTTCCCACCTCAATGTGCATTTGAATATATCCTTGATGCCCGCTTCAGGCCGGCCGGCTGCCCAGTTTCCAGTGCACGAATGATTGGACCCTGCTCCCACAGGCAAACAGAAAGGACTGAAAGATGCTGCTGGACCTCTTCTGCACATGGTAAGCTTCGCAACGGTGCCACCTGTATTACTCTCACTCCTTGCTTTCCCACCTCAAAGTGCATTTGAATACATCCTTGATGCCTCCTCCAATCTGGCCTGCTGCCCAATTTTCAGTGAACGAATGATTGGACCCTGCTCCCACATGCGAAGAGCCAGGACTGAAAGATGCTGCTGGACCTCTTCTGCACATGGTAAGCTTCGCAACGGTGCCCCCTCTATTGCTCTCACTCCTTGCTTTCCCACCTCAAAGTGCATTTGAATATATCCTTGATGCCCGCTTCAGGCCGGCCGGCTGCCCAGTTTCCAGTGCACGAATGATTGGACTCTGCTCCCACAGGCAAGCAGAAAGGACTGAAAGATGCGGCTGGATCTCTTCTGCACATGGTAAGCTTCGCAACGGTGCCACCTGCATTGCTCTCACTCCTTGCTTTCCCACCTCAAAGTGCATTTGAATACATCCTTGATGCCTCCTCCAAGCTGGCCGGCTGCCGAATTTTTAGTGAAAGAATGATTGGACTCTGCTCCCACTGGCGAAGACCGAGGACTGAAAGATGTTGCTGGACCTCTTCTGCACATGGTAAGCTTCGCAACGGTGCCACCTGTATTGCTCTCACTCCTTGCTTTCCCACCTCAAAGTGCATTTGAATATATCCTTGATGCCCGCTTCAGGCCGGCCGGCTGCCCAGTTTTCAGTGCACGAATGATTGGACCCTGCTCCCACAGGCAAAGAGCCAGGACTGAAAGATACTGCTGGACCTCTTCTGCACATGGTAAGCTTCGCAACGGTGCCACCTGTATTGCTCTCAGTCCTTTCTTTCCCACCTCAAAGTGCATTTGAATACATCCTTGATGCCTGCTCCCGGCCGTCCGGCTGCCCAGTTTTCAGTGCACGAATGATTGGACTCTGCTCCCACAGGCAAAGAGCCAGGACTGAAAGATGTTGCTGGATCTCTTCTGCACATGGTAAGCTTCGCAACGGTGCCACCTGCATTGCTCTCACTCCTTGCTTTCCCACTTCAAAGTGCATTTGAATACATCCTTGATGCCTGCTCCAGGCTGGCCGGCTGCCCAGTTTTCAGTGCACGAACGATTGGACCCTGCTCCCAGAGGCGAAGAGCCAGGACTGAAAGATGCTCCTGGACCTCTTCTGCACAGGGTAAGCTTCGCAACGGTGCCACCTGTATTGCTCTCACTCCTTGCTTTTCCACCTCAAAGTGCATTTGAATACATCCTTGATGCCTCTTCCAAGCTGTCCGGCTGCCCAATTTTCAGTGAACGAATGATTGGACTCTGCTCCCACAGGCGAAGAGTCCGGACTGAAAGATATTGCTGGACCTCTTCTGCACATGGTAAACTTCGCAACGGTGCCACCTGTATTGCTCTCACTCCTTGCTTTCCCACCTGAAAGTGCATTTGAATACATCCTTGATGCCTGCACCCGGGGTCCGGCTGCCCGGGTTTCAGTGCACGAATGATTGGACTCTGCTCCCACAGGCGAAGAGCCAGGACTGAAAGATGTTGCTGGATCTCTTCTGCACATGGTAAGCTTCGCAACGGTGCCACCTGTATTGCTCTCAGTCCTTGCTTTTCCACCTCAAAGTGCATTTCAATACATCCTTGATGCCTGCTCCCGGCTGCCCGGCTGCCCAGTTTTCAGTGCACGAATGATTGGACTCTGCTCCCACAGGCAAAGAGCCAGGACTGAAAGATGCTGCTGGACCTCTTCTGCACATGGTAAGCTTCGCAACGGACCCACCTGCATTGGTCTCACTCCTTGCTTTCCCAACTCAAAGCGCTTTTGAATACATCCTTGATGCCTGCTCCAGCCCCTCCGGCTGCCCAGTTTTCAGTGCACGAATGATTGGACTCTGCTCCCACAGTCGAAGAGCCAGGACTGAAAGATGTTGCTGGATCTCTTCTGCACATGGTAAGCTTCGCAAAGGTGCCACCTGTATTGCTCTCACTCCTTGCTTTCCCACCTCAAAGTTCATTTCAATACATCCTTGATGCCTGCTCCCGGCCGTCTGGCTGCCCAGTTTTCAGTGCACGAATGATTGGACTCTGCTCCCACAGGCGAAGAGCCAGGACTGAAAGATGTTGCTGGATCTCTTCTGCACATGGTAAGCTTCGCAACGGTGCCACCTGCATTGCTCTCACTCCTTGCTTTCCCACTTCAAAGTGCATTTGAATACATCCTTGATGCCTGCTCCAGGCTGGCCGGCTGCCCAGTTTTCAGTGCACGAACGATTGGACCCTGCTCCCAGAGGCGAAGAGCCAGGACTGAAAGATGCTCCTGGACCTCTTTTTGCACAGGGTAAGCTTCGCAACGGTGCCACCTGTATTGCTCTCACTCCTTGCTTTTCCACCTCAAAGTGCATTTGAATACATCCTTGATGCCTCTTCCAAGCTGGCCGGCTGCCCAATTTTCAGTGAACGAATGATTGGACTCTGCTCCCACAGGCGAAGAGTCCGGACTGAAAGATATTGCTGGACCTCTTCTGCACATGGTAAACTTCGCAACGGTGCCACCTGTATTGCTCTCACTCCTTGCTTTCCCACCTGAAAGTGCATTTGAATACATCCTTGATGCCTGCACCCGGGGTCCGGCTGCCCGGGTTTCAGTGCACGAATGATTGGACTCTGCTCCCACAGGCGAAGAGCCAGGACTGAAAGATGTTGCTGGATCTCTTCTGCACATGGTAAGCTTCGCAACGGTGCCACCTGTATTGCTCTCACTCCTTGCTTTTCCACCTCAAAGTGCATTTCAATACATCCTTGATGCCTGCTCCCGGCTGCCCGGCTGCCCAGTTTTCAGTGCATGAATGATTGGACTCTGCTCCCACAGGCAAAGAGCCAGGACTGAAAGATGCTCCTGGACCTCTTCTGCACATGGTAAGCTTCGCAACGGACCCACCTGCATTGGTCTCACTCCTTGCTTTCCCAACTCAAAGCGCTTTTGAATACATCCTTGATGCCTGCTCCAGCCCCTCCGGCTGCCCAGTTTTCAGTGCACGAATGATTGGACTCTGCTCCCACAGTCGAAGAGCCAGGACTGAAAGATGTTGCTGGATCTCTTCTGCACATGGTAAGCTTCGCAAAGGTGCCACCTGTATTGCTCTCACTCCTTGCTTTCCCACCTCAAAGTTCATTTCAATACATCCTTGATGCCTGCTCCCGGCCGTCTGGCTGCCCAGTTTTCAGTGCACGAATGATTGGACTCTGCTCCCACAGGCGAAGAGCCAGGACTGAAAGATGCTGCTGGATCTCTTCTGAACATGGCAAGCTTTGCAACGGTGAAACCTCTAATGCTCTCATTCCTTGCTTTCCCACCTCAAAGTGCATTTGAATACATCCTTGATGCCTCCTCCAAGCTGGCCGGCTGCCCAATTTTCAGTGAAAGAATGATTGGACTCTGCTCCCACTGGCGAAGACTCAGGACTGAAAGATGTTGCTGGACCTCTTCTGCACATGGTAAGCTTCGCAACGGTGCCACCTGTATTGGTCTCACTCCTTGCTTTCCCATCTGAAAGTGCATTTGAATATATCCTTGAAGTCCGCTTCAGGCCGGCAGCCTGCTCAGTTTTCAGTGCACGAATAATTGGACACTGCTCCCACAGGCAAAGAGCCAGGACTGAAAGATGCTGCTGGACCTCTTCTGCACATGGTAAGCTTCGCAACGGTCCCACCTGCATTGGTCTCACTCCTTGCTTTCCCAACTCAAAGTGCATTTGAATACATCCTTGATGCCTGCTCCAGGCCCTCCGGCTGCCCAGTTTTCAGTGCACGAATGATTGGACTCTGCTCCCACAGTCGAAGGGCCAGGACTGAAAGATGTTGCTGGATCTATTCTGCACATGGTAAGCTTTGCAACGGTGCCTCCTGTAATGCTCTCACTCCTTGCTTTCCCACCTCAAAGTGCATTTGAATATATCCTTGATGCCTGCTCCAGGCTGGCCGGCTGCCCAGTTTTCAGTACACGAACGATTGGACCCTGCTCCCACAGGCGAAGAGCCAGGACTGAAAGATGGCGCTGGACATCTTCTGCACATGGTAAGCTTCGCAACGGTGCCACCTGTATTGCTCTCACTCCTTGCTTTCCCACCTCAAAGTGCATTTGAATACATCCTTTTTGCCTGATCCCGGCCGCCCGGCTGCCCAGTTTTCAGTGCACGAATGATTGGACTCTGCTCCCACAGGCAAAGAGCCAGGACTGAAAGATGTTGCTGGATCTTTTCTGCACATGGTAAGCTTCGCAACGGTGCCACCTGCATTGCTCTCACTCCTTGCTTTCCCACCTCAAAGTGCATTTCAATACATCCTTGATGCCTGTTCCAGGCTGGCAGGCTGCCCAGTTTTCAGTGCACGAACGATTGGACCCTGCTCCCACAGGCGAAGAGCCAGGACTGAAAGATGCTGCTGGACCTCTTCTGCACAGGGTAAGCTTCGCAATGGTGCCACCTGTATTGCTCTCACTCCTTGCTTTCCCACCTCAAAGTGCATTTGAATACATCCTTGATGCCTGCTCCCGGCCGTCCGGCTGCCCAGTTTTCAGTGCACGAATGATTGGACTCTGCTCCCACAGGCGAAGAGCCAGGACTGAAAGTTATTGCTGGACCTCTTCTGCACATGGTAAACTTCGCAACGGTGCCACCTGTATTGCTCTCACTCCTTGCTTTCCCACCTAAAAGGGCATTTGAATACATCCTTGATGCCTGCTCCCGGGGTCCGGCTGCCCAGGTTTCAGTGCACGAATGATTGGACTCTGCTCCCACAGGCGAAGAGCCAGGACTGAAAGATGCTGCTGCACCTCTTCTGCACATGGTAAGCTTCGCAACGGTGCCACCTGTATTGCTCTCAGTCCTTGCTTTTCCACCTCAAAGTGCATTTCAATACATCCCTGATGCCTGCTCCCGGCCGGCTGGCTGCCCAGTTTTCAGTGCACGAATGATTGGACTCTGCTCCCACAGGCAAAGAGCCAGGACTGAAAGATGTTGCTGGACCTCTTCTGCACATGGTAAGCTTCGCAACGGTGCCACCTGTATTGCTCTCACTCCTTGCTTTCCCACATCAAAGTGCATTTGAATATATCCTTGATGCCATCTTCAGTCTGACCGGCTGCCCAGTTTTCAGTACACGAATGATTGGACTCTGCTCCCTCAGGCGAAGACCCAGGACTGAAAGATGTTGCTGGACCTCTTCTGCACATGGTAAGCTTCGCAACGGTGCCACCTGTATTGCTCTCACTCCTTGCTTTCCCACATCAAAGTGCATTTGAATACATCCTTGATGCCTGCTCCCGGCCGTCCGGCTGCCCAGTTTTCAGTGCACGAATGATTGGACTCTGCTCCCACAGGCGAAGAGCCAGGAGTGAAAGATGCTGCTGGACCTCTTCTGCACATGGTAAGCTTCGCAACGGTGCCACCTGTATTGCTCTTAGTCCTTGCTTTCCCATCTCAAAGTGCATTTGAATACATCTTTGATGCCTGCTCCCGGCCGCCCGGCTGCCCAGTTTTCAGTGCACGAATGATTGGACTCTGCTCCCACAGGCAAAGAGCCAGGACTGAAAGATGTTGCTGGATCTCTTCTGCACATGGGAAGCTTCGCAACGGTGCCACCTGCATTGCTCTCACTCCTTGCTTTCCCACCTCAAAGTGCATTTGAATATATCCTTGATGCCAGCTTCAGGCCGTCCGGCTGCCCAGTTTTCAGTGCAAGAATGATTGGACTCTGCTCCCACAGGCAAAGAGCCAGGACTTAATGATGTTGCTGGATCTCTTCTGCAAATGGTAAGCTTCGTAACGGTGCCACCAGCATTGCTCTCAGCCCTTGCTTTCCCACCTCAAAGTGCATTTGAATACATCCTTCATGCCAGATTCAGGCTGGCCGTCTGCCCAGTTTTCAGTGCACGAATGATTGGACTCTGCTCCCACAGGCGCAGAGCCAGGACAGAAAGATGCTGCTGGACCTCTTCTGCGCATGGTAAGCTTCGCAACGGTGCCACCTGTATTGCACTCACTCCTTGCTTTCCCACCTCAAAGTACATTTGAATACGTCCTTGATGCCTGCTCCCGGCCGTCTGGCTGCCCAGTTTTCAGTGCACGAATGATTGGACTCTGCTCCCACAGGCAAAGAGCCAGGACTGAAAGATGCTGCTGGACCTCTTGTGCACATGCTAAACTTCACAACGTTGCCACCTGTATTGCTCTCAGTCCTTGCTTTCCCAGCTCAAAGTGCATTTCAATACATCCTTGATGTCAGCTCCCGGCCGTCCGGCTGCCCAGTTTTCAGTGCACGAATGATTGAACTCTGCTCCCACAGGCGCAGAGCCAGGACTGAAAGATGTTGCTGGATCTCTTCTGCACATGGTAAGCTTCGCAACGGTGCCACCTGCATTGGTCTCACTCCTTGCTTTCCCACCTCAAAGTGCATTTGCACACATCCTTGATACCTGCTCCGGGCCGTCCAGCTGCCCAGTTTCCAGTGCACGAATGATTGGACTCTGCTCCCACAGGCGAAGAGCCAGGACTGAAAGATGCTGCTGGACCTCTTCTGAACACGGTGAACTTTGCAACGGTGCCACCTGCATTGGTCTCACTCCTTGCTTTCCCACCTCAAAGTGCATTTGAATACATCCTTGATGCCTGCTCCAGACCGTCCGGCTGCCCAGTTTCCAGTGCACGAATGATTGGACCCTGCTCCCACAGGCGAAGAGCCAGGACTGAAAGATGCTGCTGGACCTCTTCTGCACATGGTAAGCTTCGCAACGATGCCACCTGTATTGCTCTCACTCCTTGCTTTCCCACCTCAAAGGGCATTTGAATACATCCTTGATGCCTGCTCCCGGCCGTCCGGCTGCCCAGTTTTCAGTGCACGAGTGATTGGACTCTCCTCCCACAGGCAAAGAGCCAGGACTGAAAGATGTTGCTGGATCTCTTCTACACACAGCAAACTTTGCAACGGTGCCACCTGTATTGCTCTCACTCCTTGCTTTCCCACCTCAAAGTGCATTTGAATACATCCTTGATGCCTGCTCCCGGCCATCCGGCTGCCCAGTTTCCAGGGCACGAATGATTGGACCCAGCTCCCACAGGCGAAGAGCCAGGACTGAAAGATACTGCTGGACCTCTTCTGCACATGGTAAGCTTCGCAACGGTGCCACCTGCATTGCTCTCACTCCTTGGTTTCCCACCTCAAAGTGCATTTGAATACATCCTTGATGCCTGCTCCCGGCCGTCCGGCTGCCCAGTTTCCAGTGCACGAATGATTGGACCCAGCTCCCACAGGTGAAGAGCCAGGACTGAAAGATGCTGCTGGACCTCTTCTGCACATGGTAAGCTTCGCAACATTGCCACCTGCATTGCTCTCACTCCTTGGTTTCCCACCTCAAAGTGCATTTGAATACATCCTTGATGCCTGCTCCCGGCCGTCCGGCTGCCCAGTTTTCAGTGCACGAATGATTGGACTCTGCTCCCACAGGCGAAGAGCCAGGACTGAAAGATGTTGCTGGACCTCTTTTGCACACAGTAAGCTTTGCAACGTTGCCACCTGTATTGCTCTCACTCCTTGCTTTCCCACCTCAAAGTGCATTTGAATACATCCTTGATGCCTGCTCCCGGCCGTCCGGCTGCCCAGGTTTCAGTGCACGAATGATTGCACTCTGCTCCCACAGACAAAGAGCCAGGACTGAAAGATGCTGCTGGACCTCTTCTGCACATGGTAAGCTTCGCAACGGTGCCACCTGCGTTGCTCTCACTCCTTGCTTTCCCACCTCAAAGTGCATTTGAATACATCCTTGATGCCTTCTCCAAACCGCCCGGCTGCCCAGTTTCCAGTGCACGAATGATTGGACCCTGCTCCCACAGGCGAAGAGCCAGGACTGAAAGATGTTGCTGGACCTATTCTGCACATGGTAAGCTTCGCAACTGTGCCACCTTTATTGCTCTCACTCCTTGCTTTCCCACCTCAAAGTGCATTTGAATATATCCTTGATGCCTGCTCCAGGCTGGCCGGCTCCCCAGTTTTCAGTACACGAATGATTGGACTCTGCTCCCACAGACGAAGAGCCAGGACTGAAAGATGTTGCTGGACCTCTTCTGCACATGGTAAACTTCGCAACGGTGCCACCTGTATTGCTCTCACTCCTTGCTTTCCCACCTCAAAGTGCATTTAAATACATCCTTGATGCCTCCTCCAAGCTGGCCGGCTGCCCAATTTTCAGTGAACGAATGATAGGACCCTGATGTCACAGACGAAGAGCCAGGACGGAAAGATGCTGCTGAATCTCTTCTACACATGGTAAGCTTCGCAACGGTGCCACCTGCATTGCTCTCACTCCTTGGTTTCCCACCTCAAAGTGCATTTGAATACATCCTTGATGCCTGCTCCAGACCGTCCGGCTGCCCAGTTTCCAGTGCACGAATGATTGGACCCTCCTCCCACAGGCGAAGAGCCAGGACTGAAAGATGCTGCTGGACCTCTTCTGCACATGGTAAGCTTCGCAACGGTGCCACCTGCATTGCTATCACTCCTTGCTTTCCCACCTCAAAGTGCATTTGAATACATGCTTGATGCCTGCTCCCGGCCGTCCGGCTGCCCAGTTTTCAGTGCACGAATGATTGGACTCTGCTCCCACAGGCAAAGAGCCAGGACTGAAAGATGTTGCTGGATCTCTTCTACACACAGCAAACTTTGCAACGGTGCCACCTGTATTGCTCTCACTCCTTGCTTTCCCACCTCAAAGTGCATTTCAATATATCCTTGATGCCTGCTCCCGGCCATCCAGCTGCCCAGTTTCCTGTGCACGAATGATTGGACCCTGCTCCCACAGGCGAAGAGCCAGGACTGAAAGATGCTGCTGGACCTCTTCTGCACATGGTAAGCTTCGCAACGGTGCCACCTGCATTGCTCTCACTCCTTGCTTTCCCACCTCAAAGTGCATTTGAATACATCTTTGATGCCTGCTCCCGGCCGTCCGGCTGCCCAGCTTTCAGTGCACGAATGATTGGACTCTGCTCCCACAGACAAAGAGCCAGGACTGAAAGATGCTGCTGGAACTCTTCTGCACATGGTAAGCTTCGCAACGGTGCCACCTGTATTGCTCTCACTCCTTGCTTTCCCACCTCAAAGTGCATTTGAATACATCCTTGATGCCTCCTCCAAGCTGGCCGGCTCCCCAGTTTTCAGTACACGAATGATTGGACTCTGCTCCCACAGGCGAAGAGCCAGGACTGAAAGATGTTGCTGGACCTCTTCTTCACATGGTAAACTTCGCAACGGTGCCACCTGTATTGCTCTCACTCCTTGCTTTCCCACCTCAAAGTGCATTTAAAAACATCCTTGATGCCTCCTCCAAGCTGGCCAGCTGCCCAATTTTCAGTGAACGAATGATTGGACCCTGATGTCACAGACGAAGAGCCAGGACGGAAAGATGCTGCTGGACCTCTTCTGCACATAGTAAGCTTCGCAACGGTGCCACCTGTATTGCTCTCACTCCTTGCTTTCCCACCTCAAAGTGCATTTGAATACATCCTTGATGCCTGCTCCCGGCCGTCCGGCTGCCCAGCTTTCAGTGCACGAATGATTGGACTCTGCTCCCGCAGAGAAAGAGCCAGGACTGAAAGATGCTGCTGGAACTCTTCTGCACATGGTAAGCTTCGCAACGGTGCCACCTGTATTGCTCTCACTCCTTGCTTTCCCACCTCAAAGTGCATTTGAATACATCCTTGATGCCTGCTCCAGACCGTCCGGCTGCCCAGTTTTCAGTGCACGAATGATTGGACCCTGCTCCCACAGGCGAAGAGCCAGGACTGAAAGATGCTGCTGGACCTCTTCTGCACATGGTAAGCTTCGCAACGGTGCCACCTGTATTGCTCTCACTCCTTGCTTTCCCACCTCAAAGTGCATTTGAATACATCCTTGATGCCTGCTCCCGGCCGTCCGGCTGCCCAGCTTTCAGTGCACGAATGATTGGACTCTGCTCCCACAGACAAAGAGCCAGGACTGAAAGATGCTGCTGGAACTCTTCTGCACATGGTAAGCTTCGCACCGGTGCAACCTGTATTGCTCTCACTCCTTGCTTTCCCACCTCAACGTGCATTTGAATATATCCTTGATGCCAGCTTCAGGCTGTCCGGCTGCCCAGTTTCCAGTGCACGAATGATTGGACTCTGCTCCCACAGACGAAGAGCCAGGACTGAAAGATGTTGCTGGACCTCTTTTGCACACAGTAAGCTTCGCAACGGTGCCACCTGTATTGCTCTCACTCCTTGCTTTCCCACCTCAAAGTGCATTTGAATACATCCTTGATGCCTGCTCCCGGCCGTCTGGCTGCCCAGCTTTCAGTGCACGAATGATTGCACTCTGCTCCCACAGACAAAGAGCCAGGACTGAAAGATGCTGCTGGACCTCTTCTGCACATGGTAAGCTTCGCAACGGTGCCACCTGTATTGCTCTCACTCCTTGATTTCCCACCTCAAAGTGCATTTGAATACATCCTTGATGCCTGCTCCCGGCCGTCCGGCTGCCCACTTTCCAATGCACGAATGATTGGACTCTCCTCTCACTGGCGAAGAGCCAGGATTGAAAGATGCTTCTGGACCTCTTCTGCACATGGTAAGCTTCGCAACGGTGCCACCTGCATTGGTCTCACTCCTTGCTTTCCCACCTCAAAGTGCATTTGAATACATCCTTGATGCCTGCTCCAGACCGTCCGGCTGCCCAGTTTCCAGTGCACGAATGATTGGACCCTGCTCCCACAGGCGAAGAGCCAGGACTGAAAGATGCTGGTGGACCTCTTCTGCACATGGTAAGCTTCGCAACGGTGCCACCTGCATTGCTCTCACTCCTTGGTTTCCCACCTCAAAGTGCATTTGAATACATCCTTGATGCCTGCTCCCGGCCGTCCGGCTGCCCAGTTTTCAGTGCACGAATGATTGGACTCTGCTCCCACAGGCGAAGAGCCAGGACTGAAAGACGTTGCTGGATCTCTTCTGCACATGGTAAGCTTCGCACCGGTGCCACCTGCATTGCTCTCACTCCTTGCTTTCCCACCTCAACGTGCATTTGAATATATCCTTGATGCCAGCTTCAGGCTGTCCGGCTGCCCAGTTTCCAGTGCACGAATGATTGGACTCTGCTCCCACAGACGAAGAGCCAGGACTGAAAGATGTTGCTGGACCTCTTTTGCACACAGTAAGCTTCGCAACGGTGCCACCTGTATTGCTCTCACTCCTTGCTTTCCCACCTCAAAGTGCATTTGAATACATCCTTGATGCCTGCTCCCGGCCGTCTGGCTGCCCAGCTTTCAGTGCACGAATGATTGCACTCTGCTCCCACAGACAAAGAGCCAGGACTGAAAGATGCTGCTGGACCTCTTCTGCACATGGTAAGCTTCGCAACGGTGCCACCTGTATTGCTCTCACTCCTTGATTTCCCACCTCAAAGTGCATTTGAATACATCCTTGATGCCTGCTCCCGGCCGTCCGGCTGCCCACTTTCCAATGCACGAATGATTGGACTCTCCTCTCACTGGCGAAGAGCCAGGATTGAAAGATGCTTCTGGACCTCTTCTGCACATGGTAAGCTTCGCAACGGTGCCACCTGCATTGGTCTCACTCCTTGCTTTCCCACCTCAAAGTGCATTTGAATACATCCTTGATGCCTGCTCCAGACCGTCCGGCTGCCCAGTTTCCAGTGCACGAATGATTGGACCCTGCTCCCACAGGCGAAGAGCCAGGACTGAAAGATGCTGGTGGACCTCTTCTGCACATGGTAAGCTTCGCAACGGTGCCACCTGCATTGCTCTCACTCCTTGGTTTCCCACCTCAAAGTGCATTTGAATACATCCTTGATGCCTGCTCCCGGCCGTCCGGCTGCCCAGTTTTCAGTGCACGAATGATTGGACTCTGCTCCCACAGGCGAAGAGCCAGGACTGAAAGACGTTGCTGGATCTCTTCTGCACATGGTAAGCTTCGCAACGGTGCCACCTGCATTGCTCTCACTCCTTGCTTTCCCACCTCAAAGTGCATTTCAATAAATCCTTGATGCCTGTTCCAGGCTGGCCGGCTGCCCAGTTTTCAGTGCACGAACGATTGGACCCTGCTCCCACAGGCGAAGAGCCAGGACTGAAAGATGCTCCTGGACCTCTTCTGCACAGGGTAAGCTTCGCAATGGTGCCACCTGTATTGCTCTCACTCCTTGCTTTCCCACCTCAAAGTGCATTTGAATACATCCTTGATGCCTGCTCCCGGCCGTCCGGCTGCCCAGTTTTCAGTGCACGAATGATTGGACTCTGCTCCCACAGGCGAAGAGCCAGGACTGAATGTTATTGCTGGACCTCTTCTGCACATGGTAAACTTCGCAACGGTGCCACCTGTATTGCTCTCACTCCTTGCTTTCCCACCTGAAAGGGCATTTGAATACATCCTTGATGCCTGCTCCCGGGGTCCGGCTGCCCAGGTTTCAGTGCACGAATGATTGGACTCTGCTCCCACAGGCGAAGAGCCAGGACTGAAAGATGCTGCTGCACCTCTTCTGCACATGGTAAGCTTCGCAACGGTGCCACCTGTATTGCTCTCAGTCCTTGCTTTTCCACCTCAAAGTGCATTTCAATACATCCCTGATGCCTGCTCCCGGCCGGCTGGCTGCCCAGTTTTCAGTGCACGAATGATTGGACTCTGCTCCCACAGGCAAAGAGCCAGGACTGAAAGATGTTGCTGGACCTCTTCTGCACATGGTAAGCTTCGCAACGGTGCCACCTGTATTGATCTCACTCCTTGCTTTCCCACCTCAAAGTGCATTTGAATATATCCTTGATGCCATCTTCAGTCTGACCGGCTGCCCAGTTTTCAGTACACGAATGATTGGACTCTGCTCCCTCAGGCGAAGACCCAGGACTGAAAGATGTTGCTGGACCTCTTCTGCACATGGTAAGCTTCGCAACGGTGCCACCTGTATTGCTCTCACTCCTTGCTTTCCCACATCAAAGTGCATTTGAATACATCCTTGATGCCTGCTCCCGGCCGTCCGGCTGCCCAGTTTTCACGGCACGAATGATTGGACTCTGCTCCCACAGGCAAAGAGCCAGGACTGAAAGATGTTGCTGGATCTCTTCTGCACATGGGAAGCTTCGCAACGGTGCCACCTGCATTGGTCTCACTCCTTGCTTTCCCATCTCAAAGTGCATTTGAATATATCCTTGATGCCAGATTCAGGCTGACCGGCTGCCCAGTTTTCAGTGCAAGAATGATTGGACTCTGCTCCCACAGGCAAAGAGCCAGGACTTAATGATGTTGCTGGATCTCTTCTGCAAATGGTAAGCTTCGTAACGGTGCCACCAGCATTGCTCTCAGCCCTTGCTTTCCCACCTCAAAGTGCATTTGAATACATCCTTCATGCCAGATTCAGGCTGGCCGTCTGCCCAGTTTTCAGTGCACGAATGATTGGACTCTGCTCCCACAGGCGCAGAGCCAGGACAGAAAGATGCTGCTGGACCTCTTCTGCGCATGATAAGCTGTGCAACGGTGCCACCTGTATTGCACTCACTCCTTGCTTTCCCACCTCAAAGTACATTTGAATACGTCCTTGATGCCTGCTCCCGGCCGTCTGGCTGCCCAGTTTTCAGTGCACGAATGATTGGACTCTGCTCCCACAGGCAAAGAGCCAGGACTGAAAGATGCTGCTGGACCTCTTGTGCACATGCTAAACTTCACAACGTTGCCACCTGTATTGCTCTCAGTCCTTGCTTTCCCAGGTCAAAGTGCATTTCAATACATCCTTGATGTCAGCTCCCGGCCGTCCGGCTGCCCAGTTTTCAGTGCACGAATGATTGAACTCTGCTCCCACAGGCGCAGAGCCAGGACTGAAAGATGTTGCTGGATCTCTTCTGCACATGGTATGCTTCGCAACGGTGCCACCTGCATTGGTCTCACTCCTTGCTTTCCCACCTCAAAGTGCATTTGCACACATCCTTAATGCCTGCTCCGGGCCGTCCAGCTGCCCAGTTTCCAGTGCACGAATGATTGGACTCTGCTCCCACAGGCGAAGAGCCAGGACTGAAAGATGCTGCTGGACCTCTTCTGAACACGGTGAACTTTGCAACGGTGCCACCTGCATTGGTCTCACTCCTTGCTTTCCCACCTCAAAGTGCATTTGAATACATCCTTGATGCCTGCTCCAGACCGTCCGGCTGCCCAGTTTCCAGTGCACGAATGATTGGACCCTGCTCCCACAGGCGAAGAGCCAGGACTGAAAGATGCTGCTGGACCTCTTCTGCACATGGTAAGCTTCGCAACGATGCCACCTGTATTGCTCTCACTCCTTGCTTTCCCACCTCAAAGGGCATTTGAATACATCCTTGATGCCTGCTCCCGGCCGTCCGGCTGCCCAGTTTTCAGTGCACGAGTGATTGGACTCTCCTCCCACAGGCAAAGAGCCAGGACTGAAAGATGTTGCTGGATCTCTTCTACACACAGCAAACTTTGCAACGGTGCCACCTGTATTGCTCTCACTCCTTGCTTTCCCACCTCAAAGTGCATTTGAATACATCCTTGATGCCTGCTCCCGGCCATCCGGCTGCCCAGTTTCCAGGGCACGAATGATTGGACCCAGCTCCCACAGGCGAAGAGCCAGGACTGAAAGATACTGCTGGACCTCTTCTGCACATGGTAAGCTTCGCAACGGTGCCACCTGCATTGCTCTCACTCCTTGGTTTCCCACCTCAAAGTGCATTTGAATACATCCTTGATGCCTGCTCCCGGCCGTCCGGCTGCCCAGTTTCCAGTGCACGAATGATTGGACCCAGCTCCCACAGGTGAAGAGCCAGGACTGAAAGATGCTGCTGGACCTCTTCTGCACATGGTAAGCTTCGCAACATTGCCACCTGCATTGCTCTCACTCCTTGGTTTCCCACCTCAAAGTGCATTTGAATACATCCTTGATGCCTGCTCCCGGCCGTCCGGCTGCCCAGTTTTCAGTGCACGAATGATTGGACTCTGCTCCCACAGGTGAAGAGCCAGGACTGAAAGATGTTGCTGGACCTCTTTTGCACACAGTAAGCTTCGCAACGTTGCCACCTGTATTGCTCTCACTCCTTGCTTTCCCACCTCAAAGTGCATTTGAATACATCCTTGATGCCTGCTCCCGGCCGTCCGGCTGCCCAGGTTTCAGTGCACGAATGATTGCACTCTGCTCCCACAGGCAAAGAGCCAGGACTGAAAGATACTGCTGGAACTCTTCTGCACATGGTAAGCTTCGCAACGGTGCCACCTGCGTTGCTCTCACTCCTTGCTTTCCCACCTCAAAGTGCATTTGAATACATCCTTGATGCCTTCTCCAAACCGCCCGGCTGCCCAGTTTCCAGTGCACGAATGATTGGACCCTGCTCCCACATGCGAAGAGCCAGGACTGAAAGATGTTGCTGGACCTATTCTGCACATGGTAAGCTTCGCAACTGTGCCACCTTTATTGCTCTCACTCCTTGCTTTCCCACCTCAAAGTGCATTTGAATATATCCTTGATGCCTGCTCCAGGCTGGCCGGCTCCCCAGTTTTCAGTACACGAATGATTGGACTCTGCTCCCACAGACGAAGAGCCAGGACTGAAAGATGTTGCTGGACCACTTCTGCACATGGTAAACTTCGCAACGGTGCCACCTGTATTGCTCTCACTCCTTGCTTTCCCACCTCAAAGTGCATTTAAACACATCCTTGATGCCTCCTCCAAGCTGGCCGGCTGCCCAATTTTCAGTGAACGAATGATAGGACCCTGATGTCACAGACGAAGAGCCAGGACGGAAAGATGCTGCTGAATCTCTTCTACACATGGTAAGCTTCCCAACGGTGCCACCTGCATTGCTCTCACTCCTTGGTTTCCCACCTCAAAGTGCATTTGAATACATCCTTGATGCCTGCTCCAGACCGTCCGGCTGCCCAGTTTCCAGTGCACGAATGATTGGACCCTCCTCCCACAGGCGAAGAGCCAGGACTGAAAGATGCTGCTGGACCTCTTCTGCACATGGTAAGCTTCGCAACGGTGCCACCTGCATTGCTATCACTCCTTGCTTTCCCACCTCAAAGTGCATTTGAATATATCCTTGATGCCAGCTTCAGGCTGTCCGGCTGCCCAGTTTTCAGTGCACGAATGATTGGACTCTGCTCCCACAGGCAAAGAGCCAGGACTGAAAGATGTTGCTGGAACTCTTCTACACACAGCAAACTTTGCAACGGTGCCACCTGTATTGCTCTCACTCCTTGCTTTCCCACCTCAAAGTGCATTTCAATATATCCTTGATGCCTGCTCCCGGCCATCCAGCTGCCCAGTTTCCTGTGCACGAATGATTGGACCCTGCTCCCACAGGCGAAGAGCCAGGACTGAAAGATGCTGCTGGACCTCTTCTGCACATGGTAAGCTTCGCAACGGTGCCACCTGTATTGCTCTCACTCCTTGCTTTCCCACCTCAAAGTGCATTTGAATACATCCTTGATGCCTGCTCCCGGCCGTCCGGCTGCCCAGGTTTCAGTGCACGAATGATTGGACTCTGCTCCCGCAGAGAAAGAGCCAGGACTGAAAGATGCTGCTGGAACTCTTCTGCACATGGTAAGCTTCGCAACGGTGCCACCTGTATTGCTCTCACTCCTTGCTTTCCCACCTCAAAGTGCATTTGAATACATCCTTGATGCCTGCTCCAGACCGTCCGGCTGCCCAGTTTTCAGTGCACGAATGATTGGACCCTGCTCCCACAGGCGAAGAGCCAGGACTGAAAGATGCTGCTGGACCTCTTCTGCACATGGTAAGCTTCGCAACGGTGCCACCTGTATTGCTCTCACTCCTTGCTTTCCCACCTCAAAGTGCATTTGAATACATCCTTGATGCCTGCTCCCGGCCGTCCGGCTGCCCAGCTTTCAGTGCACGAATGATTGGACTCTGCTCCCACAGACAAAGAGCCAGGACTGAAAGATGCTGCTGGAACTCTTCTGCACATGGTAAGCTTCGCACCGGTGCAACCTGTATTGCTCTCACTCCTTGCTTTCCCACCTCAACGTGCATTTGAATATATCCTTGATGCCAGCTTCAGGCTGTCCGGCTGCCCAGTTTCCAGTGCACGAATGATTGGACTCTGCTCCCACAGACGAAGAGCCAGGACTGAAAGATGTTGCTGGACCTCTTTTGCACACAGTAAGCTTCGCAACGGTGCCACCTGTATTGCTCTCACTCCTTGCTTTCCCACCTCAAAGTGCGTTTGAATACATCCTTGATGCCTGCTCCCGGCCGTCTGGCTGCCCAGCTTTCAGTGCACGAATGATTGCACTCTGCTCCCACAGACAAAGAGCCAGGACTGAAAGATGCTGCTGGACCTCTTCTGCACATGGTAAGCTTCGCAACGGTGCCACCTGTATTGCTCTCACTCCTTGATTTCCCACCTCAAAGTGCATTTGAATACATCCTTGATGCCTGCTCCCGGCCGTCCGGCTGCCCACTTTCCAATGCACGAATGATTGGACTCTCCTCTCACAGGCGAAGAGCCAGGACTGAAAGATGCTGCTGGACCTCTTCTGCACATGGTAAGCTTCGCTACGATGCCACCTGTATTGCTCTCACTCCTTGCTTTCCCACCTCAAAGGGCATTTGAATACATCCTTGATGCCTGCTCCCGGCCGTCCGGAAGCCCAGTTTTCAGTGCACGAGTGATTGGACTCTCCTCCCACAGGCAAAGAGCCAGGACTGAAAGATGTTGCTGGATCTCTTCTACACACAGCAAACTTTGCAACGGTGCCACCTGTATTGCTCTCACTCCTTGCTTTCCCACCTCAAAGTGCATTTCAATACATCCTTGATGCCTGCTCCCGGCCGTCCGGCTGCCCAGTTTTCAGTGCAGGAATGATTGGACTCTGCTCCCACAGGCGAAGAGCCAGGACTGAAAGATGCTGCTGGACCTCTTCTGCACATGGTAAGCTTCGCAACGGTGCCACCTGTATTGCTCTCACTCCTTGCTTTCCCACCTCAAAGTGCATTTGAATACATCCTTGATGCCTCCTCCAATCTGGCCTGCTGCCCAATTTTCAGTGAACGAATGATTGGACCCTGCTCCCACATGCGAAGAGCCAGGACTGAAAGATGCTGCTGGACCTCTTCTGCACATGGTAAGCTTCGCAACGGTGCCCCCTCTATTGCTCTCACTCCTTGCTTTCCCACCTCAAAGTGCATTTGAATATATCCTTGATGCCCGCTTCAGGCCGGCCGGCTGCCCAGTTTCCAGTGCACGAATGATTGGACTCTGCTCCCACAGGCAAGCAGAAAGGACTGAAAGATGCGGCTGGATCTCTTCTGCACATGGTAAGCTTCGCAACGGTGCCACCTGTATTGCTCTCACTCCTTGCTTTCCCACCTCAAAGTGCATTTGAATACATCCTTGATGCCTGCTCCCGGCCATCCGGCTGCCCAGTTTTCAGTGCACGAATGATTGGACTCTGCTCCCACAGGCAAAGATCCAGGACTGAAAGATGTTTCTGGATCTCTTCCGCACATGGTAAGCTTTACAACGGTTCCACCTGCATGGGTCTCACTCTTTGCTTTCCCACCTCAAAGTGCATTTGAATACATCCTTGATGCCTGCTCCTGGCTGGCCGGGTGCCCAGTTTTCAGTGCACGAACGATTGGACCCTGCTCCCACAGGCAAAGAGCCAGGACTGAAAGATGTTGCTGGATCTCTTCTGCACATGGTAAGCTTCGCAACGGTGCCACCTGCATTGCTCTCACTCCTTGCTTTCCCACCTCAAAGTGCATTTGAATACATCCTTGATGCCTGCTCCAGGCTGGCCGGCTGCCCACTTTTCAGTGCACGAATGATTGGACTCTGCTCCCGCAGACGAAGAGCCAGGACTGAAAGATATTGCTGGATCTCTTCTGCACATGGTAAGCTTTGCAACGGTGAAACTTCTAATGCTCTCATTCCTTGCTTTCCCACGTCAAAGTGCATTTGAATACATCCTTGATGCCTCCTCCAAGCTGGCCGGCTGCCGAATTTTTAGTGAAAGAATGATTGGACTCTGCTCCCACTGGCGAAGACCCAGGACTGAAAGATGTTGCTGGACCTCTTCTGCACATGGTAAGCTTCGCAACGGTGCCACCAGTATTGCTCTCACTCCTTGCTTTCCCTCCTCAAAGTGCATTTGAATATATCCTTGATGCCCGCTTCAGGCCGGCCGGCTGCCCAGTTTTCAGTGCACGAATGATTGGACCCTGCTCCCACAGGCAAAGAGCCAGGACTGAAAGATACTGCTGGACCTCTTCTGCACATGGTAAGCTTCGCAGCGGTGCCACCTGTATTGCTCTCAGTCCTTTCTTTCCCACCTCAAAGTGCATTTGAATACATCCTTGATGCCTGCTCCCGGCCGTCCGGCTGCCCAGTTTTCAGTGCACGAATGATTGGACTCTGCTCCCACAGGCAAAGAGCCAGGACTGAAAGATGTTGCTGGATCTCTTCTGCACATGGTAAGCTTCGCAACGGTGCCACCTGCATTGCTCTCACTCCTTGCTTTCCCACTTCAAAGTGCATTTGAATACATCCTTGATGCCTGCTCCAGGCTGGCCGGCTGCCCAGTTTTCAGTGCACGAACGATTGGACCCTGCTCCCAGAGGCGAAGAGCCAGGACTGAAAGATGCTCCTGGACCTCTTCTGCACAGGGTAAGCTTCGCAACGGTGCCACCTGTATTGCTCTCACTCCTTGCTTTTCCACCTCAAAGTGCATTTGAATACATCCTTGATGCCTCCTCCAAGCTGGCCGGCTGCCCAATTTTCAGTGAACGAATGATTGGACTCTGCTACCACAGGCGAAGAGTCAGGACTGAAAGATATTGCTGGACCTCTTCTGCACATGGTAAACTTCGCAACGGTGCCACCTGTATTGCTCTCACTCCTTGCTTTCCCACCTGAAAGTGCATTTGAATACATCCTTGATGCCTGCACCCGGGGTCCGGCTGCCCGGGTTTCATTGCACGAATGATTGGACTCTGCTCCCACAGGCGAAGAGCCAGGACTGAAAGATGTTGCTGGATCTCTTCTGCACATGGTAAGCTTCGCAACGGTGCCACCTGTATTGCTCTCAGTCCTTGCTTTTCCACCTCAAAGTGCATTTCAATACATCCTTGATGCCTTCTCCCGGCTGCCCGGCTGCCCAGTTTTCAGTGCACGAATGATTGGACTCTGCTCCCACAGGCAAAGAGCCAGGACTGAAAGATGCTGCTGGACCTCTTCTGCACATGGTAAGCTTCGCAACGGACCCACCTGCATTGGTCTCACTCCTTGCTTTCCCAACTCAAAGCGCTTTTGAATACATCCTTGATGCCTGCTCCAGCCCCTCCGGCTGCCCAGTTTTCAGTGCACGAATGATTGGACTCTGCTCCCACAGTCGAAGGGCCAGGACTGAAATATGTTGCTGGATCTCTTCTGCACATGGTAAGCTTTGCAACGGTGCCTCCTGTAATGCTCTCACTCCTTGCTTTCCCACCTCAAAGTGCATTTGAATATATCCTTGATGCCTGCTCCAGGCTGGCCGGCTGCCCAGTTTTCAGTACACGAACGATTGGACCCTGCTCCCACAGGCGAAGAGCCAGGACTGAAAGATGGCGCTGGACATCTTCTGCACATGGTAAGCTTCGCAACGGTGCCACCTGTATTGCTCTCACTCCTTGCTTTCCCACCTCAAAGTGCATTTGAATACATCCTTTTTGCCTGATCCCGGCTGCCCGGCTGCCCAGTTTTCAGTGCACGAATGATTGGACTCTGCTCCCACAGGCAAAGAGCCAGGACTGAAAGATGTTGCTGGATCTCTTCTGCACATGGTAAGCTTCGCAACGGTGCCACCTGCATTGCTCTCACTCCTTGCTTTCCCACCTCAAAGTGCATTTCAATACATCCTTGATGCCTGTTCCAGGCTGGCCGGCTGCCCAGTTTTCAGTGCACGAACGATTGGACCCTGCTCCCACAGGCGAAGAGCCAGGACTGAAAGATGCTCCTGGACCTCTTCTGCACAGGGTAAGCTTCGCAATGGTGCCACCTGTATTGCTCTCACTCCTTGCTTTCCCACCTCAAAGTGCATTTGAATACATCCTTGATGCCTGCTCCCGGCCGTCCGGCTGCCCAGTTTTCAGTGCACGAATGATTGGACTCTGCTCCCACAGGCGAAGAGCCAGGACTGAAAGTTATTGCTGGACCTCTTCTGCACATGGTAAACTTCGCAACGGTGCCACCTGTATTGCTCTCACTCCTTGCTTTCCCACCTGAAAGGGCATTTGAATACATCCTTGATGCCTGCTCCCGGGGTCCGGCTGCCCAGGTTTCAGTGCACGAATGATTGGACTCTGCTCCCACAGGCGAAGAGCCAGGACTGAAAGATGCTGCTGCACCTCTTCTGCACATGGTAAGCTTCGCAACGGTGCCACCTGTATTGATCTCACTCCTTGCTTTCCCACCTCAAAGTGCATTTGAATATATCCTTGATGCCATCTTCAGTCTGACCGGCTGCCCAGTTTTCAGTACACGAATGATTTGACTCTGCTCCCTCAGGCGAAGACCCAGGACTGAAAGATGTTGCTGGACCTCTTCTGCACATGGTAAGCTTCGCAACGGTGCCACCTGTATTGCTCTCACTCCTTGCTTTCCCACATCAAAGTGCATTTGAATACATCCTTGATGCCTGCTCCCGGCCGTCCGGCTGCCCAGTTTTCAGTGCACGAATGATTGGACTCTGCTCCCACAGGCGAAGAGCCAGGAGTGAAAGATGCTGCTGGACCTCTTCTGCACATGGTAAGCTTCGCAACGGTGCCACCTGTATTGCTCTTAGTCCTTGCTTTCCCATCTCAAAGTGCATTTGAATATATCCTTGATGCCTGCTCCCGGCCGCCCGGCTGCCCAGTTTTCACGGCACGAATGATTGGACTCTGCTCCCACAGGCAAAGAGCCAGGACTGAAAGATGTTGCTCGATCTCTTCTGCACATGGGAAGCTTCGCAACGGTGCCACCTGCATTGGTCTCACTCCTTGCTTTCCCACCTCAAAGTGCATTTGAATATATCCTTGATGCCAGCTTCAGGCTGACTGGCTGCCCAGTTTTCAGTGCAAGAATGATTGGACTCTGCTCCCACAGGCAAAGAGCCAGGACTTAAAGATGTTGCTGGATCTCTTCTGCAAATGGTAAGCTTCGTAACGGTGCCACCAGCATTGCTCTCAGCCCTTGCTTTCCCACCTCAAAGTGCATTTGAATACATCCTTCATGCCAGATTCAGGCTGGCCGTCTGCCCAGTTTTCAGTGCACGAATGATTGGACTCTGCTCCCACAGGCGCAGAGCCAGGACAGAAAGATGCTGCTGGACCTCTTCTGCGCATGGTAAGCTTCGCAACGGTGCCACCTGTATTGCACTCACTCCTTGCTTTCCCACCTCAAAGTACATTTGAATACGTCCTTGATGCCTGCACCCGGCCGTCTGGCTGCCCAGTTTTCAGTGCACGAATGATTGGACTCTGCTCCCACAGGCAAAGGGCCAGGACTGAAAGATGCTGCTGGACCTCTTGTGCACATGCTAAACTTCACAACGTTGCCACCTGTATTGCTCTCAGTCCTTGCTTTCCCAGCTCAAAGTGCATTTCAATACATCCTTGATGTCAGCTCCCGGCCGTCCGGCTGCCCAGTTTTCAGTGCACGAATGATTGGACTCTGCTCCCACAGGCGCAGAGCCAGGACTGAAAGATGTTGCTGGATCTCTTCTGCACATGGTAAGCTTCGCAACGGTGCCACCTGCATTGGTCTCACTCCTTGCTTTCCCACCTCAAAGTGCATTTGCACACATCCTTGATGCCTGCTCCGGGCCGTCCAGCTGCCCAGTTTCCAGTGCACGAATGATTGGACTCTGCTCCCACAGGCGAAGAGCCAGGACTGAAAGATGCAGCTGGACCTCTTCTGAACACGGTGAACTTTGCAACGGTGCCACCTGCATTGGTCTCACTCCTTGCTTTCCCACCTCAAAGTGCATTTGAATACAACCTTGATGCCTGCTCCAGGCTGGCCGGCTGCCCACTTTTCAGTGAACGAATGATTGGACTCTGCTCCCACAGGCGAAGAGCAAGGACTGAAAGATGCAGCTGGACCTCTTCTGCACATGGAAAGCTTCGCAACTGTGCCACCTACATTGGTCTCACTCCTTGCTTTCCCACCTCAAAGTGCATTTGAATACATCCTTGATGCCTGCTCCAGGCTGGACAGCTGCCCACATTTCAGTGAACGAATTATTGGACACTGATGCTACAGGCGAAGAGCCAGGACTGAAAGATGCTGCTGGACCTCTTCTGCACATAGAAAGCTTCGCAACGGTGCCACCTGTATTGCTCTCACTCCTTGCTTTCCCACCTCAAAGTGCATGTGAATACATCTTTGATACCTCTTCAGGCAGTCCGGCTGCGCAGTTTCCAGTGCACGAATGATTGGACCCTGCCCCCACAGAGGAAGAGCCAGGACTGAAAGATGTTGCTGGACCTCTTCTTCACATGGTAAACTTCGCAACGGTGCCACATGTATTGCTCTCACTCCTTGCTTTCCCACCTCAAAGTGCATTTGAATACATCCTTGATGCCTGCTCGCGGCCGTCCGGCTGCCCAGTTTCCAGTGCACGAATGATTGGACCCTGCTCTTACAGGCGAAGAGCCAGGACTGAAAGATGCTGCTGGACCTCTTCTGCACATGGTAAGCTTCGCAACGGTGCCACCTGTATTGCTCTCACTCCTTGCGGTTCCACCTCAAAGTGCATTCCAATCCATCCTTGATGCCTGCTCCCTGCCGTCCGGCTGCCCAATTTTCAGTGAACGAATGATTGGACTCTGCTCCCACAGTCGAAGAGCCAGGACTGAAAGACATTGCTGGATCTCTTCTGCACATGGTAAGCTTCGCAACGGTGCCGCCTGCATTGGTCTCACTCCTTGCTTTCCCACCTCAAAGTGCATTTGAATACATCCTTGATGCCTCCTCCAATCTGGCCTGCTGCCCAATTTTCAGTGAACGAATGATTGGACCCTGCTCCCACAGGCGAAGAGCGAGGAGTGAAAGATGCTGCTGGACGTCTTCTGCACATGGTAAGCTTCACAACGGTGCCACCTGTATTGCTCTCACTCCTTGCTTTCCCTCCTCAAAGGGCATTTCAATACATCCTTGATGCCTGCTCCCGGCCGTCCATCTGCCCAGTTTTCAGTGCAGGAATGATTGGACTCTGTTCCCACAGGAGAAGAGCCAGGACTGAAAGATGCTGCTGGACCTCTTCTGCACATGGTAAGCTTCGCAACGGTGCCACCTGTATTGCTCTCACTCCTTGCTTTCCCACCTCAAAGTGCATTTGAATTCATCCTATATGCCTGCTCCAGGCTGGCCGGGTCCCCAGTTTTCAGTGCACGAATGATTGGACTCTGCTCCCACAGGGAAAGAGCCAGGACTGAAAGATGCTCCTGGATCTCTTCTGCACATGGTAAGCTTCGCAACGGTGCCACCTGCATTGGTCTCACTCCTTGCTTTCCCACCTCAAAGTGCATTTCGATACATCCTTGATGCCTGCTCCCGGCCGTCTAGCTGCCCAGTTTCCAGTGCACTAATGACTGGACCCTGCTCCCACAGGCGAAGAGCCAGGACTGAAAGATGCTGCTGGACCGCTTCTGCACATGGTAAGCTTCGCAACGGTGCCACCTGCATTGGTCTCACTCCTTGCTTTCCCACCTCAAAGTGCATTTGAATATATCCTTGATGCCAGCTTCAGGCTGTCCGGCTGCCCAGTTTCCAGTGCACGAATGATTGGACTCTGCACCCACTGGCGAAGAGCCAGGAGTGAAAGATGCTGCTGGACCTCTTCTGCACATGGTAAGCTTCGCAACGGTGCCACCGGTATTGCTCTCACTCCTTGCTTTCCCACCTCAAAGTGCATTTGAATACATCCTTGATGCCTGCTCCAGACCGTCCAGCTGCCCAGTTTTCAGTGCACGAAAGATTGGACTCTGCTCCCACAGGCGAAGAGGCAGGACTGAAAGATGTTGCTAGATCTCTTCTGCACATGGTAAGCTTTCAACGGTGCCGCCTCTGATGCTCTCACTCCTTGCTTTCCCACCTCAAAGTGCATTTGAATACATCCTTGATGCCTCCTCCAAGCTGGCAGGCTGCCCAATTTTCAGTGAAAGAATGATTGGACTCTGCTCCCACAGGCGAAGAGCCAGGACTGAAAGGTGCTGCTGGACCTCTTCTGCACATGGTAAGCTTCGCAACGGTGCCACCTGTATTGCTCTCACTCCTTGCTTTCCCACCTCAAACTGCATTTGAATATATCCTTGATGCCACCTTCAGGCTGTCCGGCTGCCCAGTTTTCAGTGCACGAATGATTGCACTCTGCTCCCACAGGCGAAGAGCCAAGAATGAAAGATGTTGCTGGATCTCTTCTGCACATGGTAAGCTTCGCAACGGTGCCACCTGCATAGGTCTCACTCCTTGCTTTCCCACCTCAAAGTGCATTTGAATACATCCTTGATGACTGCTCCCGGCCATCCGGCTGCCCAGTTTTCAGTGCACGAATGATTGGACTCTGCTCCCACAGGCGAAGAGCCAGGACTGAAAGATGTTGCTGGATCTCTTCTGCACATGGTAAGCTTCGCAACGGTGCCACCTGTATTGCTCTCACTCCTTGCTGTTCCACCTCAAAGTGCATTCCAATCCATCCTTGATTCCTGCTCCCTGCCGTCCGGCTGCCCAATTTTCAGTGAACGAATGATCGGACCCTGCTCCCTCAGGCGAAGAGCCAGGACTGAAAGATGCTGCTGGACCTCTTCTGCACGTGCTAAATTTCACAACGTTGCCACCTGTAGTGCTCTCAGTCCTTGCTTTCCCACCTCAAAGTGCATTTGAATACATCCTTGATGCCTGCTCCAGGCTGGCCGGCTCCCCAGTTTCCAGTGCACGAAATATTGGACTCTGCTCCCACAGGCAAAGAGCCAGGACTGAATAATGTTGCTGGATCTCTTCTGCACATGGTAAGCTTCGCAACGGTGCCACCTGCATTGCTCTCACTCCTTGCTTTCCCACCTCAAAGTGCATTTGAATACATCCTTGATGCCTGCTCCCGGCTGGCCGGCTGCCCAGTTTTCAGTGCACGAACGATTGGACCCTGCTCCCACAGGCGAAGAGCCAGGACTGAAAGATGCTGCTGGACCTCTTCTGCACATGGTAAGCTTCGCAACGGCGCCAACTGTATTGCTCTCACTCCTTGCTTTCCCACCTCAAAGTGCATTTGAATACATCATTGATGCCTGCTCCAGGCCGTCTGGCTGCCCAGTTTCCAGTGCACGAATGACTGGACCCTGCTCCCACAGGCGAAGAGCCAGGACTGAAAGATGCTGCTGGACCGCTTCTGCACATGGAAAGCTTCGCAACGGTGCCACCTCCATTGGTCTCACTCCTTGCTTTCCCACCTCAAAGTGCATTTGAATATATCCTTGATGCCAGCTTCAGGCCGGCCGGCTGCCCAGTTTCCAGTGCACGAATGATTGGACTCTGCTCCCACTGGCGAAGAGCCAGGACTGAAAGATGCTGCTGGACCTCTTCTGCACATGGTAAGCTTCGCAACGGTGCCACCGGTATTGCTCTCACTCCTTGCTTTCCCACCTCAAAGTGCATTTGAATACATCCTTGATGCCTGCTCCAGACCGTCCAGCTGCCCAGTTTTCAGTGCACGAAAGATTGGACTCTGCTCCCACAGGCGAAGAGCCAGGACTGAAAGGTGCTGCTGGACCTCTTCTGCACATGGTAAGCTTTCAACGGTGCCACCTCTGATGCTCTCACTCCTTGCTTTCCCACCTCAAAGTGCATTTGAATACATCCTTGATGCCTCCTCCAAGCTGGCAGGCTGCCCAATTTTCAGTGAAGGAATGATTGGACTCTGCTCCCACAGGCGAAGAGCCAGGACTGAAAGGTGCTGCTGGACCTCTTCTGCACATGGTAAGCTTTGCAACGGTGCCACCTGTATTGCTCTCACTCCTTGCTTTCCCACCTCAAACTGCATTTGAATATATCCTTGATGCCACCTTCAGGCTGTCCGGCTGCCCAGGTTTCAGTGCACGAATGATTGGACTCTGCTCCCACAGGCGAAGAGCCAGGACTGAAAGATGTTGCTGGACCTCTTCTGCACATGGTAAACTTCGCAACGGTGCCACCTGTATTGCTCTCACTCCTTGCTTTCCCACCTCAAAGCGCATTTCAATACATCCTTGATGCCTGCTCCCGGCCGTCCGTCTGCCCAATTTTCAGTGCAGGAATGATTGGACTCTGCTCGAACAGGAGAAGAGCCAGGACTGAAAGATGCTGCTGGACCTCTTCTGCACATGGTAAGCTTCGCAACGGTGCCACCTGTATTGCTGTCACTCCTTGCTTTCCCACCTCAAAGTGCATTTGAATTCATCCTTGATGCCTGCTCCAGGCTGGCCGGCTGCCCAGTTTTCAGTGCATGAATGATTGGACTCTGCTCCCACAGGGAAAGAGCCAGGACTGAAAGATGTTCCTGGATCTCTTCTGCACATGGTAAGCTTCGCAACGGTGCCACCTGCATTGGTCTCACTCCTTGCTTTCCCACCTCAAAGTGCATTTCAGTACATCCTTGATGCCTGCTCCCGGCCGTCTGGCTGCCCAGTTTCCAGTGCACGAATGACTGGACCCTGCTCCCACAGGCGAAGAGCCAGGACTGAAAGATGCTGCTGGACCTCTTCTGCACATGGTAAGCTTCGCAACGGTGCCACCTGCATTGGTCTCTCTCCTTGCTTTCCCACCTCAAAGTGCATTTGAATATATCCTTGATGCCAGCTTCAGGCTTTCCGGCTGCCCAGTTTCCAGTGCACGAATGATTGGACTCTGCTCCCACTGGCGAAGAGCCAGGAGTGAAAGATGCTGCTGGACCTCTTCTGCACATGGTAAGCTTCGCAACGGTGCCACCGGTATTGCTCTCACTCCTTGCTTTCCCACCTCAAAGTGCATTTGAATACATCCTTGATGCCTGCTCCAGACCGTCCAGCTGCCCAGTTTTCAGTGCACGAAAGATTGGACTCTGCTCCCACAGGCGAAGAGGCAGGACAGAAAGATGTTGCTAGATCTCTTCTGCACATGGTAAGCTTTCAACGGTGCCACCTCTGATGCTCTCACTCCTTGCTTTCCCACCTCAAAGTGCATTTGAATACATCCTTGATGCCTCCTCCAAGCTGGCAGGCTGCCCAATTTTCAGTGAAAGAATGATTGGACTCTGCTCCCACAGGCGAAGAGCCAGGACTGAAAGGTGCTGCTGGACCTCTTCTGCACATGGTAAGCTTTGCAACGGTGCCACCTGTATTGCTCTCACTCCTTGCTTTCCCACCTCAAACTGCATTTGAATATATCCTTGATGCCACCTTCAGGCTGTCCGGCTGCCCAGGTTTCAGTGCACGAATGATTGGACTCTGCTCCCACAGGCGAAGAGCCAAGAATGAAAGATGTTGCTGGATCTCTTCTGCACATGGTAAGCTTCGCAACGGTGCCACCTGCATAGGTCTCACTCCTTGCTTTCCCACCTCAAAGTGCATTTGAATACATCCTTGATGCCTGCTCCCGGCCGTCCGGCTGCCCAGTTTTCAGTGCACGAATGATTGGACTCTGCTCCCACAGGCAAAGAGCCAGGACTGAAAGATGTTGCTGGACCTCTTCTGCACATGGTAAGCTTCGCAACGGTGCCACCTGCATAGGTCTCACTCCTTGCTTTCCCACCTCAAAGTGCATTTGAATACATCCTTGATGCCTCCTCCAGGCTGGCCGGCTGCCCAGTTTTCAGTGCAAGAATGATTGGACTCTGCTCCCACAGGCGAAGAGCCAGGACTGAAAGATGTTCCTGGATCTCTTCTGCACATGGTAAGCTTCGCAACGGTGCCACCTGCATTGGTCTCACTCCTTGCTTTCCCACCTCAAAGTGCATTTCAATACATCCTTGATGCCTGCTCCCGGCCGTCTGGCTGCCCAGTTTCCAGTGCACGAAAGACTGGACCCTGCTCCCACAGGCGAAGAGCCAGGACTGAAAGATGCTGCTGGACCGCTTCTGCACATGGTAAGCTTCGCAACGGTGCCACCTGCATTGGTCTCACTCCTTGCTTTCCCACCTCAAAGTGCATTTGAATATATCCTTGATGCCAGCTTCAGGCTTTCCAGCTGCCCAGTTTCCAGTGCACGAATGATTGGACTCTGCTCCCACTGGCGAAGAGCCAGGAGTGAAAGATGCTGCTGGACCTCTTCTGCACATGGTAAGCTTCGCAACGGTGCCACCGGTATTGCTCTCACTCCTTGCTTTCCCACCTCAAAGTGCATTTGAATACATCCTTGATGCCTGCTCCAGACCGTCCAGCTGCCCAGTTTTCAGTGCACGAAAGATTGGACTCTGCTCCCACAGGCGAAGAGGCAGGACTGAAAGATGTTGCTAGATCTCTTCTGCACATGGTAAGCTTTCAACGGTGCCACCTCTGATGCTCTCACTCCTTGCTTTCCCACCTCAAAGTGCATTTGAATACATCCTTGTTGCCTCCTCCAAGCTGGCAGGCTGCCCAATTTTCAGTGAAAGAATGATTGGACTCTGCTCCCACAGGCGAAGAGCCAGGCCTGAAAGGTGCTGCTGGACCTCTTCTGCACATGGTAAGCTTTGCAACGGTGCCACCTGTATTGCTCTCACTCCTTGCTTTCCCACCTCAAAGTGCATTTGAATACATCCTTGATGCCTGCTCCCGGCCGTCCGGCTGCCCAGTTTTCAGTGCACGAATGATTGGACTCTGCTCCCACAGGCAAAGAGCCAGGACTGAAAGATGTTGCTGGACCTCTTCTGCACATGGTAAGCATCGCAACAGTGCCACCTGCATAGGTCTCACTCCTTCCTTTCCCACCTCAAAGTGCATTTGAATACATCCTTGATGCCTCCTCCAGGCTGGCCGGCTGCCCAGTTTTCAGTGCAAGAATGATTGGACTCTGCTCCCACAGGCGAAGAGCCAGGACTGAAAGATGCTGCTGGACCTCTTCTACGCATGGTAAGCTTCGCAACGGTGCCACCTGTATTGCTCTTACTCCTTGCTTTCCCACCTCAAAGTGCATTCGAATACATCCGTGATGCCTGCTCCCGGCCGTTCGTCTGGCCTGCTTTCAGTGCACGAATGATTGGACTCTGCTGCCACAGGCGAAGAGGCAGGACTGAAAGATGTTGCTGGACCTCTTCTGCACATGGTAAACTTCGCAACGGTGCCACCTGTATTGCTCTCAGTCCTTGCTGTTCCACCTCAAAGTGCATTCCAATCCATCCTTGATTCCTGCTCCTGGCCGTCCGGCTGCCCAATTTTCAGTGAACGAATGATTGGACCCTGCTCCCTCAGGCGAAGAGCCAAGACTGAAAGATGCTGCTGGACCTCTTCTGCACATGCTAAACTTTACAACGTTGCCACCTGTAGTGCTCTCAGTCCTTGCTTTCCCACCTCAAAGTGCATTTGAATACATCCTTGATGCCTGATCCCGGCCGTCCGGCTGCCCAGTTTTCAGTGCACGAATGATTGGACTCTGCTCCCACAGGCAAAGAGCCAGGACTGAAAGATGTTTCTGGATCTCTTCTGGACATGGTAAGCTTCGCAACGGTGCCACCTGCATTGCTCTCACTCCTTGCTTTCCCACCTCAAAGTGCATTTGAATACATCCTTGATGCCTGCTCCAGGCTGGCCGGCTGCCTAGTTTTCAGTGCACGAACGATTGGACCCTGCTCCCACAGGCGAAGAGCCAGGACTGAAAGATGCTGCTGGACCTCTTCTGCACATGGTAAGCTTCGCAACGGCGCCAACTGTATTGCTCTCACTCCTTGCTTTCCCACCTCAAAGTGCATTTCAATACATCCTTGATGCCTGCTCCAGGCCGTCTGGCTGCCCAGTTTTCAGCGCACGAATGATTGGACTGTGCTCCCACAGGGGAAGAGCCAGGACTGAAAGATGTTCCTGGATCTCTTCTGCACATGGTAAGCTTCGCAACGGTGCCACCTGCATTGGTCTCACTCCATGCTTTCCCACCTCAAAGTGCATTTCAATACATCCTTGATGCCTGCTCCCGGCCGTCTGGCTGCCCAGTTTCCAGTGCACGAATGACTGGACCCTGCTCCCACAGGCAAAGAGCCAGGACTGAAAGATGCTGCTGGACCGCTTCTGCACATGGTAAGCTTCGCAACGGTGCCACCTCCATTGGTCTCACTCCTTGCTTTCCCACCTCAAAGTGCATTTGAATATATCCTTGATGCCAGCTTCAGGCCGGCCGGCTGCCCAGTTTCCAGTGCACGAATGATTGGACTCTGCTCCCACAGGCGAAGAGCCAGGACTGAAAGATGTTGCTAGATCTCTTCTGCACATGGTAAGCTTTCAACGGTGCCCCCTCTGATGCTCTCACTCCTTGCTTTCCCACCTCAAAGTGCATTTGAATACATCCTTGATGCCTCCTCCAAGCTGGCAGGCTGCCCAGTTTTCAGTGCACGAATGATTGGACTCTGCTCCCACAGGCGAAGAGCCAGGACTGAAAGGTGCTGCTGGACCTCTTCTGCACATGGTAAGCTTCGCAACGGTGCCACCTGTATTGCTCTCACTCCTTGCTTTCCCACCTCAAACTGCATTTGAATATATCCTTGATGCCACCTTCAGGCTGTCCGGCTGCCCAGGTTTCAGTGCACGAATGATTGGACTCTGCTCCCACAGGCGAAGAGCCAAGATTGAAAGATGTTGCTGGATCTCTTCTGCACATGGTAAGCTTCGCAACGGTGCCACCTGCATAGGTCTCACTCCTTGCTTTCCCACCTCAAAGTGCATTTGAATGCATCCTTGATGCCTGCTCCCGGCCGTCCGGCTGCCCAGTTTTCAGTGCACGAATGATTGGACTCTGCTCCCACAGGCGAAGAGCCAGGACTGAAAGATGTTGCTGGATCTCTTCTGCACATGGTAAGCTTCGCAAGGTGCCACCTGCATAGGTCTCACTCCTTGCTTTCCCACCTCAAAGTGCATTTGAATACATCCTTGATGCCTCCTCCAGGGTGGCCGGCTGCCCAGTTTTCAGTGCAAGAATGATTGGATTCTGCTCCCACAGGCGAAGAGCCAGGACTGAAAGATGCTGCTGGACCTCTTCTACGCGTGGTAAGCTTCGCAACGGTGCCACCTGTATTGCTCTCACTCCTTGCTTTCCCACCTCAAAGTGCATTCGAATACATCCGTGATGCCTGCTCCCGGCCGTTCGTCTGCCCAGCTTTCAGTTCACGAATGATTGGACTCTGCTGCCACAGGCGAAGAGCCAGGACTGAAAGATGTTGCTGGACCTCTTCTGCACATGGTAAACTTCGCAACGGTGCCACCTGTATTGCTCTCAGTCCTTGCTGTTCCACCTGAAAGTGCATTCCAATCCATCCTTGATTCCTGCTCCCTGCCATCCGGCTGCCCAATTTTCAGTGAACGAATGATTGGACCCTGCTCCCTCAGGCGAAGAGCCAGGACTGAAAGATGCTGCTGGACCTCTTCTGCACATGCTAAACTTCACAACGTTGCCACCTGTAGTGCCCTCAGTCCTTGCTTTCCCACCTCAAAGTGCATTTGAATACATGCTTGATGCCTGCTCCCGGCCGTCCGGCTGCCCAGTTTTCAGTGCACTAATGATTGGACTCTGCTCCCACAGGCAAAGAGCCAGGACTGAAAGATGTTGCTGGATCTCTTCTGCACATGGTAAGCTTCGCAACGGTGCCACCTGCATTGGTCTCACTCCTTGCTTTCCCACCTCAATGTGCATTTGAATACATCCTTGATGCCTGCTCCAGGCTGGCCGGCTGCCCAGTTTTCAGTGCACGAACGATTGGACCCTGCTCCCACAGGCGAAGAGCCAGGACTGAAAGATGCTGTGGACCTCTTCTGCACATGGTAAGCTTCGCAACGGTGCCACCTGTATTGCTCTCACTCCTTGCTTTCCCACCTCAAAGTGCATTTCAATACATCCTTGATGCCTGCTCCCGGCCGTCTGGCTGCCCAGTTTTCAGTGCACGAATGATTGGACTCTGCTCCCACAGACGAAGAGCCAGGACTGAAAGATATTGGTGGATCTCTTCTGCACATGGTAAGCTTTGCAACGGTGAAACCTCTAATGCTCTCACTCCTTGCTTTCCCACCTCAAAGTGCATTTGAATACATCCTTGATGCCTCCTCCAAGCTGGCCGGCTGCCCAATTTTCAGTGCACGAATGATTGGACCCTGATGTCACAGGCGAAGAGCCAGGACTGAAAGATTTTGCTGGACCTCTTCTGCACATGGTAAACTTCGCAACGGTGCCACCTGTATTGCTCTCAGTCCTTGCTGTTCCACCTCAAAGTGCATTCTAATACATCCTTGATGCCTGCTCCCTGCCGTCCGGCTGCCCAGTTTCCAGTGCACGAATGATTGGACTCTGCTCCCACAGGCGAAGAGCCAGGACTGAAAGATGCTGCTGGACCTCTTCTGCACATGGTAAGCTTCTTAACGGTGCCACCTGTATTGCTCTCACTCCTGGCTTTCCCACCTCAAAGTGCATTTGAATACATCCTTGATGCCTGCTCCCATCCGTCCGGCTGCCTAGTTTCCAGTGCACGAATGATTGGACTCTCCTCCCACAGGCGAAGAGCCAGGACTGAAAGATGCTGCTGGACCTCTTCTGCACATAGTATGCTTTGCAACGGTGCCATTTCTAATGCTCTCACTCCTTGCTTTCCCACCTCAAAGTGCATTTGAATACATCCTTGATGCCTCCTCCAAACTGGCATGCTGCCCAATTTTCAGTGAAAGAATGATTGGACTCTGCTCCCACAGGCGAAGAGCCAGGACTGAAAGATGCTGCTCGACCTCTTCTGCACATGGTAAGCTTCGCAACGGTGCCACCTGTATTGCTCTCACTCCTTGCTTTCCCACCTCAAAGTGCATTTGAATAGATCCTTGATGCCACCTTTAGGCTGTCCGGCTGCCCAGTTTTCAGTGCACGAATGATTGGACTCTGCTCCCACAGGCGAAGAGCCAGGACTGAAAGATGTTGCTGGACCTCTTCTGCACATGGTAAACTTCGCAAAGGTGCCACCTGTATTGCTCTCACTCCTTGCTTTCCCACCTCAAAGTGCATTTGAATTCATCCTTGATGCCTGCTCCAGGCTGGCCGGCTGCCCAGTTTTCAGAGCACGAACGATTTTACTCTACTCCCACAGGGAAAGAGCCAGGACTGAAAGATGTTCCTGGATCTCTTCTGCACATGGTAAGCTTCGCAACGGTGCCACCTGCATTGGTCTCACTCCTTGTTTTCCCACCTCAAAGTGCATTTCAATACATCCTTGATGCCTGCTCCCGGCCGTCCGGCTGCCCAGTTTCCAGTGCGCGAAAGATTGGACCCTGCTCCCACAGGCGAAGAGCCAGGACTGAAAGATGCTGCTGGACCTCTTCTGCACATGGTAAGCTTCGCAACGGTGCCACCTGTATTGCTCTCACTCCTTGCTTTCCCACCTCAAAGTGCATTTGAATACATCCTTGATGCCAGCTTCAGGCTGTCCGGCTGCCCAGTTTCCAGTGCACGAATGACTGGACTCTGCTCCCACTGGCGAAGAGCCAGGACTGAAAGATGTTGCTGGATCTCTTCTGCACATGGTAAGCTTCGCAACGGTGCCACCTGAATTGGTCTCACTCCTTGCTTTCCCACCTCAAAGTGCATTTGAATACATCCTTGATGCCTCCTCCAAGCTGGCAGGCTGCCCAATTTTCAGAGAACGAATGATTGGACTCTGCTCCCACAGGCGAAGAGCCAGGACTGAAAGATATTGCTGGACCTCTGGTGCACATGGAAAACGTCGCAAAGGTGCCACCTGTATTGCTCTCACTCCTTGCTTTCCCACCTCAAAGTGCATTTCAATACATCCTTGATGCCTCCTCCAGGCTGGCCGGCTGCCCAGTTTTCAGTGCAAGAATGATTGGACTCTGCTCCCACAGGCGAAGAGCCAGGACTGAAAGATGCTGCTGGACCTCTTCTACGCATGGTAATCTTCGCAACGGTGCCACCTGTATTGCTCTCACTCCTTGCTTTCCCACCTCAAAGTGCATTCGAATACATCCGTGATGCCTGCTCCTGGCCGTTCGTCTGCCCAGCTTTCAGTGCACGAATGATTGGACTCTGCTCCCACAGGCGAAGAGCCAGGACTGAAAGATGTTGCTGGACCTCTTCTGCACATGGTAAACTTCGCAACGGTGCCACCTGTATTGCTCTCACTCCTTGCTTTCCCACCTCAAAGCGCATTTCAATACATCCTTGATGCCTGCTCCCGGCCGTCCGTCTGCCCAGTTTTCAGTGCAGGAATGATTGGACTCTGCTCGAACAGGAGAAGAGCCAGGACTGAAAGATGCTGCTGGACCTCTTCTGCACATGGTAAGCTTCGCAACGGTGCCACCTGTATTGCTGTCACTCCTTGCTTTCCCACCTCAAAGTGCATTTGAATTCATCCTAGATGCCTGCTCCAGGCTGGCCGGGTCCCCAGTTTTCAGTGCACGAATGATTGGACTCTGCTCCCACAGGGAAAGAGCCAGGACTGAAAGATGTTCCTGGATCTCTTCTGCACATGGTAAGCTTCGCAACGGTGCCACCTGCATTGCTCTCACTCCTTGCTTTCCCACCTCAAAGTGCATTTGAATACATCCTTGATGCCTGCTCCCGGCCGTCTGGCTGCCCAGTTTCCAGTGCACGAATGACTGGACCCTGCTCCCACAGGCGAAGAGCCAGGACTGAAAGATGCTGCTGGACCGCTTCTGCACATGGTAAGCTTCGCAACGGTGCCACCTGCATTGGTCTCACTCCTTGCTTTCCCACCTCAAAGTGCATTTGAATATATCCTTGATGCCAGCTTCAGGCTTTCCAGCTGCCCAGTTTCCAGTGCACGAATGATTGGACTCTGCTCCCACTGGCGAAGAGCCAGGAGTGAGAGATGCTGCTGGACCTCTTCTGCACATGGTAAGCTTCGCAACGGTGCCACCGGTATTGCTCTCACTCCTTGCTTTCCCACCTCAAAGTGCATTTGAATACATCCTTGATGCCTGCTCCAGACCGTCCAGCTGCCCAGTTTTCAGTGCACGAAAGATTGGACTCTGCTCCCACAGGCGAAGAGGCAGGACTGAAAGATGTTGCTAGATCTCTTCTGCACATGGTAAGCTTTCAACGGTGCCACCTCTGATGCCCTCACTCCTTGCTTTCCCACCTCAAAGTGCATTTGAATACATCCTTGATGCCTCCTCCAAGCTGGCAGGCTGCATAGTTTTCAGTGCACGAACGATTGGACCCTGCTCCCACAGGCGAAGAGCCAGGACTGAAAGATGCTGCTGGACCTCTTCTGCACATGGTAAGCTTCGCAACGGCGCCAACTGTATTGCTCTCACTCCTTGCTTTCCCACCTCAAAGTGCATTTCAATACATCCTTGATGCCTGCTCCAGGCCGTCTGGCTGCCCAGTTTTCAGTGCACGAATGATTGGACTCTGCTCCCACAGGGAAAGAGCCAGGACTGAAAGATGTTCCTGGATCTCTTCTGCACATGGTAAGATTCGCAACGGTGCCACCTGCATTGGTCTCACTCCATGCTTTCCCACCTCAAAGTGCATTTCAATACATCCTTGATGCCTGCTCCCGGCCGTCTGGCTGCCCAGTTTCCAGTGCACGAATGACTGGACCCTGCTCCCACAGGCAAAGAGCCAGGACTGAAAGATGCTGCTGGACCGCTTCTGCACATGGTAAGCTTCGCAACGGTGCCACCTCCATTGGTCTCACTCCTTGCTTTCCCACCTCAAAGTGCATTTGAATATATCCTTGATGCCAGCTTCAGGCCGGCCGGCTGCCCAGTTTCCAGTGCACGAATGATTGGACTCTGCTCCCACAGGCGAAGAGGCAGGACTGAAAGATGTTGCTAGATCTCTTCTGCACATGGTAAGCTTTCAACGGTGCCACCTCTGATGCTCTCACTCCTTGCTTTCCCACCTCAAAGTTCATTTGAATACATCCTTGATGCCTCCTCCAAGCTGGCAGGCTGCCCAATTTTCAGTGAAAGAATGATTGGACTCTGCTCCCACAGGCGAAGAGCCAGGACTGAAAGGTGCTGCTGGACCTCTTCTGCACATGGTAAGCTTTGCAACGGTGCCACCTGTATTGCTCTCACTCCTTGCTTTCCCACCTCAAAGTGCATTTGAATACATCCTTGATGCCTGCTCCAGGCTGTCCGGCTGCCCAGTTTTCAGTGCACGAATGATTGGACTCTGCTCCCACAGGCAAAGAGCCAGGACTGAAAGATGTTGCTGGACCTCTTCTACACATGGTAAGCTTCGCAACAGTGCCACCTGCATAGGTCTCACTCCTTCCTTTCCCACCTCAAAGTGCATTTGAATACATCCTTGATGCCTCCTCCAGGCTGGCCGGCTGCCCAGTTTTCAGTGCAAGAATGATTGGACTCTGCTCCCACAGGCGAAGAGCCAGGACTGAAAGATGCTGCTGGACCTCTTCTACGCATGGTAAGCTTCGCAACGGTGCCACCTGTATTGCTCTCACTCCTTGCTTTCCCACCTCAAAGTGCATTCGAATACATCCGTGATGCCTGCTCCCGGCCGTTCGTCTGCCCAGCTTTCAGTGCACGAATGATTGGACTCTGCTGCCACAGGCGAAGAGGCAGGACTGAAAGATGTTGCTGGACCTCTTCTGCACATGGTAAACTTCGCAACGGTGCCACCTGTATTGCTCTCAGTCCTTGCTGTTCCACCAAAGAGTGCATTCCAATCCATCCTTGATTCCTGCTCCCGGCCGTCCGGCTGCCCAATTTTCAGTGAACGAATGATTGGACCCTGCTCCCTCAGGCGAAGAGCCAAGACTGAAAGATGCTGCTGGACCTCTTCTGCACATGCTAAACTTCACAACGTTGCCACCTGTAGTGCTCTCAGTCCTTGCTTTCCCACCTCAAAGTGCATTTGAATACATCCTTGATGCCTGCTCCCGGCCGTCCGGCTGCCCAGTTTTCAGTGCACGAATGATTGGACTCTGCTCCCACAGGCAAAGAGCCAGGACTGAAAGATGTTGCTGGATCTCTTCTGCACATGGTAAGCTTCGCAACGGTGCCACGTGCATTGCTCTCACTCCTTGCTTTCCCACCTCAAAGTGCATTTGAATACATCCTTGATGCCTGCTCCAGGCTGGCCGGCTGCCTAGTTTTCAGTGCACGAACGATTGGACCCTGCTCCCACAGGCGAAGAGCCAGGACTGAAAGATGCTGCTGGACATCTTCTGCACATGGTAAGCTTCGCAACGGCGCCAACTGTATTGCTCTCACTCCTTGCTTTCCCACCTCAAAGTGCATTTCAATACATCCTTGATGCCTGCTCCCGGCCGTCTGGCTGCCCAGTTTTCAGTGCACGAATGATTGGACTCTGCTCCCACAGGGAAAGAGCCAGGACTGAAAGATGTTCCTGGATCTCTTCTGCACATGGTAAGCTTCGCAACGGTGCCACCTGCATTGGTCTCACTCCATGCTTTCCCACCTCAAAGTGCATTTCAATACATCCTTGATGCCTGCTCCCGGCCGTCTGGCTGCCCAGTTTCCAGTGCACGAATGATTGGACCCTGCTCCCACAGGCAAAGAGCCAGGACTGAAAGATGCTGCTGGACCGCTTCTGCACATGGTAAGCTTCGCAACGGTGTCACCTCCATTGGTCTCACTCCTTGCTTTCCCACCTCAAACTGCATTTGAATATATCCTTGATGCCAGCTTCAGGCCGGCCGGCTGCCCAGTTTCCAGTGCACGAATGATTGGACTCTGCTCCCACAGGCGAAGAGCCAGGACTGAAAGATGTTGCTAGATCTCTTCTGCACATGGTAAGCTTTCAACGGTGCCACCTCTGATGCTCTCACTCCTTGCTTTCCCACCTCAAAGTGCATTTGAATACATCCTTGATGCCTCCTCCAAGCTGGCAGGCTGCCCAGTTTTCAGTGCACGAATGATTGGACTCTGCTCCCACAGGCGAAGAGCCAGGACTGGAAGGTGCTGCTGGACCTCTTCTGCACATGGTAAGCTTCGCAACGGTGCCACCTGTATTGCTCTCACTCCTTGCTTTCCCACCTCAAACTGCATTTGAATATATCCTTGATGCCACCTTCAGGCTGTCCGGCTGCCCAGGTTTCAGTGCACGAATGATTGGACTATGCTCCCACAGGCGAAGAGCCAAGATTGAAAGATGTTGCTGGATCTCTTCTGCACATGGTAAGCTTCGCAACGGTGCCACCTGCATAGGTCTCACTCCTTGCTTTCCCACCTCAAAGTGCATTTGAATGCATCCTTGATGCCTGCTCCCGGCCGTCCGGCTGCCCAGTTTTCAGTGCACGAGTGATTGGACTCTGCTCCCACAGGCGAAGAGCCAGGACTGAAAGATGTTGCTGGATCTCTTCTGCACATGGTAAGCTTCGCAAGGTGCCACCTGCATAGGTCTCACTCCTTGCTTTCCCACCTCAAAGTGCATTTGAATACATCCTTGATGCCTCCTCCAGGCTGGCCGGCTGCCCAGTTTTCAGTGCAAGAATGATTGGATTCTGCTCCCACAGGCGAAGAGCCAGGACTGAAAGATGCTGCTGGATCTCTTCTACACGTGGTAAGCTTCGCAACGGTGCCACCTGTATTGCTCTCACTCCTTGCTTTCCCACCTCAAAGTGCATTCGAATACATCCGTGATGCCTGCTCCCGGCCGTTCGTCTGCCCAGCTTTCAGTTCACGAATGATTGGACTCTGCTGTCACAGGCGAAGAGCCAGGACTGAAAGATGTTGCTGGAACTCTTCTGCACATGGTAAACTTCGCAACGGTGCCACCTGTATTGCTCTCAGTCCTTGCTGTTCCACCTCAAAGTGCATTCCAATCCATCCTTGATTCCTGCTCCCGGCCGTCCGGCTGCCCAATTTTCAGTGAACGAATGATTGGACCCTGCTACCTCAGGCGAAGAGCCAGGACTGAAAGATGCTGCTGGACCTCTTCTGCACATGCTAAACTTCGCAACGTTGCCACCTGTAGTGCTCTCAGTCCTTGCTTTCCCACCTCAAAGTGCATTTGAATACATGCTTGATGCCTGCTCCCGGCCGTCCGGCTGCCCAGTTTTCAGTGCACTAATGATTGGACTCTGCTCCCACAGGCAAAGAGCCAGGACTGAAAGATGTTGCTGGATCTCTTCTGCACATGGTAAGCTTCGCAACGGTGCCACCTGCATTGGTCTCACTCCTTGCTTTCCCACCTCAATGTGCATTTGAATACATCCTTGATGCCTGCTCCAGGCTGGCCGGCTGCCCAGTTTTCAGTGCACGAACGATTGGACCCTGCTCCCACAGGCGAAGAGCCAGGACTGAAAGATGCTGTGGACGTCTTCTGCACATGGTAAGCTTCGCAACGGTGCCACCTGTATTGCTCTCACTCCTTGCTTACCCACCTCAAAGTGCATTTCAATACATCCTTGATGCCTGCTCCCGGCCGTCTGGCTGCCCAGTTTTCAGTGCACGAATGATTGGACTCTGCTCCCACAGACGAAGAGCCAGGACTGAAAGATATTGGTGGATCTCTTCTGCACATGGTAAGCTTTGCAACGGTGAAACCTCTAATGCTCTCACTCCTTGCTTTCCCACCTCAAAGTGCATTTGAATACATCCTTGATGCCTCCTCCAATCTGGCCGGCTGCCCAATTTTCAGTGCACGAATGATTGGACCCTGATGTCACAGGCGAAGAGCCAGGACTGAAAGATTTTGCTGGACCTCTTCTGCACATGGTAAACTTCGCAACGGTGCCACCTGTATTGCTCTCATTCCTTGCTGTTCCACCTCAAAGTGCATTCTAATACATCCTTGATGCCTGCTCCCTGCCGTCCGGCTGCCCAGTTTCCAGTGCACGAATGATTGGACTCTGCTCCCACAGGCGAAGAGCCAGGACTGAAAGATGCTGCTGGACCTCTTCTGCACATGGTAAGCTTCGCAACGGTGCCACCTGTATTGCTCTCACTCCTTGCTTTCCCACCTCAAAGTGCATTTGAATACATCCTTGATGCCTGCTCCCATCCGTCCGGCTGCCTAGTTTCCAGTGCACGAATGATTGGACTCTCCTCCCACAGGCGAAGAGCCAGGACTGAAAGATGCTGCTGGACCGCTTCTGCACATAGTATGCTTTGCAACGGTGCCATTTCTAATGCTCTCACTCCTTGCTTTCCCACCTCAAAGTGCATTTGAATACATCCTTGATGCCTCCTCCAAACTGGCATGCTGCCCAATTTTCAGTGAAAGAATGATTGGACTCTGCTCCCACAGGCGAAGAGCCAGGACTGAAAGATGCTGCTCGACCTCTTCTGCACATGGTAAGCTTCGCAACGGTGCCACCTGTATTGCTCTCACTCCTTGCTTTCCCACCTCAAAGTGCATTTGAATAGATCCTTGATGCCACCTTTAGGCTGTCCGGCTGCCCAGTTTTCAGTGCACGAATGATTGGACTCTGCTCCCACAGGCGAAGAGCCAGGACTGAAAGATGTTGCTGGACCTCTTCTGCACATGGTAAACTTCGCAAAGGTGCCACCTGTATTGCTCTCACTCCTTGCTTTCCCACCTCAAAGTGCATTTGAATTCATCCTTGATGCCTGCTCCAGGCTGGCCGGCTGCCCAGTTTTCAGAGCACGAACGATTTTACTCTACTCCCACAGGGAAAGAGCCAGGACTGAAAGATGTTCCTGGATCTCTTCTGCACATGGTAAGCTTCGCAACGGTGCCACCTGCATTGGTCTCACTCCTTGTTTTCCCACCTCAAAGTGCATTTCAATACATCCTTGATGCCTGCTCCCGGCCGTCCGGCTGCCCAGTTTCCAGTGCGCGAAAGATTGGACCCTGCTCCCACAGGCGAAGAGCCAGGACTGAAAGATGCTGCTGGACCTCCTCTGCACATGGTAAGCTTCGCAACGGTGCCACCTGTATTGCTCTCACTCCTTGCTTTCCCACCTCAAAGTGCATTTGAATACATCCTTGATGCCAGCTTCAGGCTGTCCGGCTGCCCAGTTTCCAGTGCACGAATGACTGGACTCTGCTCCCACTGGCGAAGAGCCAGGACTGAAAGATGTTGCTGGATCTCTTCTGCACATGGTAAGCTTCGCAACGGTGCCACCTGCATTGGTCTCACTCCTTGCTTTCCCACCTCAAAGTGCATTTGAATACATCCTTGATGCCTGCTCCAGACCGTCCGGCTGCCCAGTTTCCAGTGCACGAATGATTGGACTCTGGTCCCACAGGCGAAGACGCAGGACTGAAAGATGTTGCTAGATCTCTTCTGCACATGGTAAGCTTTCAACGGCGCCACCTCTAATGCTCTCACTCCTTGCTTTCCCACCTCAAAGTGCATTTGAATACATCCTTGATGCCTCCTCCAAGCTGGCAGGCTGCCCAATTTTCAGTGAAAGAATGATTGGACTCTGCTCCCACAGGCGAAGAGCCAGGACTGAAAGGTGCTGCTGGACCTCTTCTGCACATGGTAAGCTTCGCAACGGTGCCACCTGTATTGCTCTCAATCCTTGCTTTCCCACCTCAAAGTGCATTTGAATAGATCCTTGATGCCACCTTTAGGCTGTCCGGCTGCCCAGTTTTCAGTGCACGAATGATTGGACTCTGCTCCCACAGGCGAAGAGCCAGGACTGAAAGATGTTGCTGGACCTCTTCTGCACATGGTAAACTTCGCAAAGGTGCCACCTGTATTGCTCTCACTCCTTGCTTTCCCACCTCAAACTGCATTTGAATACATCCTTGATGCCTGCTCCCGGCCGTCCAGCTGCCCAGTTTCCAGTGCACGAATGATTAGACTCTCCTCCCACAGGTGAAGATCCAGGACTGAAAGATGCTGCTGGACCTCTTCTGCACATGGTAAACTTCGCAAAGGTGCCACCTGTATTGCTCTCACTCCTTGCTTTCCCACCTCAAAGTGCATTTGAATTCATCCTTGATGCCTGCTCCAGGCTGGCCGGCTGCCCAGTTTTCAGAGCACGAACGATTTTACTCTACTCCCAAAGGGAAAGAGCCAGGACTGAAAGATGTTCCTGGATCTCTTCTGCACATGGTAAGCTTCGCAACGGTGCCACCTGCATTGGTCTCACTCCTTGTTTTCCCACCTCAAAGTGCATTTCAATACATCCTTGATGCCTGCTCCCGGCCGTCCGGCTGCCCAGTTTCCAGTGCGCGAAAGATTGGACCCTGCTCCCACAGGCGAAGAGCCAGGACTGAAAGATGCTGCTGGACCTCCTCTGCACATGGTAAGCTTCGCAACGGTGCCACCTGTATTGCTCTCACTCCTTGCTTTCCCACCTCAAAGTGCATTTGAATACATCCTTGATGCCAGCTTCAGGCTGTCCGGCTGCCCAGTTTCCAGTGCACGAATGACTGGACTCTGCTCCCACTGGCGAAGAGCCAGGACTGAAAGATGTTGCTGGATCTCTTCTGCACATGGTAAGCTTCGCAACGGTGCCACCTGCATTGTGCTCACTCCTTGCTTTCCCACCTCAAAGTGCATTTGAATACATCCTTGATGCCTGCTCCAGACCGCCCGGCTGCCCAGTTTTCAGTGCACGAAGGATTGGACTCTGGTCCCACAGGCGAAGACGCAGGACTGAAAGATGTTGCTAGATCTCTTCTGCACATGGTAAGCTTTCAACGGCGCCACCTCTAATGCTCTCACTCCTTGCTTTTCCACCTCAAAGTGCATTTGAATACATCCTTGATGCCTCCTCCAAGCTGGCAGGCTGCCCAATTTTCAGTGAAAGAATGATTGGACTCTGCTCCCACAGGCGAAGAGCCAGGACTGAAAGGTGCTGCTGGACCTCTTCTGCACATGGTAAGCTTCGCAACGGTGCCACCTGTATTGCTCTCAATCCTTGCTTTCCCACCTCAAAGTGCATTTGAATAGATCCTTGATGCCACCTTTAGGCTGTCCGGCTGCCCAGTTTTCAGTGCACGAATGATTGGACTCTGCTCCCACAGGCGAAGAGCCAGGACTGAAAGATGTTGCTGGACCTCTTCTGCACATGGTAAACTTCGCAAAGGTGCCACCTGTATTGCTCTCACTCCTTGCTTTCCCACCTCAAACTGCATTTGAATACATCCTTGATGCCTGCTCCCGGCCGTCCAGCTGCCCAGTTTCCAGTGCACGAATGATTAGACTCTCCTCCCACAGGTGAAGATCCAGGACTGAAAGATGCTGCTGGACCTCTTCTGCACATGGTAAACTTCGCAAAGGTGCCACCTGTATTGCTCTCACTCCTTGCTTTCCCACCTCAAAGTGCATTTGAATTCATCCTTGATGCCTGCTCCAGGCTGGCCGGCTGCCCAGTTTTCAGAGCACGAACGATTTTACTCTACTCCCACAGGGAAAGAGCCAGGACTGAAAGATGTTGCTAGATCTCTTCTGCACATGGTAAGCTTCGCAACGGTGCCACCTGCATTGGTCTCACTCCTTGTTTTCCCACCTCAAAGTGCATTTCAATACATCCTTGATGCCTGCTCCCGGCCGTCCGGCTGCCCAGTTTCCAGTGCGCGAAAGATTGGACCCTGCTCCCACAGGCGAAGAGCCAGGACTGAAAGATGCTGCTGGACCTCTTCTGCACATGGTAAGCTTCGCAACGGTGCCACCTGTATTGCTCTCACTCCTTGCTTTCCCACCTCAAAGTGCATTTGAATACATCCTTGATGCCAGCTTCAGGCTGTCCGGCTGCCCAGTTTCCAGTGCACGAATGACTGGACTCTGCTCCCACTGGCGAAGAGCCAGGACTGAAAGATGTTGCTCGATCTCTTCTGCACATGGTAAGCTTCGCAACGGTGCCACCTGTATTGCTGTCACTCCTTGCTTTCCCACCTCAAAGTGCATTTGAATTCATCCTTGATGCCTGCTCCAGGCTGGCCGGGTCCCCAGTTTTCAGTGCACGAATGATTTTACTCTGCTCCCACAGTCGAAGGGCCAGGACTGAAAGATGTTCCTGGATCTCTTCTGCACATGGTAAGCTTCGCAACGGCGCCACCTGCATTGGTCTCACTCCTTGCTTTCCCTCCTCAAAGTGCATTTCAATACATCCTAGATGCCTGCTCCCGGCCGTCCGGCTGCCCAGTTTCCAGTGCACGAATGATTGGACCCTGCTCCCACAGGCGAAGAGCCAGGACTGAAAGATGCTGCTGGACCTCTTCTGCACATGGTACGCTTCGCAACGGTGCCACCTGTATTGCTCTCACTCCTTGCTTTCCCACCTCAAAGTGCTTTTGAATATATCCTTGATGCCAGCTTAAGGCTGTCCGGCTGCCCAGTTTCCAGTGCACGAATGATTGGACTCTGCTCCCACTGGCGAAGAGCCAGGACTGAAAGATGTTGCTGGATCTCTTCTGCACATGGTAAGCTTCGCAACGGTGCCACCTGCATTGGTCTTACTCCTTGCTTTCCCACCTCAAAGTGCATTTGAATACATCCTTGATGCCTGCTCCAGACCGCCCGGCTGCCCAGTTTTCAGTGCACGAAGGATTGGACTCTGGTCCCACAGGCGAAGAGCCAGGACTGAAAGATGTTGCTAGATCTCTTCTGCACATGGTAAGCTTTCAACGGTGCCACCTCTAATGTTCTCACTCCTTCCTTTCCCACCTCAAAGTGCATTTGAATACATCCTTGATGCCTCCTCCAAGCTGTTAGGCTGCCCAATTTTTCAGTGAAAGAATGATTGGACTCTGCTCCCACAGGCGAAGAGCCAGGACTGAAAGGTGCTGCTGGACCTCTTCTGCACATGGTAAGCTTCGCAACGGTGCCACCTGTATTGCTCTCAATCCTTGCTTTCCCACCTCAAACTGCATTTGAATATATCCTTGATGCCACCTTCAGGCTGTCCGGCTGCCCAGGTTTCAGTGCACGAATGATTGGACTCTGCTCCCACAGGCGAAGAGCCAGGACTGAAAGATGTTGCTGGACCTCATCTGCACATGGAAAACGTAGCAAAGATGCCCCCTGTATTGCTCTCACTCCTTGCTTTCCCACCTCAAAGTGCATTTCAATACATCCTTGATGCCTGCTCCCGGCCGTCCAGCTGCCCAGTTTTCAGTGCAAGAATGATTGGACTCTGCTCAACAGGCGAAGAGCCAGGACTGAAAGATGTTGCTGGATCTCTTCTGGAAATGGTAAACTTCGCAACGGTGCCACCTGCATAGGTCTCACTCCTTGCTTTCCCACCTCAAAGTGCATTTGAATACATCCTTGATGCCTCCTCCAGGCTGCCCGGCTGCCCAGTTTTCAGCGCAAGAATGATTGGACTCTGCTCCCACAGGCGAAGAGCCAGGACTGAAAGATGCTGCTGGACCTCTTCTGCACATGGTAAGCTTCGCAACGGTGCCACCTGAATTGCTCTCACTCGTTGCTGTTCCACCTCAAAGTGCATTCCAATCGATCCTTGATGCCTTCTCCCTGCCGTCCGGCTACCCAATATTCAGTGAATGAATGATTGAACTCTGCTCCCACAGTCGAAGAGCCAGGAATGAAAGAAATTGCTGGATCTCTTCTGCACATGGTAAGCTTCGCAACGGTGCCGCCTGCATTGGTCTCACTCCTTGCTTTCCCACCTCAAAGTGCATTTGAATACATCCTTGATGCCTCCTCCAATCTGGCCTGCTGCCCAATTTTCAGTGAACGAATGATTGGACCCTGCTCCCACAGGCGAAGAGCCAGGACTGAAAGATGCTGCTGGACCTCTTCTGCACATGGTAAGCTTCGCAACGGTGCCACCTGTATTGCTCTCACTCCTTGCTTTCCCACCTCAAAGTGCATTTGAATATATCCTTGATTCCAGCCTCAGGCTGTCCGGCTGCCCAGTTTCCAGTGCACGAATGATTGGACCCTGCTCCCACAGGCAAAGAGCCAGGACTGAAAGATGTTGCTGGATCTCTTCTGCACATGGTAAGCTTCGCAACGGTGCCACCTGCATTGGTCTCACTCCTTGCTTTCCCACCTCAAAGTGCATTTGAGTACATCCTTGATGCGTGCTCCAGACCGCCCGGCTGCCCAGCTTTCAGTGCACGAAGGATTGGACTCTGCCCCCACAGGCGAAGAGGCAGGACTGAAAGATGTTGCTAGATCTCTTCTGCACATGGTAAGCTTTCAACGGTGCCACCTCTAATGCTCTCACTCCTTGCTTTCCCACCTCAAAGTGCATTTGAATACATCCTTGATGCCTCCTCCAAGCTGGCAGGCTGCCCAATTTTGAGTGAAAGAATGATTGGACTCTGCTCCCACAGGCGAAGAGCCAGGACTGAAAGATGTTGCTGGACCTCTTCTGCACATGGTAAACTTCGCAAAGGTGCCACCTGTATTGCTCTCACTCCTTGCTTTCCCACCTCAAACTGCATTTGAATACATCCTTGATGCCTGCTCCCGGCCGTCCAGCTGCCCAGTTTCCAGTGCACGAATGATTAGACTCTCCTCCCACAGGTGAAGATCCAGGACTGAAAGATGCTGCTGGACCTCTTCTGCACATGGTAAACTTCGCAAAGGTGCCACCTGTATTGCTCTCACTCCTTGCTTTCCCACCTCAAAGTGCATTTGAATTCATCCTTGATGCCTGCTCCAGGCTGGCCGGCTGCCCAGTTTTCAGAGCACGAACGATTTTACTCTACTCCCACAGGGAAAGAGCCAGGACTGAAAGATGTTCCTGGATCTCTTCTGCACATGGTAAGCTTCGCAACGGTGCCACCTGCATTGGTCTCACTCCTTGGTTTCCCACCTCAAAGTGCATTTCAATACATCCTTGATGCCTGCTCCCGGCCGTCCGGCTGCCCAGTTTCCAGTGCGCGAAAGATTGGACCCTGCTCCCACAGGCGAAGAGCCAGGACTGAAAGATGCTGCTGGACCTCTTCTGCACATGGTAAGCTTCGCAACGGTGCCACCTGTATTGCTCTCACTCCTTGTTTCCCACCTCAAAGTGCATTTGAATACATCCTTGATGCCAGCTTCAGACTGTCCGGCTGCCCAGTTTCCAGTGCACGAATGACTGGACTCTGCTCCCACTGGCGAAGAGCCAGGACTGAAAGATGTTGCTGGATCTCTTCTGCACATGGTAAGCTTCGCAACGGTGCCACCTGCATTGGTCTCACTCCTTGCTTTCCCACCTCAAAGTGCATTTGAATACATCCTTGATGCCTGCTCCAGACCGCCCGGCTGCCCAGTTTTCAGTGCACGAAGGATTGGACTCTGGTCCCACAGGCGAAGACGCAGGACTGAAAGATGTTGCTAGATCTCTTCTGCACATGGTAAGCTTTCAACGGCGCCACATCTAATGCTCTCACTCCTTGCTTTCCCACCTCAAAGTGCATTTGAATACATCCTTGATGCCTCCTCCAAGCTGGCAGGCTGCCCAATTTTCAGTGAAAGAATGATTGGACTCTGCTCCCACAGGCGAAGAGCCAGGACTGAAAGGTGCTGCTGGACCTCTTCTGCACATGGTAAGCTTCGCAACGGTGCCACCTGTATTGCTCTCAATCCTTGCTTTCCCACCTCAAAGTGCATTTGAATAGATCCTTGATGCCACCTTTAGGCTGTCCGGCTGCCCAGTTTTCAGTGCACGAATGATTGGACTCTGCTCCCACAGGCGAAGAGCCAGGACTGAAAGATGTTGCTGGACCTCTTCTGCACATGGTAAACTTCGCAAAGGTGCCACCTGTATTGCTCTCACTCCTTGCTTTCCCACCTCAAACTGCATTTGAATACATCCTTGATGCCTGCTCCCGGCCGTCCAGCTGCCCAGTTTCCAGTGCACGAATGATTAGACTCTCCTCCCACAGGTGAAGATCCAGGACTGAAAGATGCTGCTGGACCTCATCTGCACATGGTAAGCTTCGCAACGGTGCCACCTGTATAGCTGTCACTCCTTGCTTTCCCACCTCAAAGTGCATTTGAATTCATCCTTGATGCCTGCTCCAGGCTGGCCGGGTCCCCAGTTTTCAGTGCACGAATGATTTTACTCTGCTCCCACAGTCGAAGGGCCAGGACTGAAAGATGTTCCTGGATCTCTTCTGCACATGGTAAGCTTCGCAACGGCGCCACCTGCATTGGTCTCACTCCTTGCTTTCCCTCCTCAAAGTGCATTTCAATACATCCTAGATGCCTGCTCCCGGCCGTCCGGCTGCCCAGTTTCCAGTGCACGAATGATTGGACCCTGCTCCCACAGGCGAAGAGCCAGGACTGAAAGATGCTGCTGGACCTCTTCTGCACATGGTAAGCTTCGCAACGGTGCCACCTGTATTGCTCTCACTCCTTGCTTTCCCACCTCAAAGTGCATTTGAATACATCCTTGATGCCTGCTCCCGGCCGTCCAGCTGCCCAGTTTTCAGTGCACGAATGATTGGACTCTGCTCCCACAGGCGAAGAGCCAGGACTGAAAGATGCTGCTGGACCTCTTCTGCACATGGTAAGCTTCGCAACGGTGCCACCTGTATTGCTCTCACTCGTTGCTGTTCCACCTCAAAGTGCATTCCAATCCATCCTTGATGCCTTCTCCCTGCCGTCCGGCTGCCCAATTTTCAGTGAACGAATGATTGGACTCTGCTCCCACAGTCGAAGAGCCAGGAATGAAAGAAATTGCTGGATCTCTTCTGCACATGGTAAGCTTCGCAACGGTGCCGCCTGCATTGGTCTCACTCCTTGCTTTCCCACCTCAAAGTGCATTTGAATACATCCTTGATGCCTCCTCCAATCTGGCCTGCTGCCCAATTTTCAGTGAACGAATGATTGGACCCTGCTCCCACAGGCGAAGAGCCAGGACTGAAAGATGCTGCTGGACCTCTTCTGCACATGGTAAGGTTCGCAACGGTGCCCCCTGTATTGCTCTCACTCCTTGCTTTCCCACCTCAAAGTGCATTTGAATATATCCTTGATTCCAGCCTCAGGCTGTCCGGCTGCCCAGTTTCCAGTGCACGAATGATTGGACCCTGCTCCCACAGGCAAAGAGCCAGGACTGAAAGATGTTGCTGGATCTCTTCTGCACATGGTAAGCTTCGCAACGGTGCCACCTGCATTGGTCTCACTCCTTGCTTTCCCACCTCAAAGTGCATTTGAGTACATCCTTGATGCGTGCTCCAGACCGCCCGGCTGCCCAGTTTTCAGTGCACGAAGGATTGGACTCTGCTCCCACAGGCGAAGAGGCAGGACTGAAAGATGTTGCTAGATCTCTTCTGCACATGGTAAGCTTTCAACGGTGCCACCTCTAATGCTCTCACTCCTTGCTTTCCCACCTCAAAGTGCATTTGAATACATCCTTGAAGCCTCCTCCAAGCTGGCAGGCTGCCCAATTTTGAGTGAAAGAATGATTGGACTCTGCTCCCACAGGCGAAGAGCCACGACTGAAAGATGCTGCTGGATCTCTTCTGCACATGGTAAGCTTCGCAACGGTGCCACCTGTATTGGTCTCACTCCTTGCTTTCCCACCTCAATGTGCATTTGAATATATCCTTGATGCCCGCTTCAGGCCGGCCATCAGGCTGCCCAGTTTCCAGTGCACGAATGATTGGACCCTGCTCCCACTGGCAAACAGAAAGGACTGAAAGATGCTGCTGGACCTCTTCTGCACATGGTAAGCTTCGCAACGGTGCCACCTGTATTGCTCTCACTCCTTGCTTTCCCACCTCAAAGTGCATTTGAATACATCCTTGATGCCTCCTCCAATCTGGCCTGCTGCCCAATTTTCAGTGAACGAATGATTGGACCCTGCTCCCACAGGCGAAGAGCCAGGACTGAAAGATGCTGCTGGACCTCTTCTGCACATGGTAAGGTTCGCAACGGTGCCCCCTGTATTGCTCTCACTCCTTGCTTTCCCACCTCAAAGTGCATTTGAATATATCCTTGATGCCCGCTTCAGGCCGGCCGGCTGCCCAGTTTCCAGTGCACGAATGATTGGACTCTGCTCCCACAGGCAAGCAGAAAGGACTGAAAGATGCGGCTGGATCTCTTCTGCACATGGTAAGCTTCGCAACGGTGCCACCTGTATTGCTCTCACTCCTTGCTTTCCCACCTCAAAGTGCATTTGAATACATCCTTGATGCCTGCTCCCGGCCATCAGGCTGCCCAGTTTTCACTGCACGAATGATTGGACTCTGCTCCCACAGGCAAAGGGCCAGGACTGAAAGATGTTACTGGATCTCTTCTGCACATGGTAAGCTTTACAACGGTTCCACCTGCATCGGTCTCACTCTTTGCTTTCCCACCTCAAAGTGCATTTGAATACATCCTTGATGCCTGCTCCAGGTTGGCCGGCTGCCCAGTTTTCTGTGCACGAACGATTGGACCCTGCTCCCACAGGCGAAGAGCCAGGACTGAAAGATGCTGCTGGACCTCTTCTGCACATGGTAAGCTTCGCAACGGTGCCACCTGTATTGCTCTCAGTCCTTGCTTTCCCACCTCAAAGTGCATTTGAATACATCCTTGATGCCTGCTCCCGGCCGTCCGGCTGCCCAGTTTTCAGTGCACGAATGATTGGACTCTGCTCCCACAGGCAAAGAGCCAGGACTGAAAGATGTTGCTGGATCTCTTCTGCACATGGTAAGCTTCGCAACGGTGCCACCTGTATTGCTCTCACTCCTTGCTTTCCCACCTCAAAGGGCATTTCAATACATCCTTGATGCCTGCTCCCGGCCGTCTGGCTGCCCAGTTTTCAGGGCACGAATGATTGGACTCTGCTCCCACAGGCGAAGAGCCAGGACTGAAAGATATTGCTGGATCTCTTCTGCACATGGTAAACTTCGCAACGGTGCCACCTGCATAGGTCTCACACCTTGCTTTCCCACCTCAAAGTGCATTTGAATACATCCTTGATGCCTCCTCCAGGCTGCCCGGCTGCCCAGTTTTCAGTGCAAGAATGATTGGACTCTGCTCCCACAGGCGAAGAGCCAGGACTGAAAGATGCTGCTGGACGTCATCTGCACATGGTAAGCTTCGCAACGGTGCCACCTGTATTGCTCTCAGTCCTTGCTGTTCCGCCTCAAAGTGCATTCCAATCCATCCTTGATGGCTGCTCCCTGCCGTCCAGCTGCCCAATTTTCAGTGAACGAATGATTGGACCCTGATGTCACAGGCGAAGAGCCAGGACTGAAAGATGCTGCTGGATCTCTTCTGCACATGGTAAACTTCGCAACGGTGCCACCTGCATTGGTCTCACTCCTTGCTTTCCCACCTCAAAGTGCATTTGAATACATCCTTGATGCCTGCTCCAGCCCCTCCGGCTGCCCAGTTTCCAGTGCACGAATGATTAGACCCTGCTCCCACAGGCGAAGAGCCAGGACTGAAAGATGCTGCTGGATCTCTTCTGCACATGGTAAGCTTCGCAACGGTGCCACCTGTATTGCTCTCACTCCTTGCTTTCCCACCTCAAAGTGCATTTGAATATATCCTTGATGCCTGCTCCCGGGCGTCCGGCTGCCCAGTTTTCAGTGCACGAATGATTGGACTCTGCTCCCACAGGCGAAGAGCCAGGACTGAAAGATGCTGCTGGACCTCTTCTGCACATGGTAAGCTTCGCAACGGTGCCACCTGTATTGCTCTCACTCCTTGCTTTCCCAACTCAACGTGCATTTGAATATATCCTTGATGCCTCCTCCAAGCCGGCCGGCTGCCCAATTTTCAGTGCACGAATGAGTGGACTCTGTTCCCACAGGCGAAGAGGCAGGACTGAAAGATGTTGCTGGATCTCTTCTGCACATGGTAACCTTCGCAACGGTGCCACCTGTATTGCTCTCACTCCTTGCTTTCCCACCTCAATGTGCATTTGAATACATCCTTGATGCCTGCTTCAGACCGTCCGGCTGCCCAGTTTCCAGTGCACGAATGGTTGGACCCAGCTCCCACAGACGAAGAGCCAGGACTGAAAGATGCTGCTGGACCTCTTCTGCACATGGTAAGCTTCGCAACGGTGCCACCTGCATTGCTCTCACTCCTTGCTTTCCCGCCTCAAAGTGCATTTGAATACATCCTTGATGCCTGCTCCAGACCGTCCGGCTGCCCAGTTTCCAGTGCACGAATGATTGGACCCTGCTCCCACAGGCGAAGAGCCAGGACTGTAAGATGCTGCTGGACCTCTTCTGCACATGGTAAGCTTCGCAACGGTGCCAACTGTATTGCCCTCACTCCTTGGCTTCCCACCTCAAATTGCATTTGAATACATCCTTGATGCCTGCTCCCGGCCGTCCGGCTGCCCAGTTTTCAGTGCACGAATGATTGGACTCTCCTCCCACAGGCAAAGAGCCAGGACTGAAAGATGTTGCTGGATCTCTTCTACACACAGCAAACTTTGCAACGGTGCCACCTGTATTGCTCTCACTCCTTGATTTTCCACCTCAAAGTGCATTTGAATACATCCTTGATGCCTCCTCCAAGCTGGCCGGCTGCCCAATTTTCAGTGAACGAATGATAGGACCCTGATGTCACAGACGAAGAGCCAGGACTGAAAGATGCTGCTGGATGTCTTCTGCACATGGTAAGCTTCGCAACGGTCACCTGCATTGGTCTCACTCCTTGCTTTCCCACCTCAAAGTGCATTTGAATACATCCTTGATGCCTGCTCCCGGCCGTCCGGCTGCCCAGTTTCCAGTGCACGAATGATTGGACTCTGCTCCCACAGGCGAAGAGCCAGGACTGAAAGATGCTGCTGGACCTCTTCTGCACATTGTAAGCTTCGCAACGGTGCCACATGCATTGGTCTCACTCCCTGCTTTCCCACCTCAAAGTGCATTTGAATACATCCTTGATGCCTGCTCCCGGTCGTCTGGACGCCCAGTTTCCAGTGCACGAATGATTGGACCCTCCTCCCACAGGCGAAGAGCCAGGACTGAGAGATGTTGCTGGATCTCTTCTGCACATGGTAGGCTTCGCAACGGTGCCACCTGTTTTGCTCTCACTCCTTGCTTTCCCACCTCAAAGTGCATTTGAATACATCCTTGATGCCTGCTCCCGGCCGTCTGGACGCCCAGTTTTCAGTGCACGAATGATTGGACTCTGCTCCCACAGACAAAGAGCCAGGAGTGAAAGATGCTGCTGGAACTCTTCTGCACATGGTAAGCTTCGCAACGGTGCCGCCTGTATTGCTCTCACTCCTTGCTTTCCCACCTCAAAGTGCATTTGAATACATCCTTGATGCCTGCTCCCAGCCGTCCGGCTGCCTAGTTTTCAGTGCACGAATGATTGGACTCTGCTCCCACAGGCAAAGATCCAGGACTGGAAGATGTTTCTGGACCTCTTCTGCACATGGTAAACTTAGAAACGGTGCCACCTGTATTGCACTCTCTCCTTGCTTTCCCACCTCAAAGTGCATTTGAATATATCCTTGATGACAGCTTCAGGCTGGCCGGCTGCCCAGTTTTCAGTGCACGAATGATTGGACTCTGCTCCCACAGGCGAAGAGCCAGGACTGAAAGATGTTGCTGGACCTCTTTTGCACACAGTAAGCTTCGCAACGGTGCCACCTGTATTGCTCTCACTCCTTGCTTTCCCACCTCAAAGTGCATTTGAATACATCCTTGATGCCAGCTCCCGGCCGTCTGGCTGCCCAGTTTTCAGTGCACGAATGATTGCACTCTGCTCCCACAGACAAAGAGACAGGACTGAAAGATGCTGCTGGACCTCTTCTGCACATGGTAAGCTTCGCAACGGTGCCACCTGTATTGCTCTCACTCCTTGCTTTCCCACCTCAAAGTGCATTTGAATACATCCTTGATGCCTGCTCCCGGCCGTCCGGCTGCCCAGTTTCCAATGCACGAATGATTGGACTCTCCTCTCACAGGCGAAGAGCCAGGACTGAAAGATGCTTCTGGACCTCTTCTGCACATGGTAAGCTTCGCAACGGTGCCACCTGCATTGGTCTCACTCCTTGCTTTCCCACCTCAAAGTGCATTTGAATACATCCTTGATGCCTGTTCCAGACCGTCCGGCTGCCCAGTTTCCAGTGCACGAATGATTGGACCCTGCTCCCACAGGCGAAGAGCCAGGACTGAAAGATGCTGCTGGACCTCTTCTGCACATGGTAAGCTTCGCAACGATGCCACCTGTATTGCTCTCACTCCTTGCTTTCCCACCTCAAAGTGCATTTGAATACATCCTTGATGCCTGCTCCCGGCCGTCCGGCTGCCCAGTTTTCAGTGCACGAGTGATTGGACTCTCCTCCCACAGGCAAAGAGTCGGGACTGAAAGATGCTGCTGGACCTCTTCTGCATATGGTAAGCTTCGCAACGGTGCCACCTGTATTGCTGTCACTCCTTGCTTTCCCACCTCAAAGTGCATTTAAATATATCCTTGATGCCAGCTTCAGGCCGGCTGGCTGCCCAGTTTTCAGTGCACGAATGATTGGACTCTGCTCTCACAGGCGAAGAGCCAGGACTGAAAGATGCTGCTGGACCTCTTCTGCACATGGTAAGCTTTGCAACGGTGCCACCTGTATTGCTCTCACTCCTTGCTTTCCCACCTCAAAGTGCATTTGAATACATCCTTGATGCCTGCTCCCGGCTTTCCGGCTGCCCAGTTTCCAGTGCACGAATGATTGGACCCAGCTACCACAGGCGAAGAGCCAGGACTGAATGATACTGCTGGACCTCTTCTGCACACGGTAAGCTTCGCAACGGTGCCACCTGTATTGCTCTCACTCCTTGGTTTCCCACCTCAAAGTGCATTTGAATATATCCTTGATGCCAGCTTCAGGCCGGCTGGCTGCCCAGTTTCCAGTGCACGAATGATTGGACCCTGCTCCCACAGGCGAAGAGCCAGGACTGAAAGATGCTGCTGGACCTCTTCTGCACATTGTAAGCTTCGCAACGGTGCCACATGCATTGGTCTCACTCCCTGCTTTCCCACCTCAAAGTGCATTTGAATACATCCTTGATGCCTTCTCCCGGCCGTCTGGACGCCCAGTTTCCAGTACACGAATGATTGGACTGTGGTCCCGCAGGCGAAGAGCCAGGACTGAGTGATGTTGCTGGATCTCTTCTGCACATGGTAAGCTTCGCAACGGTGCCACCTGTATTGCTCTCACTCCTTGCTTTCCCACCTCAAAGTGCATTTGAATAGATCCTTGATGCCTGCTCCCGGCCGTCCGGCTGCCCAGTTTTCAGTGCACGAATGATTGGACTCTCCTCCCACAGGCAAAGAGCCAGGACTGAAAGATGTTGCTGGATCTCTTCTACACACAGCAAAGATTTGCAACGGTGCCACCTGTATTGCTCTCACTCCTTGCTTTCCCACCTTAAAGTGCATTTGAATACATCCTTGATGCCTGCTCCCGGCCGTCCGGCTGCCCAGCTTTCAGAGCACGAATGATTGCACTCTGCTCCCACAGGCGAAGAGCCAGGACTGAAAGATGCTGCTTGACCTCTTCTGCACATGGTAAGCTTCGCAACGGTGCCAACTGTATTGCCCTCACTCCTTGGCTTCCCACCTCAAATTGCATTTGAATACATCCTTGATGCCTGCTCCCGGCCGTCCGGCTGCCCTGTTTTCAGTGCACGAATTATTGGACTCTCCTCCCACAGGCAAAGAGCCAGGACTGAAAGATGTTGCTGGATCTCTTCTACACACAGCAAACTTTGCAACGGTGCCACCTGTATTGCTCTCACTCCTTGATTTCCCACCTCAAAGTGCATTTAAATACATCCTTGATGCCTCCTCCAAGCTGGCCGGCTGCCCAATTTTCAGTGAACGAATGATTGGACCCTGATGTCACAGACGAAGAGCCAGGACTGAAAGATGGTGCTGGATGTCTTCTGCACATGGTAAGCTTCGCAACGGTGCCACCTGCATTGGTCTCACTCCTTGCTTTCCCACCTCAAAGTGCATTTGAATACATCCTTGATGCCTGCTCCCGGCCGTCCGGCTGCCCAGTTTCCAGTGCACGAATGATTGGACCCAGCTCCCACAGACAAAGAGCCAGGACTGAAAGATGCTGCTGGAACTCTTCTGCACATGGTAAGCTTCGCAACGGTTCCACCTGCGTTGCTCTCACTCCTTGCTTTCCCACCTCAAAGTGCATTTGAATACATCCTTGATGCCTGCTCCAAACCGTCTGGCTGCCCATTTTCCAGTGCACGAATGATTGGACCCAGCTACCACAGGCGAAGAGCCAGGACTGAAAGATGCTGCTGGACCTCTTCTGCACACGGTAAGCTTCGCAACGGTGCCACCGGTATTGCTCTCACTCCTTGCTTTCCCACCTCAAAGTGCATTTGAATACATCCTTGATGCCTGCTCCAGACCGTCTGGCTGCCCATTTTCCAGTGCACGAATGATTGGACCCAGCTACCACAGGCCAAGAGCCAGGACTGAAAGATACTGCTGGACCTCTTCTGCACACGGTAAGCTTCGCAACGGTGCCACCGGTATTGCTCTCACTCCTTGCTTTCCCACCTCAAAGTGCATTTGAATATATCCTTGATGCCAGCTTCAGGCCGGCTGGCTGCCCAGTTTCCAGTGCACGAATGATTGGACTCTGCTCCCACAGGCGAAGAGCCAGGACTGAAAGATGCTGCTGGACCTCTCCTGCACATTGTAAGCTTCGCAACGGTGCCACATGCATTGGTCTCACTCCCTGCTTTCCCACCTCAAAGTGCATTTGAATACATCCTTGATGCCTGCTCCCGGCCGTCTGGACGCCCAGTTTCCAGTGCACGAATGATTGGACCCTCCTCCCACAGGCGAAGAGCCAGGACTGAGAGATGTTGCTGGATCTCTTCTGCACATGGTAAGCTTCGCAACGGTGCCACCTGTATTGCTCTCACTCCTTGCTTTCCCACCTCAAAGTGCATTTGAATACATCCTTGATGCCTGCTCCCGGCCGTCTGGACGCCCAGTTTCCAGTGCACGAATGATTGGACTGTGGTCCCACAGGCGAAGAGCCAGGACTGAGAGATGTTGCTGGATCTCTTCTGCACATGGTAAGCTTCGCAACGGTGCCACCTGTATTGGTCTCACTCCTTGTTTCCCACCTCAAACTGCATTTGAATACATCTTTGATGCCTGCTCCCGGCCGTCCGGCTGCCCAGCTTTCAGTGCACGAATGATTGGACTCTGCTCCCACAGGCGAAGAGCCAGGACTGAAAGATGTTTCTGGACCTCTTCTGCACATGGTAAGCTTCGCAACGGTGCCAACTGTATTGCCCTCACTCCTTGGCTTCCCACCTCAAATTGCATTTGAATACATCCTTGATGCCTGCTCCCGGCCGTCCGGCTGCCCAGTTTCCAGTGCACGAATGATTGGACTCTCCTCCCACAGGCGAAGAGCCAGGACTGAAAGATGCTGCTGGACCACTTTTGCACACAGTAAGCTTCGCAACGGTGCCACCTGTATTGCTCTCACTCCTTGCTTTCCCACCTCAAAGTGCATTTGAATACATCCTTGATGCCTGCTCCGAGCCGTCCGGCTGCCTAGTTTTCAGTGCACGAATGATTGGACTCTGCTCCCACAGGCAAAGATCCAGGACTGAAAGATGCTTCTGGACCTCTTCTGAACATGGTAAACTTAGAAACGGTGCCACCTGTATTGCTCTCACTCCTTGCTTTCCCACCTCAAAGTGCATTTGAATATATCCTTGATGCCAGCTTCAGGCTGGCTGGCTTCGCAGTTTTCAGGGCACGAATGATTGGACTCTGCTCCCACAGGCGAAGAGCCAGGACTGAAAGATGCTGCTGGAACTCTTCTGCACATGGTAAGCTTCGCAACGGTGCCACCTGCATTGGTCTCACTCCTTGCTTTCCCACCTCAAAGTGCATTTGAATACATCCTTGATGCCAGCTCCCAGCCGTCCGGCTGCCTAGTTTTCAGTGCACGAATGATTGGACTCTGGTCCCACAGGCGAAGAGCCAGGACTGAAAGATGTTTCTGGACCTCTTCTGCACATGGTAAACTTAGAAACGGTGCCACCTGCACTGCTCTCACTCCTTGCTTTCCCACCTCAAAGTGCATTTGAATACATCCTTGATGCCTGCTCCTGGCCGTCCGGCTGCCCAGTTTCTAGTGCACGAATGATTGGACTCTCCCCCCACAGGCGAAGAGCCAGGACTGAAAGATGCTGCTGGACCTCTTTTGCACACAGTAAGCTTCGCAACGGTGCCACCTGTATTGCTCTCACTCCTTGCTTTCCCACCTCAAAGTGCATTTGAATACATCCTTGATGCCTGCTCCCAGCCATCCGGCTGCCTAGTTTTCAGTGCACGAATGATTGGACTCTGGTCCCACAGGGAAAGATCCAGGACTGAAAGATGTTTCTGGACCTCTTCTGCACATGGTAAACTTAGAAACGGTGCCACCTGTATTGCTCTCACTCCTTGCTTACCCACCTCAAAGTGCATTTGAATACATCCTTGATGCCTGCTCCCGGCCGTCCGGCTGCCCAGCTTTCAGTGCACGAATGATTGGACTCTGCTCCCACAGACAAAGAGCCAGGACTGAAAGATGCTGCTGGAACTCTTCTGCACATGGTAAGCTTCGCAACGGTGCCACCTGTATTGCTCTCACTCCTTGCTTTCCCACCTCAAAATGCATTTGAATACATCCTTGATGCCTGCTCCCAGCCGTCCGGCTGCCTAGTTTTCAGTGCACGAATGATTGGACTCTGGTCACACAGGCGAAGAGCCAGGACTGAAAGATGTTTCTGGAACTCGTCTGCACATGGTAAACTTAGAAACGGTGCCACCTGCACTGCTCTCACTCCTTGCTTTCCCACCTCAAAGTGCATTTGAATACATCCTTGATGCCTGCTCCCGGCTTTCCGGCTGCCCAGTTTCCAGTGCACGAATGATTGGACCCAGCTACCACAGGCGAAGAGCCAGGACTGAATGATACTGCTGGACCTCTTCTGCACACGGTAAGCTTCGCAACGGTGCCACCTGTATTGCTCTCACTCCTTGCTTTCCCACCTCAAAGTGCATTTGAATATATCCTTGATGCCAGCTTCAGGCCGGCTGGCTGCCCAGTTTCCAGTGCACGAATGATTGGACCCTGCTCCCACAGGCGAAGAGCCAGGACTGAAAGATGCTGCTGGACCTCTTCTGCACATTGTAAGCTTCGCAACGGTGCCACATGCATTGGTCTCACTCCCTGCTTTCCCACCTCAAAGTGCATTTGAATACATCCTTGATGCCTTCTCCCGGCCGTCTGGACGCCCAGTTTCCAGTGCACGAATGATTGGACTGTGGTCCCGCAGGCGAAGAGCCAGGACTGAGAGATGTTGCTGGATCTCTTCTGCACATGGTAAGCTTCGCAACGGTGCCACCTGTATTGCTCTCACTCCTTGCTTTCCCACCTCAAAGTGCATTTGAATAGATCCTTGATGCCTGCTCCCGGCCGTCCGGCTGCCCAGTTTTCAGTGCACGAATGATTGGACTCTCCTCCCACAGGCAAAGAGCCAGGACTGAAAGATGTTGCTGGATCTCTTCTACACACAGCAAAGATTTGCAACGGTGCCACCTGTATTGCTCTCACTCCTTGCTTTCCCACCTTAAAGTGCATTTGAATACATCCTTGATGCCTGCTCCCGGCGTCCGGCTGCCCAGCTTTCAGAGCACGAATGATTGCACTCTGCTCCCACAGGCGAAGAGCCAGGACTGAAAGATGCTGCTTGACCTCTTCTGCACATGGTAAGCTTCGCAACGGTGCCACCTGCATTGGTCTCACTCCTTGCTTTCCCACCTCAAAGTGCATTTGAATACATCCTTGATGCCTGCTCCAGACCGTCCGGCTGCCCAGTTTCCAGTGCACGAATGATTGGACCCTGCTCCCACAGGCGAAGAGCCAGGACTGAAAGATGCTGCTGGACCTCTTCTGCACATGGTAAGCTTCGCAACGGTGCCAACTGTATTGCCCTCACTCCTTGGCTTCCCACCTCAAATTGCATTTGAATACATCCTTGATGCCTACTCCCGGCCGTCCGGCTGCCCTGTTTTCAGTGCACGAATTATTGGACTCTCCTCCCACAGGCAAAGAGCCAGGACTGAAAGATGTTGCTGGATCTCTTCTACACACAGCAAACTTTGCAACGGTGCCACCTGTATTGCTCTCACTCCTTGATTTCCCACCTCAAAGTGCATTTAAATACATCCTTGATGCCTCCTCCAAGCTGGCCGGCTGCCCAATTTTCAGTGAACGAATGATTGGACCCTGATGTCACAGACGAAGAGCCAGGACTGAAAGATGGTGCTGGATGTCTTCTGCACATGGTAAGCTTCGCAACGGTGCCACCTGCATTGGTCTCACTCCTTGCTTTCCCACCTCAAAGTGCATTTGAATACATCCTTGATGCCTGCTCCCGGCCGTCCGGCTGCCCAGTTTCCAGTGCACGAATGATTGGACTCTGCTCCCACAGACAAAGAGCCAGGACTGAAAGATGCTGCTGGAACTCTTCTGCACATGGTAAGCTTCGCAACGGTTCCACCTGCGTTGCTCTCACTCCTTGCTTTCCCACCTCAAAGTGCATTTGAATACATCCTTGATGCCTGCTCCAGACCGTCTGGCTGCCCATTTTCCAGTGCACGAATGATTGGACCCAGCTACCACAGGCGAAGAGCCAGGACTGAAAGATGCTGCTGGACCTCTTCTGCACACGGTAAGCTTCGCAACGGTGCCACCGGTATTGCTCTCACTCCTTGCTTTCCCACCTCAAAGTGCATTTGAATACATCCTTGATGCCTGCTCCAGACCGTCTGGCTGCCCATTTTCCAGTGCACGAATGATTGGACCCAGCTACCACAGGCCAAGAGCCAGGACTGAAAGATACTGCTGGACCTCTTCTGCACACGGTAAGCTTCGCAACGGTGCCACCGGTATTGCTCTCACTCCTTGCTTTCCCACCTCAAAGTGCATTTGAATATATCCTTGATGCCAGCTTCAGGCCGGCTGGCTGCCCAGTTTCCAGTGCACGAATGATTGGACTCTGCTCCCACAGGCGAAGAGCCAGGACTGAAAGATGCTGCTGGACCTCTCCTGCACATTGTAAGCTTCGCAACGGTGCCACATGCATTGGTCTCACTCCCTGCTTTCCCACCTCAAAGTGCATTTGAATACATCCTTGATGCCTGCTCCCGGCCGTCTGGACGCCCAGTTTCCAGTGCACGAATGATTGGACCCTCCTCCCACAGGCGAAGAGCCAGGACTGAGAGATGTTGCTGGATCTCTTCTGCACATGGTAAGCTTCGCAACGGTGCCACCTGTATTGCTCTCACTCCTTGCTTTCCCACCTCAAAGTGCATTTGAATACATCCTTGATGCCTGCTCCCGGCCGTCTGGACGCCCAGTTTCCAGTGCACGAATGATTGGACTGTGGTCCCACAGGCGAAGAGCCAGGACTGAGAGATGTTGCTGGATCTCTTCTGCACATGGTAAGCTTCGCAACGGTGCCACCTGTATTGCTCTCACTTCTTGCTTTCCCACCTCAAAGTGCATTTAAATACATCCTTGATGCCTCCTCCAAGCTGGCCGGCTGCCCAATTTTCAGTGAACGAATGATAGGACCCTGATGTCACAGACGAAGAGCCAGGACGGAAAGATGCTGCTGAATCTCTTCTACACATGGTAAGCTTCGCAACGGTGCCACCTGCATTGCTCTCACTCCTTGCTTTCCCACCTCAAAGTGCATTTGAATACATCCTTGATGCCTGCTCCTGGCCGTCCGGCTGCCCAGTTTCCAGTGCACGAATGATTGGACTCTCCTCCCACAGGCGAAGAGCCAGGACTGAAAGATGCTGCTGGACCTCTTTTGCACACAGTAAGCTTCGCAACGGTGCCACCTGTATTGCTCTCACTCCTTGCTTTCCCACCTCAAAGTGCATTTGAATACATCCTTGATGCCTGCTCCCGGCCGTCCGGCTGCTCAGCTTTCAGTGCACGAATGATTGGACTCTGCTCCCACAGACAAAGAGCCAGGACTGAAAGATGCTGCTGGAACTCTTCTGCACATGGTAAGCTTCGCAACGGTGCCACCTGTATTGCTCTCACTCCTTGCTTTCCCACCTCAAAGTGCATTTGAATACATCCTTGATGCCTGCTCCCAGCCATCCGGCTGCCTAGTTTTCAGTGCACGAATGATTGGACTCTGGTCCCACAGGGAAAGATCCAGGACTGAAAGATGTTTCTGGACCTCTTCTGCACATGGTAAACTTAGAAACGGTGCCACCTGTATTGCTCTCACTCCTTGCTTTCCCACCTCAAAGTGCATTTGAATACATCCTTGATGCCTGCTCCCGGCCGTCCGGCTGCCCAGCTTTCAGTGCACGAATGATTGGACTCTGCTCCCACAGACAAAGAGCCAGGACTGAAAGATGCTGCTGGAACTCTTCTGCACACAGAAAGCTTCGCAACGGTGCCACTGGTATTGCTCTCACTCCTTGCTTTCCCACCTCAAAATGCATTTGAATACATCCTTGATGCCTGCTCCCAGCCGTCCGGCTGCCTAGTTTTCAGTGCACGAATGATTGGACTCTGGTCCCACAGGCGAAGAGCCAGGACTGAAAGATGTTTCTGGAACTCGTCTGCACATTGTAAACTTAGAAACGGTGCCACCTGCACTGCTCTCACTCCTTGCTTTCCCACCTCAAAGTGCATTTGAATACATCCTTGATGCCTGCTCCCGGCCGTCCGGCTGCCCAGTTTCCAGTGCACGAATGATTGGACTCTCCTCCCACAGGCGAAGAGCCAGGACTGAAAGATGCTGCTGGACCTCTTTTGCACACAGTAAGCTTCGCAACGGTGCCACCTGTATTGCTCTCACTCCTTGCTTTCCCACCTCAAAGTGCATTTGAATACATCCTTGATGCCTGCTCCCGGCCGTCCGGCTGCTCAGCTTTCAGTGCACGAATGATTGGACTCTGCTCCCACAGACAAAGAGCCAGGATTGAAAGATGCTGCTGGAACTCTTCTGCACATGGTAAGCTTCGCAACGGTGCCACCTGTATTGCTCTCACTCCTTGCTTTCCCACCTCAAAGTGCATTTGAATACATCCTTGATGCCTGCTCCCAGCCATCCGGCTGCCTAGTTTTCAGTGCACGAATGATTGGACTCTGGTCCCACAGGGAAAGATCCAGGACTGAAAGATGTTTCTGGACCTCTTCTGCACATGGTAAACTTAGAAACGGTGCCAACTGTATTGCTCTCACTCCTTGCTTTCCCACCTCAAAGTGCATTTGAATACATCCTTGATGCCTGCTCCAGACCGTCCGGCTCCCCAGTTTCCAGTGCACGAATGATTGGACCCTGCTCCCACAGGCGAAGAGCCAGGACTGAAAGATGCTGCTGGACCTCTTCTGCACATGGTAAGCTTCGCAACGGTGCCAACTGTATTGCCCTCACTCCTTGGCTTCCCACCTCAAATTGCATTTGAATACATCCTTGATGCCTGCTCCCGGCCGTCCGGCTGCCCTGTTTTCAGTGCACGAATGATTGGACTCTCCTCCCACAGGCAAAGAGCCAGGACTGAAAGATGTTGCTGGATCTCTTCTACACACAGCAAACTTTGCAACGGTGCCACCTGTATTGCTCTCACTCCTTGATTTCCCACCTCAAAGTGCATTTAAATACATCCTTGATGCCTCCTCCAAGCTGGCCGGCTGCCCAATTTTCAGTGAACGAATGATTGGACCCTGATGTCACAGACGAAGAGCCAGGACTGAAAGATGGTGCTGGATGTCTTCTGCACATGGTAAGCTTCGCAACGGTGCCACCTGCATTGGTCTCACTCCTTGCTTTCCCACCTCAAAGTGCATTTGAATACATCCTTGATGCCTGCTCCCGGCCGTCCGGCTGCCCAGTTTCCAGTGCACGAATGATTGGACCCAGCTCCCACAGACAAAGAGCCAGGACTGAAAGATGCTGCTGGAACTCTTCTGCACATGGTAAGCTTCGCAACGGTTCCACCTGCGTTGCTCTCACTCCTTGCTTTCCCACCTCAAAGTGCATTTGAATACATCCTTGATGCCTGCTCCAGACCGTCTGGCTGCCCATTTTCCAGTGCACGAATGATTGGACCCAGCTACCACAGGCGAAGAGCCAGGACTGAAAGATGCTGCTGGACCTCTTCTGCACACGGTAAGCTTCGCAACGGTGCCACCGGTATTGCTCTCACTCCTTGCTTTCCCACCTCAAAGTGCATTTGAATAGATCCTTGATGCCAGCTTCAGGCCGGCTGGCTGCCCAGTTTCCAGTGCACGAATGATTGGACTCTGCTCCCACAGGCGAAGAGCCAGGACTGAAAGATGCTGCTGGACCTCTTCTGCACATTGTAAGCTTCGTAACGGTGCCACATGCATTGGTCTCACTCCCTGCTTTCCCACCTCAAAGTGCATTTGAATACATCCTTGATGCCTGCTCCCGGCCGTCTGGACGCCCAGTTTCCAGTGCACGAATGATTGGACTGTGGTCCCACAGGCGAAGAGCCAGGACTGAGAGATGTTGCTGGATCTCTTCTGCACATGGTAAGCTTCGCAACGGTGCCACCTGCATTGCTCTCACTCCTTGATTCCCACCTCAAAGTGCATTTGAATACATCCTTGATGCCTGCTCCCGGCCGTCTGGACGCCCAGTTTCCAGTGCACGAATGATTGGACTGTGGTCCCACAGGCGAAGAGCCAGGACTGAGAGATGTTGCTGGATCTCTTCTGCACATGGTAAGCGTCGCAACGGTGCCACCTGTATTGCTCTCACTCCTTGCTTTCCCAGCTCAAAGTGCATTTGAATACATCCTTGATGCCTGCTCCTGGCCGTCCGGCTGCCCAGTTTTCAGTGCACGAATGATTGGACTCTGCTCCCACAGACAAAGAGCCAGGACTGAAAGATGCTTCTGGAACTCTTCTGCAAATGGTAAGCTTCGCAACGGTGTCACCTGTATTGCTCTCACTCCTTGCTTTCCCACCTCAAAGTGCATTTGAATACATCCTTGATGCCTGCTCCGAGCCGTCCGGCTGCCTAGTTTTCAGTGCACGAATGATTGGACTCTGCTCCCACAGGCAAAGATCCAGGACTGGAAGATGTTTCTGGACCTCTTCTGCACATGGTAAACTTAGAAACAGTGCCACCTGTATTGCTCTCACTCCTTGCTTTCCCACCTCAAAGTGCATTTGAATACATCCTTGATGCCTACTCCCGGCCGTCCGGCTGTCCAGTTTCCAGTGCACGAATGGTTGGACCCAGCTCCCACAGGCGAAGAGCCAGGACTGAAAGATGCTGCTGGACCTCTTCTGCACATGGTAAGCTTCGCAACGGTGCCACCTGCATTGCTCTCACTCCTTGCTTTCCCACCTCAAAGTGCATTTGAATACATACTTGATGCCTGCTCCAGACCGTCCGGCTGCCCAGTTTCCAGTGCACGAATGATTGGACCCTGCTCCCACAGGCGAAGAGCCAGGACTGAAAGATGCTGCTGGACCTCTTCTGCACATGGTAAGCTTCGCAACGGTGCCAACTGTATTGCCCTCACTCCTTGGCTTCCCACCTCAAATTGCATTTGAATACATCCTTGATGCCTGCTCCCGGCCGTCCGGCTGCCCTGTTTTCAGTGCACCAATTATTGGACTCTCCTCCCACAGGCAAAGAGCCAGGACTGAAAGATGTTGTTGGATCTCTTCTACACACAGCAAACTTTGCAACGGTGCCACCTGTATTGCTCTCACTCCTTGATTTCCCACCTCAAAGTGCATTTAAATACATCCTTGATGCCTCCTCCAAGCTGGCCGGCTGCCCAATTTTCAGTGAACGAATGATTGGACCCTGATGTCACAGACGAAGAGCCAGGACTGAAAGATGGTGCTGGATGTCTTCTGCACATGGTAAGCTTCGCAACGGTGCCACCTGCATTGGTCTCACTCCTTGCTTTCCCACCTCAAAGTGCATTTGAATACATCCTTGATGCCTGCTCCCGGCCGTCCGGCTGCCCAGTTTCCAGTGCACGAATGATTGGACCCTGCTCCCACAGACAAAGAGCCAGGACTGAAAGATGCTGCTGGAACTCTTCTGCACATGGTAAGCTTCGCAACGGTTCCACCTGCGTTGCTCTCACTCCTTGCTTTCCCACCTCAAAGTGCATTTGAATACATCCTTGATGCCTGCCCCAGACCGCCTGGCTGCCCATTTTCCAGTGCACGAATGATTGGACCCAGCTACCACAGGCAAAGAGCCAGGACTGAAAGATGCTGCTGGACCTCTTCTGCACACGGTAAGCTTTGCAACGGTGCCACCTGTATTGCTCTCACTCCTTGCTTTCCCACCTCAAAGTGCATTTGAATACATCCTTGATGCCTGCTCCCGGCCGTCTGGACGCCCAGTTTCCAGTGCACGAATGATTGGACTCTGCTCCCACAGGCGAAGAGCCAGGACTGAGAGATGTTGCTGGATCTCTTCTGCACATGGTAAGCTTCGCAACGGTGCCACCTGTATTGCTCTCACTCCTTGCTTTCCCACCTCAAAGTGCATTTGAATACATCCTTGATGCCTGCTCCCGGCCGTCTGGACGCCCAGTTTCCAGTGCACGAATGATTGGACTGTGGTCCCACAGGCGAAGAGCCAGGACTGAGAGATGTTGCTGGATCTCTTCTGCACATGGTAAGCTTCGCAACGGTGCCACCTGTATTGCTCTCACTCCTTGCTTTCCCAGCTCAAAGTGCATTTGAATACATCCTTGATGCCTGCTCCTGGCCGTCCGGCTGCCCAGTTTTCAGTGCACGAATGATTGGACTCTGCTCCCACAGACAAAGAGCCAGGACTGAAAGATGCTGCTGGAACTCTTCTGCACATGGTAAGCTTCGCAACGGTGCCACCTGTATTGCTCTCACTCCTTGCTTTCCCACCTCAAAGTGCATTTGAATACATCCTTGATGCCTGCTCCGAACCGCCCGGCTGCCCAGTTTCCAGTGCACGAATGATTGGACCCTGCTCCCACAGGCGAAGAGCCAGGACTGAAAGATGTTGCTGGACCTCTTCTGCACATGGTAAGCTTCGCAACTGTGCCACCTTTAATGCTCTCACTCCTTGCTTTCCCACCTCAAAGTGCATTTGAATATATCCTTGATGCCTGCTCCAGGCTGGCCGGCTCCCCAGTTTTCAGTACACGAATGATTGGACTCTGCTCCCACAGACGAAGAGCCAGGACTGAAAGATGTTGCTGGGCCTCTTCTGCACATGGTAAGCTTCGCAACGGTGCCACCTGTATTGCTCTCACTCCTTGCTTTCCCACCTCAAAGTGCATTTAAATACATCCTTGATGCCTCCTCCAAGCTGGCCGGCTGCCCAATTTTCAGTGAACGAATGATAGGACCCTGATGTCACAGACGAAGAGCCAGGACGGAAAGATGCTGCTGAATCTCTTCTACACATGGTAAGCTTCGCAACGGCGCCACCTTCATTGCTCTCACTATTTGGTTTCCCACCTCAAAGTGCATTTGAATACATCCTTGATGCCTGCTCCAGACCGTCCGGCTGCCCAGTTTCCAGTGCACGAATGATTGGACCCTCCTCCCACAGGCGAAGAGCCAGGACTGAAAGATGCTGCTGGACCTCTTCTGCACATGGTAAGCTTCGCAACGGTGCCACCTGCATTGCTATCACTCCTTGCTTTCCCACCTCAAAGTGCATTTGAATACATCCTTGATGCCAGTTCACAGCCGTCCGGCTGCCTAGTTTTAAGTGCACGAATGATTGGACTCTCCTCCCACAGGCAAAGAGCCAGGACTGAAAGATGTTGCTGGACCTCTTCTGCACATGGTAAACTTAGATATGGTGCCACCTGCACTGCTCTCACTCCTTGCTTTCCCACCTCAAAGTGCATTTGAATACATCCTTGATGCCTGCTCCCGGCCGTCCGGCTGCCCAGTTTCCAGTGCACGAATGATTGGACCCAGCTCCCACAGGCGAAGAGCCAGGACTGAAAGATGCTGCTGGACCTCTTTTGCACACAGAAAGCTTCGCAACGGCGCCACCTGTATTGCTCTCACTCCTTGCTTTCCCACCTCAAAGTGCATTTGAATACATCCTTGATGCCTGCTCCGAGCCGTCCGGCTGCCTAGTTTTCAGTGCACGAATGATTGGACTCTGCTCCCACAGGCAAAGATCCAGGACTGAAAGATGCTTCTGGACCTCTTCTGAACATGGTAAGCTTCGCAACGGTGCCACCTGTATTGCTCTCACTCCTTGCTTTCCCACCTCAAAGTGCATTTGAATATATCGTTGATGCCAGCTTCAGGCTGGCCGGCTTCCCAGTTTTCAGGGCACGAATGATTGGACTCTGCTCCCACAGGCGAAGAGCCAGGACTGAAAGATGTTGCTGGAACTCTTCTGCACATGGTAAGCTTCGCAACGGTGCCACCTGCATTGGTCTCACTCCTTGCTTTCCCACATCAAAGTGCATTTGAATACATCCTTGATGCCTGCTCCAGACCGTCCGGCTGCCCAGTTTCCAGTGCACGAATGATTGGACCCTGCTCCCACAGGCGAAGAGCCAGGACTGAAAGATGCTGCTGGACCTCTTCTGCACATGGTAAGCTTCGCAACGGAGCCACCTGTATTGCTCTCACTCCTTGCTTTCCCACCTCAAAGTGCACTTGAATACATCCTTGATGCCTGCTTCCGGCCGTCCGGCTGCCCAGCTTTCAGCGCACGAATGATTGGACTCTGCTCCCACAGACAAAGAGCCAGGACTGAAAGATGCTGCTGGAACTCTTCTGCACCTGGTAAGCTTCGCAACGGTGCCACCTGTATTGCTCTCACTCCTTGCTTTCCCACCTCAAAGTGCATTTGAATACATCCTTGATGCCTGCTCCCGGCCGTCCGGCTGCCCAGTTTTCAGTGCACGAATGATTGGACTCTGCTCCCACAGGCGAAGAGCCAGGACTGAAAGATACTGCTGGACCTTTTCTGCACATGGTAAGCTTCGCAACGGTGCCACCTGTATTGCTCTCACTCCTTGCTTTCCCACCTCAAAGTGCATTTGAATACATCCTTGATGCCTCCTCCCGGCCGTCCTGCTGCCCAGCTTTCAGTGCACGAATGATTGGACTCAGCTCCCACAGACGAAGAGTCAGTACTGAAAGATGTTGCTGGACCTCTTCTGCACATGGTAAACTTCGCAATGGTGCCACCTGTATTGCTCTCACTCCTTGCTTTCCCACCTCAAAGTGCATTTAAATACATCCTTGATGCCTCCTCCAAGCTGGCCGGCTGCCCAATTTTCAGTGAACGAATGATAAGACCCTGATGTCACAGACGAAGAGCCAGGACGGAAAGATGCTGCTGGACCTCTTCTGCACATGGTAAGCTTCGCAACGGTGCCACCTGTATTGCTCTCACTCCTTGCTTTCCCACCTCAACGTGCATTTGAATATATCCTTGATGCCAGCTTCAGGCTGTCCGGCTGCCCAGTTTCCAGTGCACGAATGATTGGACTCTGCTCCCGCAGACGAAGAGCCAGGACTGAAAGATGTTGCTGGACCTCTTTTGCACACAGTAAGCTTCGCAACGGTGCCACCTGTATTGCTCTCACTCCTTGCTTTCCCACCTCAAAGTGCATTTGAATACATCCTTGATGCCTGCTCCTGTCCGTCCGGCTGCCCAGCTTTCAGTGCACGAATGATTGGACTCTGCTCCCACAGACGAAGAGTCAGTACTGAAAGATGTTGCTGGACCTCTTCTGCACATGGTAAACTTCGCAACGGTGCCACCTGTATTGCTCTCACTCCTTGCTTTCCCACCTCAAAGTACATTTAAATACATCCTTGATGCCTCCTCCAAGCTGGCCGGCTGCCCAATTTTCAGTGAACGAATGATAGGACCCTGATGTCACAGACGAAGAGCCAGGACGGAAAGATGCTGCTGGACCTCTTCTGCACATGGTAAGCTTCGCAACGGTGCCACCTGTATTGCTCTCACTCCTTGCTTTCCCACCTCAAAGTGCATTTGAATACATCCTTGATGCCTGCTCCCGGCCGTCCGGCTGCCCAGCTTTCAGTGCACGAATGATTGGACTCTGCTCCCGCAGACAAAGAGCCAGGACTGAAAGATGCTGCTGGAACTCTTCTGCACATGGTAAGCTTCGCAACGGTGCCACCTGTATTGCTCTCACTCCTTGCTTTCCCACCTCAACGTGCATTTGAATATATCCTTGATGCCAGCTTCAGGCTGGCCGGCTGCCCAGTTTCCAGTGCACGAATGATTGGACTCTGCTCCCACAGACGAAGAGCCAGGACTGAAAGATGTTGCTGGACCTCTTTTGCACACAGTAAGCTTCGCAACGGTGCCACTGGTATTGCTCTCACTCCTTGCTTTCCCACCTCAAAGTGCATTTGAATACATCCTTGACGCCTGCTCCCAGCCGTCCGGCTTCCTAGTTTTCAGTGCACGAATGATTGGACTCTGCTCCCACAGGCAAAGATCCAGGACTGAAAGATGTTTCTGGACCTCTTCTGCACATGGTAAACTTTGAAACGGTGCCACCTGTATTGCTCTCACTCCTTGCTTTCCCACCTCAACGTGCATTTGAATATATCCTTGATGCCAGCTTCAGGCTGTCCGGCTGCCCAGTTTCCAGTGCACGAATGATTGGACTCTGGTCCCACAGGCGAAGAGCCAGGACTGAAAGATGTTTCTGGACCTCTTCTGCACATGGTAAACTTAGAAACGGTGCCACCTGCACTGCTCTCACTCCTTGCTTTCCCACCTCAAAGTGCATTTGAATACATCCTTGATGCCTGCTCCCGGCCGTCCGGCTGCCCAGTTTCCAGTGCACGAATGATTGGACTCTCCTCCCACAGGCGAAGAGCCAGGACTGAAAGATGCTGCTGGACCTCTTTTGCACACAGTAAGCTTCGCAACGGTGCCACCTGTATTGCTCTCACTCCTTGCTTTCCCACCTCAAAGTGCATTTGAATACATCCTTGATGCCTGCTCCCAGCCGTATGGCTGCCTAGTTTTCAGTGCACGAATGATTGGACTCTGCTCCCACAGGCAAAGATCCAGGACTGAAAGATGCTTCTGGACCTCTTCTGAACATGGTAAACTTAGAAACGGTGCCACCTGTATTGCTCTCACTCCTTGCTTTCCCACCTCAAAGTGCATTTGAATATATCCTTGATGCCAGCTTCAGGCTGGCCGGCTTCCCAGTTTTCAGGGCACGAATGATTGGACTCTGCTCCCACAGGCGAAGAGCCAGGACTGAAAGATGTTGCTGGAACTCTTCTGCACATGGTAAGCTTCGCAACGGTGCCACCTGCATTGGTCTCACTCCTTGCTTTCCCACCTCAAAGTGCATTTGAATACATCCTTGATGCCTGCTCCAGACCATGCGGCTGCCCAGTTTCCAGTGCACGAATGATTGGACTCTGCTCCCACAGGCGAAGAGCCAGGACTGAAAGATGCTGCTGGACCTCTTCTGCACATGGTAAGCTTCGCAACGGTGCCACCTGTATTGCTCTCACTCCTTGCTTTCCCACCTCAAAGTGCATTTGAATACATCCTTGATGCCTGCTCCCGGCCGTCCGGCTGCCCAGCTTTCAGTGCACGAATGATTGGACTCTGCTCCCACAGACAAAGAGCCAGGACTGAAAGATGCTGCTGGAACTCTTCTGCACATGGTAAGCTTCGCAACGGTGCCACCTGTATTGCTCTCACTCCTTGCTTTCCCACCTCAACGTGCATTTGAATATATCCTTGATGCCAGCTTCAGGCCGTCCGGCTGCCCAGTTTCCAGTGCACGAATGATTGGACTCTCCTCCCACAGACGAAGAGCCAGGAATGAAAGATGTTGCTGGACCTCTCCTGCACATGGTAAGCTTCGCAACGGTGGCACCTGTATTGCTCTCACTCCTTGCTTTCCCACCTCAAAGTGCATTTGAATACATCCTTGATGCCTGCTCCCGTCCGTCCGGCTGCCCAGCATTCAGTGCACGAATGATTGGACTCTGCTCCCACAGACAAAGAGCCAGGACTGAAAGATGCTGCTGGAACTCTTCTGCACACAGAAAGCTTCGCAACGGTGCCACTGGTATTGCTCTCACTCCTTGCTTACCCACCTCAAAATGCATTTGAATACATCCTTGATGCCTGCTCCAGGCCGTCCGGCTGCCTATTTTTCAGTGCACGAATGATTGGACTCTGCTCCCACAGGCAAAGATCCAGGACTGAAAGATGTTTCTGGACGTCTTCTGCACATGGTAAACTTAGAAACGGTGCCACATGTATTGCTCTCACTCCTTGCTTTCCCACCTCAAAGTGCATTTGAATACATCCTTGATGCCTGCTCCCGGCCGTCCGGCTGCCCAGCTTTCAGTGCACGAATGATTGGACCCTGCTCCCACAGGCGAAGAGCCAGGACTGAAACATGCTGCTGGAACTCTTCTGCACATGGTAAGCTTCGCAACGGTGCCACCTGTATTGCTCTCACTCCTTGCTTTCCCACCTCAAAGTGCATTTGAATACATCCTTGATGCCAGCTCCCAGCCGTCCGGCTGCCTAGTTTTCAGTGCACGAATGATTGGACTCTGCTCCCACAGGCGAAGAGCCAGGACTGAAAGATGTTTCTGGACCTCTTCTGCACATGGTAAACTTAGAAACGGTGCCACCTGCACTGCTCTCACTCCTTGCTTTCCCACCTCAAAGTGCATTTGAATACATCCTTGATGCCTGCTCCCGGCCGTCCGGCTGCCCAGTTTCCAGTGCACGAATGATTGGACTCTCCTCCCACAGACAAAGAGCCAGGACTGAAAGATGCTGCTGGACCTCTTTTGCACACAGTAAGCTTCGCAACGGTGCCACCTGTATTGCTCTCACTCCTTGCTTTCCCACCTCAAACTGCATTTGAATACATCCTTGATGCCTGCTCCCGGCCGTCCGGCTGCTCAGCTTTCAGTGCACGAATGATTGGACTCTGCTCCCACAGACAAAGAGCCAGGACTGAAAGATGCTGCTGGAACTCTTCTGCACATGGTAAGCTTCGCAACGGTGCCACCTGTATTGCTCTCACTCCTTGCTTTCCCACCTCAAAGTGCATTTGAATACATCCTTGATGCCTGCTCCCAGCCATCCGGCTGCCTAGTTTTCAGTGCACGAATGATTGGACTCTGGTCCCACAGGGAAAGATCCAGGACTGAAAGATGTTTCTGGACCTCTTCTGCACATGGTAAACTTAGAAACGGTGCCACCTGTATTGTTCTCACTCCTTGCTTTCCCACCTCAAAGTGCATTTGAATACATCCTTGATGCCTACTCCCGGCCGTCCGGCTGTCCAGTTTCCAGTGCACGAATGGTTGGACCCAGCTCCCACAGGCGAAGAGCCAGGACTGAAAGATGCTGCTGGACCTCTTCTGCACATGGTAAGCTTCGCAACGGTGCCACCTGCATTGCTCTCACTCCTTGCTTTCCCACCTCAAAGTGCATTTGAATACATCCTTGATGCCTGCTCCAGACCGTCCGGCTGCCCAGTTTCCAGTGCACGAATGATTGGACCCTGCTCCCACAGGCGAAGAGCCAGGACTGAAAGATGCTGCTGGACCTCTTCTGCACATGGTAAGCTTCGCAATGGTGCCAACTGTATTGCCCTCACTCCTTGGCTTCCCACCTCAAATTGCATTTGAATACATCCTTGATGCCTGCTCCCGGCCGTCCGGCTGCCCTGTTTTCAGTGCACGAATTGTTGGACTCTCCTCCCACAGGCAAAGAGCCAGGACTGAAAGATGTTGCTGGATCTCTTCTACACACAGCAAACTTTGCAACGGTGCCACCTGTATTGCTCTCACTCCTTGATTTCCCACCTCAAAGTGCATTTAAATACATCCTTGATGCCTCCTCCAAGCTGGCCGGCTGCCCAATTTTCAGTGAACGAATGATAGGACCCTGATGTCACAGACGAAGAGCCAGGACTGAAAGATGGTGCTGGATGTCTTCTGCACATGGTAAGCTTCGCAACGGTGCCACCTGTATTGCTCTCACTCCTTGCTTTCCCACCTCAAAGTGCATTTGAATACATCCTTGATGCCTGCTCCCGGCCGTCTGGACGCCCAGTTTCCAGTGCACGAATGATTGGACCCAGCTCCCACAGACAAAGAGCCAGGACTGAAAGATGCTGCTGGAACTCTTCTGCACATGGTAAGCTTCGCAACGGTTCCACCTGTGTTGCTCTCACTCCTTGCTTTCCCACCTCAAAGTGCATTTGAATACATCCTTGATGCCTGCTCCAGACCGTCTGGCTGCCCATTTTCCAGTGCACGAATGATTGGACCCAGCTACCACAGGCGAAGAGCCAGGACTGAAAGATGTTGCTGGACCTCTTCTGCACACGGTAAGCTTCGCAACGGTGCCACCGGTATTGCTCTCACTCCTTGCTTTCCCACCTCAAAGTGCATTTGAATATATCCTTGATGCCAGCTTCAGGCCGGCTGGCTGCCCAGTTTCCAGTGCACGAATGATTGGACTCTGCTCCCACAGGCGAAGAGCCAGGACTGAAAGATGCTGCTGGACCTCTTCTGCACATTGTAAGCTTCGCAACGGTGCCACATGCATTGGTCTCACTCCCTGCTTTCCCACCTCAAAGTGCATTTGAATACATCCTTGATGCCTGCTCCCGGCCGTCTGGACGCCCAGTTTCCAGTGCACGAATGATTGGACTGTGGTCCCACAGACAAAGAGCCAGGACTGAAAGATGCTGCTGGAACTCTTCTGCACATGGTAAGCTTCGCAACGGTGTCACCTGTATTGCTCTCACTCCTTGCTTTCCCACCTCAAAGTGCATTTGAATACATCCTTGATGCCTGCTCCCAGCCGTCCGGCTTCCTAGTTTTCAGTGCACGAATGATTGGACTCTGCTCCCACAGGCAAAGATCCAGGACTGAAAGATGTTGCTGGACCTCTTCTGCACATGGTAAGCTTCGCACCGGTGCCACCTGTATTGCTCTCACTCCTTGCTTTCCCACCTCAAAGTGCATTTGAATACATCCTTGATGCCTGCTCCAGACCGTCCGGCTGCCCAGTTTTCAGTGCACGAATGATTGGACCCTGCTCCCACAGGCGAAGAGCCAGGACTGAAAGATGCTGCTGGACCTCTTCTGCACATGGTAAGCTTCGCAACGGTGCCACCTGTATTGCTCTCACTCCTTGCTTTCCCACCTCAAAGTGTATTTGAATACATCCTTGATGCCTGCTCCCGGCCGTCCGGCTGCCCAGCTTTCAGTCCACGAATGATTGGACTCTGCTCCCACAGACAAAGAGCCAGGACTGAAAGATGCTGCTGGAACTCTTCTGCACATGGTAAGCTTCGCACCGGTGCCACCTGTATTGCTCTCACTCCTTGCTTTCCCACCTCAACGTGCATTTGAATATATCCTTGATGCCAGCGTCAGGCTGTCCGGCTGCCCAGTTTCCAGTGCATGAATGATTGGACTCTGCTCCCACAGACGAAGAGCCAGGACTGAAAGATGTTGCTGGACCTCTTTTGCACACAGTAAGCTTCGCAACGGTGCCACCTGTATTGCTCTCACTCCTTGCTTTCCCACCTCAAAGTGCATTTGAATACATCCTTGATGCCTGCTCCCGTCCGTCCGGCTGCCCAGTTTCCAGTGCATGAATGATTGGACTCTGCTCCCACAGACGAAGAGTCAGTACTGAAAGATGTTGCTGGACCTCTTCTGCACATGGTAAACTTCGCAACGGTGCCACCTGTATTGCTCTCACTCCTTGCTTTCCCATATCAAAGTGCATTTAAATACATCCTTGATGCCTCCTCCAAGCTGGCCGGCTGCCCAATTTTCAGTGAACGAATGATAGGACCCTGATGTCACAGACGAAGAGCCAGGACGGAAAGATGCTGCTGGACCTCTTCTGCACATGGTAAGCTTCGCAACGGTGCCACCTGTATTGCTCTCACTCCTTGCTTTCCCACCTCAAAGTGCATTTGAATACATCCTTGAAGCCTGCTGCCGGCCGTCCGGCTGCCCAGCTTTCAGTGCACGAATGATTGGACTCTGCTCCCGCAGACAAAGAGCCAGGACTGAAAGATGCTGCTGGAACTCTTCTGCACATGGTAAGCTTCGCAACGGCGCCACCTGTATTGCTCTCACTCCTTGCTTTCCCACCTCAACGTGCATTTGAATATATCCTTGATGCCAGCTTCAGGCTGGCCGGCTGCCCATTTTCCAGTGCACGAATGATTGGACTCTGCTCCCACAGACGAAGAGCCAGGACTGAAAGATGTTGCTGGACCTCTTTTGCACACAGTAAGCTTCGCAACGGGGCCACTGGTATTGCTCTCACTCCTTGTTTTCCCACCTCAAATGTGCATTTGAATGCATCCTTGATGCCTGCTCCCAGCCGTCCGGCTTCCTAGTTTTCAGTGCACGAATGATTGGACTCTGCTCCCACAGGCAAAGATCCAGGACTGAAAGATGTTTCTGGACCTCTTCTGCACATGGTAAACTTTGAAACGGTGCCACCTGTATTGCTCTCACTCCTTGCTTTCCCACCTCAAAGTGCATTTGAATACATCCTTGATGCCTGCTCCAGACCGTCCGGCTGCCCAGTTTTCAGTGCACGAATGATTGGACCCTGCTCCCACAGGCGAAGAGCCAGGACTGAAAGATGCTGCTGGACCTCTTCTGCACATGGTAAGCTTCGCAACGGTGCCACCTGTACTGCTCTCACTCCTTGCTTTCCCACCTCAAAGTGCATTTGAATACATCCTTGATGCCTGCTCCCGGCCGTCCGGCTGCCCAGCTTTCAGTGCACGAATGATTGGACTCTGCTCCCACAGACAAAGAGCCAGGACTGAAAGATGCTGCTGGAACTCTTCTGCACATGGTAAGCTTCGCAACGGTGCCACCTGTATTGCTCTCACTCCTTGCTTTCCCACCTCAACGTGCATTTGAATATATCCTTGATGCCAGCTTCAGGCTGTCCGGCTGCCCAGTTTCCAGTGCACGAATGATTGGACTCTGGTCCCACAGGCGAAGAGCCAGGACTGAAAGATGTTTCTGGACCTCTTCTGCACATGGTATACTTAGAAACGGTGCCACCTGCACTGCTCTCACTCCTTGCTTTCCCACCTCAAAGTGCATTTGAATACATCCTTGATGCCTGCTCCCGGCCGTCCGGCTGCCCAGTTTTCAGTGCACGAATGATTGGACTCTCCTCCCACAGGCGAAGAGCCAGGACTGAAAGATGCTGCTGGACCTCTTTTGCACACAGTAAGCTTCGCAACGGTGCCACCTGTATTGCTCTTACTCCTTGCTTTCCCACCTCAAAGTGCATTTGAATACATCCTTGATGCCTGCTCCCAGCCGTCCGGCTGCCTAGTTTTCAGTGCACGAATGATTGGACTCTGCTCCCACAGGCAAAGATCCAGGACTGAAAGATGCTGCTGGAACTCTTCTGCACATGGTCAGCTTCGCAACGGTGCCACCTGTATTGCTCTCACTCCTTGCTTTCCCACCTCAACGTGCATTTGAATATATCCTTGATGCCAGCTTCAGGCCGTCCGGCTGCCCAGTTTCCAGTGCACGAATGATTGGACTCTGCTCCCACAGACGAAGAGCCAGGAATGAAAGATGTTGCTGGACCTCTCCTGCACATGGTAAGCTTCGCAACGGTGCCACCTGTATTGCTCTCACTCCTTGCTTTCCCACCTCAAAGTGCATTTGAATACATCCTTGATGCCTGCTCCCGGCCGTCCGGCTGCCCAGCTTTCAGTGCACGAATGATTGGACTCTGCTCCCACAGACAAAGAGCCAGGACTGAAAGATGCTGCTGGAACTCTTCTGCACACAGAAAGCTTCGCAACGCTGCCACTGGTATTGCTCTCACTCCTTGCTTTCCCACCTCAAAATGCATTTGAATACATCCTTGATGCCTGCTCCCAGCCGTCCGGCTGCCTATTTTTCAGTGCACGAATGATTGGACTCTGCTCCCACAGGCAAAGATCCAGGACTGAAAGATGTTTCTGGACCTCTTCTGCACATGGTAAACTTAGAAACGGTGCCACATGTATTGCTCTCACTCCTTGCTTTCCCACCTCAAAGTGCATTTGAATACATCCTTGATGCCTGCTCCCGGCCGTCCGGCTGCCCAGCTTTCAGCGCACGAATGATTGGACCCTGCTCCCACAGGCGAAGAGCCAGGACTGAAACATGCTGCTGGAACTCTTCTGCACATGGTAAGCTTCGCAACGGTGCCACCTGTATTGCTCTCACTCCTTGCTTTCCCACCTCAAAGTGCATTTGAATACATCCTTGATGCCTGATCCCGGCCGTCCGGCTGCCCAGTTTCCAGTGCACGAATCATTGGACTCTCCTCCCACAGGCGAAGATCCAGGACTGGAAGATGTTTCTGGACCTCTTCTGCACATGGTAAACTTAGAAACGGTGCCACCTGTATTGCTCTCACTCCTTGCTTTCCCACCTCGAAGTGCATTTGAATATATCCTTCATGACAGCTTCAGGCTGGCCGGCTGCCCAGTTTTCAGTGCACGAATGATTGGACTCTGCTCCCACAGGCGAAGAGCCAGGACTGAAAGATGTTGCTGGACCTCTTTTGCACACAGTAAGCTTCGCAACGGTGCCACCTGTATTGCTCTCACTCCTTGCTTTCCCACCTCAAAGTGCATTTGAATACATCCTTGATGCCTGCTCCCGGCCGTCCGGCTGCCCAGCTTTCAGTGCACGAATGATTGGACTCTGCTCCCACAGACAAAGAGCCAGGACTGAAAGATGCTTCTGGAACTCTTCTGCACATGGTAAGCTTCGCAACGGTGCCACCTGTATTGCTCTCACTCCTTGCTTTCCCACCTCAAAGTGCATTTGAATACATCCTTGATGCCTGCTCCCGGCCGTCCGGCTGCCCAGTTTCCAGTGCACGAATGATTGGACTCTCCTCTCACAGGCGAAGAGCCAGGACTGAAAGATGCTGCTGGACCTCTTCTGCACATGGTAAGCTTCGCAACGGTGCCACCTGCATTGGTCTCACTCCTTGCTTTCCCACCTCAAAGTGCATTTGAATACATCCTTGATGCCTGCTCCAGACCGTCCGGCTGCCCAGTTTCCAGTGCACGAATGATTGGACCCTGCTCCCACAGGCGAAGAGCCAGGACTGAAAGATGCTGCTGGACCTCTTCTGCACATGGTAAGCTTCGCAACGGTGCCACCTGTATTGCTCTTACTCCTTGCTTTCCCACCTCAAAGTGCATTTGAATATATCCTTGATGCCTGCTCCCGGCCGTCCGGCTGCCCAGTTTCCAGTGCACGAATGATTGGACTCTGCTCCCACAGGCGAAGAGCCAGGACTGAAAGATGCTGCTGGATCTATTCTGCACATGGTAAGCTTCGCAACGGTGCCACCTGTATTGCGCTCACTCCTTGCTTTTCCACCTCAAAGTGCATTTAAATACATCCTTGATGCCTCCTCCAAGCTGGCCGGCTGCCCAATTTTCAGTGAACGAATGATTGGACCCTGATGTCACAGGCGAAGAGCCAGGACTGAAAGATGCTGCTGGATCTCTTCTGCACATGGTAAACTTCGCAACGGTGCCACCTGTATTGCTCTCACTCCTTGCTTTCCCACCTCAAAGTGCATTTGAATATATCCTTGATGCCTGCTCCCGGGCGTCCGGCTGCCCAGTTTTCAGTGCACGAATGATTGGACTCTGCTCCCACAGGCGAAGAGCCATGACTGAATGATGCTGCTGGACCTCTTCTGCACATGGTAAGCTTCGCAACGGTGCCACCTGTATTGCTCTCACTCCTTGCTTTCCCACCTCAACGTGCATTTGAATATATCCTTGATGCCTCCTCCAAGCCGGCCGGCTGCCCAATTTTCAGTGCACGAATGATTGGACTCTGCTCCCACAGGCGAAGAGCCAGGACTGAAAGATGTTGCTGGATCTCTTCTGCACATGGTAAGCTTCGCAACGGTGCCACCTGTATTGCTCTCACTCCTTGCTTTCCCACCTCAAAGTGCATTTGAATACATCCTTGATGCCTGCTTCAGTCCGTCCGGCTGCCCAGTTTCCAGTGCACGAATGGTTGGACCCAGCTCCCACAGGCGAAGAGCCAGGACTGAAAGATGCTGCTGGACCTCTTCTGCACATGGTAAGCTTCGCAACAGGGCCACCTGCATTGCTCTCACTCCTTGCTTTCCCACCTCAAAGTGCATTTGAATACATCCTTGATGCCTGCTCCAGACCGTCCGGCTACCCAGTTTCCAGTGCACGAATGATTGGACCCTGCTCCCACAGGCGAAGAGCCAGGACTGAAAGATGCTGCTGGAACTCTTCTGCACATGGTAAGCTTCGCAACGGTGCCAACTGTATTGCCCTCACTCCTTGGCTTCCCACCTCAAATTGCATTTGAATACATCCTTGATGCCTGCTCCCGGCCGTCCGGCTGCCCAGTTTTCAGTGCACGAATGATTGGACTCTCCTCCCACAGGCAAAGAGCCAGGACTGAAAGGTGTTGCTGGATCTCTTCTACACACAGCAAACTTTGCAACGGTGCCACCGGTATTGCTCTCACTCCTTGATTTCCCACCTCAAAGTGCATTTAAATACATCCTTGATGCCTCCTCCAAGCTGGCCGGCTGCGCAGTTTTCAGTGCACGAATGATGGGACCCTGCTCCCACAGGCGAAGAGCCAGGACTGAAAGATGCTGCTGGATCTCTTCTGCACATGGTAAGCTTCGCAACGGTGCCACCTGCATTGGTCTCACTCCTTGCTTTCCCACCTCAAAGTGCATTTGAATACATCCTTGATGCCTGCTCCCGGCCGTCCGGCTGCCCAGTTTCCAGTGCACGAATGATTGGACTCTGCTCCCACAGACAAAGAGCCAGGACTGAAAGATGCTGCTGGAACTCTTCTGCACATGGTAAGCTTCGCAACGGTTCCACCTGCGTTGCTCTCACTCCTTGCTTTCCCACCTCAAAGTGCATTTGAATACATCCTTGATGCCTGCTCCAGACCGTCTGGCTGCCCATTTTCCAGTGCACGAATGATTGGACCCAGCTACCACATGCGAAGAGCCAGGACTGAAAGATACTGCTGGACCTCTTCTGCACACGGTAAGCTTCGCAACGGTGCCACCGGTATTGCTCTCACTCCTTGCTTTCCCACCTCAAAGTGCATTTGAATATATCCTTGATGCCAGCTTCAGGCCGGCTGGCTGCCCAGTTTCCAGTGCACGAATGATTGGACTCTGCTCCCTCAGGCGAAGAGCCAGGACTGAAAGATGCTGCTGGACCTCTTCTGCACATTGTAAGCTTCGCAACGGTGCCACATGCATTGGTCTCACTCCCTGCTTTCCCACCTCAAAGTGCATTTGAATACATCCTTGATGCCTGCTCCCGGCTGTCTGGACGCCCAGTTTCCAGTGCACGAATGATTGGACTGTGGTCCCACAGGCGAAGAGCCAGGACTGAGAGATGTTGCTGGATCTCTTCTGCACATGGTAAGCTTCGCAACGGTGCCACCTGTATTGCTCTCACTCCTTGCTTTCCCACATCAAAGTGCATTTGAATACATCCTTGATGCCTGCTCCCGGCCGTCTGGACGCCCAGTTTCCAGTGCACGAATGATTGGACTGTGGTCCCACAGGCGAAGAGCCAGGACTGAGAGATGTTGCTGGATCTCTTCTGCACATGGTAAGCTTCGCAACGGTGCCACCTGTATTGCTCTCACTCCTTGCTTTCCCACCTCAAAGTGCATTTGAATACATCCTTGATGCCTGCTCCCAGCCGTCCGGCTGCCCAGTTTCCAGTGCACGAATGATTGGACTCTGCTCCCACAGACAAAGAGCCAGGACTGAAAGATGCTGCTGGAACTCTTCTGCACATGGTAAGCTTCGCAACGGTGCCACCTGTATTGCTCTCACTCCTTGCTTTCCCACCTCAAAGTGCATTTGAATACATCCTTGATGCCTGCTCCAGACCGTCCGGCTGCCCAGTTTCCAGTGCACGAATGATTGGACCCTGCTCCCACAGGCGAAGAGCCAGGACTGAAAGATGCTGCTGGACCTCTTCTGCACATGGTAAGCTTCGCAACGGTGCCAACTGTATTGCCCTCACTCCTTGGCTTCCCACCTCAAATTGCATTTGAATACATCCTTGATGCCTGCTCCCGGCCGTCCGGCTGCCCAGTTTTCAGTGCACGAATGATTGGACTCTCCTCCCACAGGCAAAGAGCCAGGACTGAAAGATGTTGCTGGATCTCTTCTACACACAGCAAACTTTGCAACGGCGCCACCTGTATTGCTCTCACTCCTTGATTTCCCACCTCAAAGTGCATTTGAATACATCCTTGATGCCTGCTCCCGGCCGTCCGGCTGCCCAGTTTCCAGTGCACGAATGATTGGACTCTGCTCCCACAGACAAAGAGCCAGGACTGAAAGATGCTGCTGGAACTCTTCTGCACATGGTAAGCTTCGCAACGGTTCCACCTGCGTTGCTCTCACTCCTTGATTTCCCACCTCAAAGTGCATTTGAATACATCCTTGATGCCTGCTCCAGACCGTCTGGCTGCCCATTTTCCAGTGCACGAATGATTGGACCCAGCTACCACAGGCGAAGAGCCAGGACTGAAAGATACTGCTGGACCTCTTCTGCACACGGTAAGCTTCGCAACGGTGCCACCGGTATTGCTCTCACTCCTTGCTTTCCCACCTCAAAGTGCATTTGAATATATCCTTGATGCCTGCTCCCGGCCGTCCGGCTGCCCAGTTTCCAGTGCACGAATGATTGGACTCTGCTCCCTCAGGCGAAGAGCCAGGACTGAAAGATGCTTCTGGACCTCTTCTGCACATTGTAAGCTTCGCAACGGTGCCACATGCATTGGTCTCACTCCCTGCTTTCCCACCTCAAAGTGCATTTGAATACATCCTTGATGGCTGCTCCCGGCCGTCTGGACGCCCAGTTTCCAGTGCACGAATGATTGGACTGTGGTCCCGCAGGCGAAGAGCCAGGACTGAGAGATGTTGCTGGATCTCTTCTGCACATGGTAAGCTTCGCAACGGTGCCACCTGTATTGCTCTCACTCCTTGCTTTCCCACCTCAAAGTGCATTTGAATACATCCTTGATGCCTGCTCCCGGCCGTCTGGACGCCCAGTTTCCAGTGCACGAATGATTGGACTGTGGTCCCACAGGCGAAGAGCCAGGACTGAGAGATGTTGCTGGATCTCTTCTGCACATGGTAAGCTTCGCAACGGTGCCACCTGTATTGCTCTCACTCCTTGCTTTCCCACCTCAAAGTGCATTTGAATACATCCTTGATGCCTGCTCCCGGCCGTCCGGCTGCCCAGTTTCCAGTGCACGAATGATTGGACTCTCCTCTCACAGGCGAAGAGCCAGGACTGAAAGTTGCTTCTGGACCTCTTCTGCACATGGTAAGCTTCGCAACGGTGCCACCTGCATTGGTCTCACTCCTTGCTTTCCCACCTCAAAGTGCATTTGAATACATCCTTGATGCCTGCTCCAGACCGTCCGGCTGCCCAGTTTCCAGTGCACGAATGATTGGACCCTGCTCCCACAGGCGAAGAGCCAGGACTGAAAGATGCTGCGGGACCTCTTCTGCACATGGTAAGCTTCGCAACGATGCCTCCTGTATTGCTCTCACTCCTTGCTTTCCCACCTCAAAGGGCATTTGAATACATCCTTGATGCCTGCTCCCGGCCGTCCGGCTGCCCAGTTTTCAGTGCACGAGTGATTGGACTCTCCTCCCACAGGCAAAGAGCCAGGACTGAAAGATGTTGCTGGATCTCTTCTGCACATGGTAAGCTTCCCAACGTCGCCACCTGTATTGCTCTCACTCCTTGCTTTCCCACCTCAAAGTGCATTTGAATACATCCTTGATGCCTGCTCCCGGTCGTCCGGCTGCCCAGTTTCCAGTGCACGAATGATTGGACTCTGCTCCCACAGGCAAAGAGTCGGGACTGAAAGATGCTGCTGGACCTCTTCTGCATATGGTAAGCTTCGCAACGGTGCCACCTGTATTGCTCTCACTCCTTGCTTTCCCACCTCAAAGTGCATTTGAATAAATCCTTGATGCCAGCTTCAGGCCGGCTGGCTGCCCAGTTTTCAGTGCACGAATGATTGGACTCTGCTCTCACAGGCGAAGAGCCAGGACTGAAAGATCCTGCTGGACCTCTTCTGCACATGGTAAGCTTTGCAACGGTGCCACCTGTATTGCTCTCACTCCTTGCTTTCCCACCTCAAAGTGCATTTGAATACATCCTTGAAGCCTGCTGCCGGCCGTCCGGCTGCCCAGTTTTCTGTGCACGAATGATTGGACTCTGCTGCCACAGGCAAAGAGCCGGGACTGAAAGATGCTGCTGGACCTCTTCTGCACATGGTAAGCTTTGCAACGGTGCCACCTGTATTGCTCTCACTCCTTGCTTTCCCACCTCAAAGTGCATTTGAATACATCCTTGATGCCTGCTCCAGACCGTCCGGCTGCCCAGTTTCCAGTGCACGAATGATTGGACCCAGCTCCCACAGGCGAAGAGCCAGGACTGAAAGATACTGCTGGACCTCTTCTGCACATGGTAAGCTTCGCAACGGTGCCACTTGTATTGCTCTCACTCCTTGCTTTCCCACCTCAAAGTGCATTTGAATATATCCTTGATGCCAGCTTCAGGCTGGCCGGCGGCCCAGTTTTCAGTGCACGAATGATTGGACTCTGCTCCCACAGGCGAAGAGCCAGGACTGAAAGATGTTGCTGGACCTCTTTTGCACACAGTAAGCTTCGCAACGTTGCCACCTGTATTGCTCTCACTCCTTGCTTTCCCACCTCAAAGTGCATTTGAATACATCCTTGATGCCTGCTTCAGTCCGTCCGGCTGCCCAGTTTCCAGTGCACGAATGGTTGGACCCAGCTCCCACAGGCGAAGAGCCAGGACTGAAAGATGCTGCTGGACCTCTTCTGCACATGGTAAGCTTCGCAACAGGGCCACCTGCATTGCTCTCACTCCTTGCTTTCCCACCTCAAAGTGCATTTGAATACATCCTTGATGCCTGCTCCAGACCGTCCGGCTACCCAGTTTCCAGTGCACGAATGATTGGACCCTGCTCCCACAGGCGAAGAGCCAGGACTGAAAGATGCTGCTGGAACTCTTCTGCACATGGTAAGCTTCGCAACGGTGCCAACTGTATTGCCCTCACTCCTTGGCTTCCCACCTCAAATTGCATTTGAATACATCCTTGATGCCTGCTCCCGGCCGTCCGGCTGCCCAGTTTTCAGTGCACGAATGATTGGACTCTCCTCCCACAGGCAAAGAGCCAGGACTGAAAGGTGTTGCTGGATCTCTTCTACACACAGCAAACTTTGCAACGGTGCCACCGGTATTGCTCTCACTCCTTGATTTCCCACCTCAAAGTGCATTTAAATACATCCTTGATGCCTCCTCCAAGCTGGCCGGCTGCGCAGTTTTCAGTGCACGAATGATGGGACCCTGCTCCCACAGGCGAAGAGCCAGGACTGAAAGATGCTGCTGGATCTCTTCTGCACATGGTAAGCTTCGCAACGGTGCCACCTGCATTGGTCTCACTCCTTGCTTTCCCACCTCAAAGTGCATTTGAATACATCCTTGATGCCTGCTCCCGGCCGTCCGGCTGCCCAGTTTCCAGTGCACGAATGATTGGACTCTGCTCCCACAGACAAAGAGCCAGGACTGAAAGATGCTGCTGGAACTCTTCTGCACATGGTAAGCTTCGCAACGGTTCCACCTGCGTTGCTCTCACTCCTTGCTTTCCCACCTCAAAGTGCATTTGAATACATCCTTGATGCCTGCTCCAGACCGTCTGGCTGCCCATTTTCCAGTGCACGAATGATTGGACCCAGCTACCACATGCGAAGAGCCAGGACTGAAAGATACTGCTGGACCTCTTCTGCACACGGTAAGCTTCGCAACGGTGCCACCGGTATTGCTCTCACTCCTTGCTTTCCCACCTCAAAGTGCATTTGAATATATCCTTGATGCCAGCTTCAGGCCGGCTGGCTGCCCAGTTTCCAGTGCACGAATGATTGGACTCTGCTCCCTCAGGCGAAGAGCCAGGACTGAAAGATGCTGCTGGACCTCTTCTGCACATTGTAAGCTTCGCAACGGTGCCACATGCATTGGTCTCACTCCCTGCTTTCCCACCTCAAAGTGCATTTGAATACATCCTTGATGCCTGCTCCCGGCTGTCTGGACGCCCAGTTTCCAGTGCACGAATGATTGGACTGTGGTCCCACAGGCGAAGAGCCAGGACTGAGAGATGTTGCTGGATCTCTTCTGCACATGGTAAGCTTCGCAACGGTGCCACCTGTATTGCTCTCACTCCTTGCTTTCCCACATCAAAGTGCATTTGAATACATCCTTGATGCCTGCTCCCGGCCGTCTGGACGCCCAGTTTCCAGTGCACGAATGATTGGACTGTGGTCCCACAGGCGAAGAGCCAGGACTGAGAGATGTTGCTGGATCTCTTCTGCACATGGTAAGCTTCGCAACGGTGCCACCTGTATTGCTCTCACTCCTTGCTTTCCCACCTCAAAGTGCATTTGAATACATCCTTGATGCCTGCTCCCAGCCGTCCGGCTGCCCAGTTTCCAGTGCACGAATGATTGGACTCTGCTCCCACAGACAAAGAGCCAGGACTGAAAGATGCTGCTGGAACTCTTCTGCACATGGTAAGCTTCGCAACGGTGCCACCTGTATTGCTCTCACTCCTTGCTTTCCCACCTCAAAGTGCATTTGAATACATCCTTGATGCCTGCTCCAGACCGTCCGGCTGCCCAGTTTCCAGTGCACGAATGATTGGACCCTGCTCCCACAGGCGAAGAGCCAGGACTGAAAGATGCTGCTGGACCTCTTCTGCACATGGTAAGCTTCGCAACGGTGCCAACTGTATTGCCCTCACTCCTTGGCTTCCCACCTCAAATTGCATTTGAATACATCCTTGATGCCTGCTCCCGGCCGTCCGGCTGCCCAGTTTTCAGTGCACGAATGATTGGACTCTCCTCCCACAGGCAAAGAGCCAGGACTGAAAGATGTTGCTGGATCTCTTCTACACACAGCAAACTTTGCAACGGCGCCACCTGTATTGCTCTCACTCCTTGATTTCCCACCTCAAAGTGCATTTGAATACATCCTTGATGCCTGCTCCCGGCCGTCCGGCTGCCCAGTTTCCAGTGCACGAATGATTGGACTCTGCTCCCACAGACAAAGAGCCAGGACTGAAAGATGCTGCTGGAACTCTTCTGCACATGGTAAGCTTCGCAACGGTTCCACCTGCGTTGCTCTCACTCCTTGATTTCCCACCTCAAAGTGCATTTGAATACATCCTTGATGCCTGCTCCAGACCGTCTGGCTGCCCATTTTCCAGTGCACGAATGATTGGACCCAGCTACCACAGGCGAAGAGCCAGGACTGAAAGATACTGCTGGACCTCTTCTGCACACGGTAAGCTTCGCAACGGTGCCACCGGTATTGCTCTCACTCCTTGCTTTCCCACCTCAAAGTGCATTTGAATATATCCTTGATGCCTGCTCCCGGCCGTCCGGCTGCCCAGTTTCCAGTGCACGAATGATTGGACTCTGCTCCCTCAGGCGAAGAGCCAGGACTGAAAGATGCTTCTGGACCTCTTCTGCACATTGTAAGCTTCGCAACGGTGCCACATGCATTGGTCTCACTCCCTGCTTTCCCACCTCAAAGTGCATTTGAATACATCCTTGATGGCTGCTCCCGGCCGTCTGGACGCCCAGTTTCCAGTGCACGAATGATTGGACTGTGGTCCCGCAGGCGAAGAGCCAGGACTGAGAGATGTTGCTGGATCTCTTCTGCACATGGTAAGCTTCGCAACGGTGCCACCTGTATTGCTCTCACTCCTTGCTTTCCCACCTCAAAGTGCATTTGAATACATCCTTGATGCCTGCTCCCGGCCGTCTGGACGCCCAGTTTCCAGTGCACGAATGATTGGACTGTGGTCCCACAGGCGAAGAGCCAGGACTGAGAGATGTTGCTGGATCTCTTCTGCACATGGTAAGCTTCGCAACGGTGCCACCTGTATTGCTCTCACTCCTTGCTTTCCCACCTCAAAGTGCATTTGAATACATCCTTGATGCCTGCTACCGGCCGTCCGGCTGCCCAGTTTCCAGTGCACGAATGATTGGACTCTCCTCTCACAGGCGAAGAGCCAGGACTGAAAGTTGCTTCTGGACCTCTTCTGCACATGGTAAGCTTCGCAACGGTGCCACCTGCATTGGTCTCACTCCTTGCTTTCCCACCTCAAAGTGCATTTGAATACATCCTTGATGCCTGCTCCAGACCGTCCAGCTGCCCAGTTTCCAGTGCACGAATGATTGGACCCTGCTCCCACAGGCGAAGAGCCAGGACTGAAAGATGCTGCGGGACCTCTTCTGCACATGGTAAGCTTCGCAACGATGCCTCCTGTATTGCTCTCACTCCTTGCTTTCCCACCTCAAAGGGCATTTGAATACATCCTTGATGCCTGCTCCCGGCCGTCCGGCTGCCCAGTTTTCAGTGCACGAGTGATTGGACTCTCCTCCCACAGGCAAAGAGCCAGGACTGAAAGATGTTGCTGGATCTCTTCTGCACATGGTAAGCTTCCCAACGTCGCCACCTGTATTGCTCTCACTCCTTGCTTTCCCACCTCAAAGTGCATTTGAATACATCCTTGATGCCTGCTCCCGGTCGTCCGGCTGCCCAGTTTCCAGTGCACGAATGATTGGACTCTGCTCCCACAGGCAAAGAGTCGGGACTGAAAGATGCTGCTGGACCTCTTCTGCATATGGTAAGCTTCGCAACGGTGCCACCTGTATTGCTCTCACTCCTTGCTTTCCCACCTCAAAGTGCATTTGAATAAATCCTTGATGCCAGCTTCAGGCCGGCTGGCTGCCCAGTTTTCAGTGCACGAATGATTGGACTCTGCTCTCACAGGCGAAGAGCCAGGACTGAAAGATCCTGCTGGACCTCTTCTGCACATGGTAAGCTTTGCAACGGTGCCACCTGTATTGCTCTCACTCCTTGCTTTCCCACCTCAAAGTGCATTTGAATACATCCTTGAAGCCTGCTGCCGGCCGTCTGGCTGCCCAGTTTTCTGTGCACGAATGATTGGACTCTGCTGCCACAGGCAAAGAGCCGGGACTGAAAGATGCTGCTGGACCTCTTCTGCACATGGTAAGCTTTGCAACGGTGCCACCTGTATTGCTCTCACTCCTTGCTTTCCCACCTCAAAGTGCATTTGAATACATCCTTGATGCCTGCTCCAGACCCTCCGGCTGCCCAGTTTCCAGTGCACGAATGATTGGACCCAGCTCCCACAGGCGAAGAGCCAGGACTGAAAGATACTGCTGGACCTCTTCTGCACATGGTAAGCTTCGCAACGGTGCCACTTGTATTGCTCTCACTCCTTGCTTTCCCACCTCAAAGTGCATTTGAATATATCCTTGATGCCAGCTTCAGGCTGGCCGGCGGCCCAGTTTTCAGTGCACGAATGATTGGACTCTGCTCCCACAGGCGAAGAGCCAGGACTGAAAGATGTTGCTGGACCTCTTTTGCACACAGTAAGCTTCGCAACGTTGCCACCTGTATTGCTCTCACTCCTTGCTTTCCCACCTCAAAGTGCATTTGAATACATCCTTGATGCCTGCTCCCGGCCGTCCGGCTGCCAACTTTCAGTGCACGAATGATTGCACTCTGCTCCCACAGACAAAGAGCCAGGACTGAAAGATGCTGCTGGAACTCTTCTGCACATGGTAAGCTTCGCAACGGTGCCACCTTTATTGCTCTCACTCCTTGCTTTCCCACCTCAAAGTGCATTTGAATACATCCTTGATGCCTGCTCCAAACCGCCCGGCTGCCCATTTTTCAATGCACGAATGATTGGACTCTGCTCCCACAGGCGAAGAGCCAGGACTGAAAGATGTTGCTGGACCTCTTCTGCACATGGTAAGCTTCGCAAGTGTGCCACCTTTATTGCTCTCACTCCTTGCTTTCCCACCTCAAAGTGCATTTGAATACATCCTTGATGCCAGCTCCCAGCCGTCCGGCTGCCCAGTTTTCAGTGCACGAATGATTGGACTCTGCTCCCACAGACAAAGAGCCAGGACTGAAAGATGCTGCTGGAACTCTTCTGCACATGGTAAGCTTCGCAACGGTGCCACCTGTATTGACCTCACTCCTTGCTTTCCCACCTCAAAGTGCATTTGAATACATCCTTGATGCCTGCTCCCGGCCGTCCGGCTGCCCAGTTTCCAGTGCACGAATGATTGGACTCTCCTCTCACAGGCGAAGAGCCAGGACTGAAAGATGCTGCGGGACCTCTTCTGCACATGGTAAGCTTCGCAACGATGCCACCTGTATTGCTCTCACTCCTTGCTTTCCCACCTCAAAGTGCATTTGAATACATCCTTGATGCCTGCTCCAGACCGTCCGGCTGCCCAGTTTCCAGTGCACGAATGATTGGACCCAGCTCCCACAGGCGAAGAGCCAGGACTGAAAGATACTGCTGGACCTCTTCTGCACATGGTAAGCTTCGCAACGGTGCCACTTGTATTGCTCTCACTCCTTGCTTTCCCACCTCAAAGTGCATTTGAATATATCCTTGATGCCAGCTTCAGGCTGGCCGGCGGCCCAGTTTTCAGTGCACGAATGATTGGACTCTGCTCCCACAGTCGAAGAGCCAGGACTGAAAGATGTTGCTGGACCTCTTTTGCACACAGTAAGCTTCGCAACGTTGCCACCTGTATTGCTCTCACTCCTTGCTTTCCCACCTCAAAGTGCATTTGAATACATCCTTGATGCCTGCTCCCGGCCGTCCGGCTGCCCAGCTTTCAGTGCACGAATGATTGCACTCTGCTCCCACAGACAAAGAGCCAGGACTGAAAGATGCTGCTGGAACTCTTCTGCACATGGTAAGCTTCGCAACGGTGCCACCTGCATTGGTCTCACTCCTTGCTTTCCCACCTCAAAGTGCATTTGAATACATCCTTGATGCCTGCTCCAAACCGCCCGGCTGCCCAGTTTCCAGTGCACAAATGATTGGACCCTGCTCCCACAGGCGAAGAGCCAGGACTGAAAGATGTTGCTGGACCTCTTCTGCACATGGTAAGCTTCGCAAGTGTGCCACCTTTATTGCTCTCACTCCTTGCTTTCCCACCTCAAAGTGCATTTGAATATATCCTTGATGCCTGCTCCAGGCTGGCCGGCTCCCCAGTTTTCAGTACACGAATGATTGGACTCTGCTCCCACAGACGAAGAGCCAGTACTGAAAGATGTTGCTGGGCCTCTTCTGCACATGGTAAACTTCGCAACGGTGCCACCTGTATTGCTCTCACACCTTGCTTTCCCACCTCAAAGTGCACTTAAATACATCCTTGATGCCTCCTCCAAGCTGGCCGGCTGCCCAATTTTCAGTGAACGAATGATAGGACCCTGATGTCACAGACGAAGAGCCAGGACGGAAAGATGCTGCTGAATCTCTTCTACACATGGTAAGCTTCGCAACGGTGCCACCTGCATTGCTCTCACTCCTTGGTTTCCCACCTCAAAGTGCATTTGAATACATCCTTGATGCCTGCTCCAGACCGTCCGGCTGCCCAGTTTCCAGTGCACGAATGATTGGACCCTCCTCCCACAGGCGAAGAGCCAGGACTGAAAGATGCTGCTGGACCTCTTCTGCACATGGTAAGCTTCGCAACGGTGCCACCTGCATTGCTATCACTCCTTGCTTTCCCACCTCAAAGTGCATTTGAATACATGCTTGATGCGTGCTCCCGGCCGTCCGGCTGCCCAGTTTTCAGTACACGAATGATTGGACTCTCCTCCCACAGGCAAAGAGCCAGGACTGAAAGATGTTGCTGGATCTCTTCTACACACAGCAAACTTTGCAACGGTGCCACCTGTATTGCTCTCACTCCTTGCTTTCCCACCTCAAAGTGCATTTCAATATATCCTTGATGCCTGCTCCCGGCCATCCAGCTGCCCAGTTTCCTGTGCACGAATGATTAGACCCTGCTCCCACAGGCGAAGAGCCAGGACTGAAAGATGCTGCTGGACCTCTTCTGCACATGGTAAGCTTCGCAACGGTGCCACCTTTATTGCTCTCACTCCTTGCTTTCCCACCTCAAAGTGCATTTGAATACATCCTTGATGCCTCCTCCAAGCTGGCCGGCTCCCCAATTTTCAGTACACGAATGATTGGACTCTGCTCCCACAGACGAAGAGCCAGTACTGAAAGATGTTGCTGGACCTCTTCTGCACATGGTAAACTTCGCAACGGTGCCACCTGTATTGCTCTCACTCCTTGCTTTCCCACCTCAAAGTGCATTGAAATACATCCTTGATGCCTCCTCCAAGCTGGCCGGCTGCCCAATTTTTAGTGAACGAATGATAGGACCCTGATGTCACAGACGAAGAGCCAGGACGGAAAGATGCTGCTGGACCTCTTCTGCACATGGTAAGCTTCGCAACGGTGCCACCTGTATTGCTCTCACTCCTTGCTTTCCCACCTCAAAGTGCATTTGAATACATCCTTGATGCCTGCTCCCGGCCGTCCGGCTGCCCAGCTTTCAGTGCACGAATGATTGGACTCTGCTCCCTCAGGCGAAGAGCCAGGACTGAAAGATGCTGCTGGACCTCTTCTGCACATTGTAAGCTTCGCAACGGTGCCACATGCATTGGTCTCACTCCCTGCTTTCCCACCTCAAAGTGCATTTGAATACATCCTTGATGCCTGCTCCCGGCCTTCTGGACGCCCAGTTTCCAGTGCACGAATGATTGGACTGTGGTCCCACAGGCGAAGAGCCAGGACTGAGAGATGTTGCTGGATCTCTTCTGCACATGGTAAGCTTCGCAACGGTGCCACCTGTATTGCTCTCACTCCTTGCTTTCCCACCTCAAAGTGCATTTGAATACATCCTTGATGCCTGCTCCCGGCCGTCTGGACGCCCAGTTTCCAGTGCACGAATGATTGGACTGTGGTCCCACATTCGAAGAGCCAGGACTGAGAGATGTTGCTGGATCTCTTCTGCACATGGTAAGCTTCGCAACGGTGCCACCTGTATTGCTCTCACTCCTTGCTTTCCCACCTCAAAGTGCATTTGAATACATCCTTGATGCCTGCTCCCGGCCGTCTGGCTGCCCAGCTTTCAGTGCACGAATGATTGCACTCTGCTCCCACAGACAAAGAGCCAGGACTGAAAGATGCTGGTGGAACTCTTCTGCACATGGTAAGCTTCGCAACGGTGCCACCTGTATTGCTCTCACTCCTTGCTTTCCCACCTCAAAGTGCATTTGAATACATCCTTGATGCCTGCTCCAGGCCGTCCGGCTGCCCAGTTTCCAGTGCACGAATGATTGGAATCTCCTCTCACAGGCGAAGAGCCAGGACTGAAAGTTGCTTCTGGACCTCTTCTGCACATGGTAAGCTTCGCAACGGTGCCACCTGCATTGGTCTCACTCCTTGCTTTCCCACCTCAAAGTGCATTTGAATACATCCTTGATGCCTGCTCCAGACCGTCCGGCTGCTCAGTTTCCAGTGCACGAATGATTGGACCCTGCTCCCACAGGCGAAGAGCCAGGACTGAAAGATGCTGCGGGACCTCTTCTGCACATGGTAAGCTTCGCAACGATGCCACCTGTATTGCTCTCACTCCTTGCTTTCCCACCTCAAAGGGCATTTGAATACATCCTTGATGCCTGCTCCCGGCCGTCCGGCTGCCCAGTTTTCAGTGCACGAGTGATTGGACTCTCCTCCCACAGGCAAAGAGCCAGGACTGAAAGATGTTGCTGGATCTCTTCTACACACAGCAAACTTTGCAACGGTGCCACCTGTATTGCTCTCACTCCTTGCTTTCCCACCTCAAAGTGCATTTGAATACATCCTTGATGCCTGCTCCCGGCCGTCCGGCTGCCCAGTTTCCAGTGCACGAATGATTGGACTCTGCTCCCACAGGCAAAGAGTCGGGACTGAAAGATGCTGCTGGACCTCTTCTGCATATGGTAAGCTTCGCAACGGTGCCACCTGTATTGCTCTCACTCCTTGCTTTCCCACCTCAAAGTGCATTTGAATAAATCCTTGATGCCAGCTTCAGGCCGGCTGGCTGCCCAGTTTCCAGTGCACGAATGATTGGAATCTCCTCTCACAGGCGAAGAGCCAGGACTGAAAGATCCTGCTGGACCTCTTCTGCACATGGTAAGCTTTGCAACGGTGCCACCTGTATTGCTCTCACTCCTTGCTTTCCCACCTCAAAGTGCATTTGAATACATCCTTGAAGCCTGCTGCCGGCCGTCCGGCTGCCCAGTTTTCTGTGCACGAATGATTGGACTCTGCTGCCACAGGCAAAGAGCCGGGACTGAAAGATGCTGCTGGACCTCTTCTGCACATGGTAAGCTTTGCAACGGTGCCACCTGTATTGCTCTCACTCCTTGCTTTCCCACCTCAAAGTGCATTTGAATACATCCTTGATGCCTGCTCCAGGCCGTCCGGCTGCCCAGTTTCCAGTGCACGAATGATTGGACCCAGCTCCCACAGGCGAAGAGCCAGGACTGAAAGATACTGCTGGACCTCTTCTGCACATGGTAAGCTTCGCAACGGTGCCACTTGTATTGCTCTCACTCCCTGCTTTCCCACCTCAAAGTGCATTTGAATATATCCTTGATGCCAGCTTCAGGCTGGCCGGCGGCCCAGTTTTCAGTGCACGAATGATTGGACTCTGCTCCCACAGGCGAAGAGCCAGGACTGAAAGATGTTGCTGGACCTCTTCTGCACACGGTAAGCTTCGCAACTGTGCCACCTTTATTGCTCTCACTCCTTGCTTTCCCACCTCAAAGTGCATTTGAATATATCCTTGATGCCTGCTCCAGGCTGGCCGGCTCCCCAGTTTTCAGTACACGAATGATTGGACTCTGCTCCCACAGACGAAGAGCCAGTACTGAAAGATGTTGCTGGGCCTCTTCTGCACATGGTAAACTTCGCAACGGTGCCACCTGTATTGCTCTCACTCCTTGCTTTCCCACCTCAAAGTGCACTTAAATACATCCTTGATGCCTCCTCCAAGCTGGCCGGCTGCCCAATTTTCAGTGAACGAATGATAGGACCCTGATGTCACAGACGAAGAGCCAGGACGGAAAGATGCTGCTGAATCTCTTCTACACATGGTAAGCTTCGCAACGGTGCCACCTGCATTGCTCTCACTCCTTGGTTTCCCACCTCAAAGTGCATTTGAATACATCCTTGATGCCTGCTCCAGACCGTCCGGCTGCCCAGTTTCCAGTGCACGAATGATTGGACCCTCCTCCCACAGGCGAAGAGCCAGGACTGAAAGATGCTGCTGGACCTCTTCTGCACATGGTAAGCTTCGCAACGGTGCCACCTGCATTGCTATCACTCCTTGCTTTCCCACCTCAAAGTGCATTTGAATACATGCTTGATGCCTGCTCCCGGCCGTCCGGCTGCCCAGTTTTCAGTACACGAATGATTGGACTCTCCTCCCACAGGCAAAGAGCCAGGACTGAAAGATGTTGCTGGATCTCTTCTACACACAGCAAACTTTGCAACGGTGCCACCTGTATTGCTCTCACTCCTTGCTTTCCCACCTCAAAGTGCATTTCAATATATCCTTGATGCCTGCTCCCGGCCATCCAGCTGCCCAGTTTCCTGTGCACGAATGATTGGACCCTGCTCCCACAGGCGAAGAGCCAGGACTGAAAGATGCTGCTGGACCTCTTCTGCACATGGTAAGCTTCGCAACGGTGCCACCTTTATTGCTCTCACTCCTTGCTTTCCCACCTCAAAGTGCATTTGAATACATCCTTGATGCCTCCTCCAAGCTGGCCGGCTCCCCAGTTTTCAGTACACGAATGATTGGACTCTGCTCCCACAGACGAAGAGCCAGTACTGAAAGATGTTGCTGGACCTCTTCTGCACATGGTAAACTTCGCAACGGTGCCACCTGTATTGCTCTCCCTCCTTGCTTTCCCACCTCAAAGTGCATTGAAATACATCCTTGATGCCTCCTCCAAGCCGGCCGGCTGCCCAATTTTTAGTGAACGAATGATAGGACCCTGATGTCACAGACGAAGAGCCAGGACGGAAAGATGCTGCTGGACCTCTTCTGCACATGGTAAGCTTCGCAACGGTGCCACCTGTATTGCTCTCACTCCTTGCTGTCCCACCTCAAAGTGCATTTGAATACATCCTTGATGCCTGCTCCTGGCCGTCCGGCTGCCCAGCTTTCAGTGCACGAATGATTGGACTCTGCTCCCGCAGACAAAGAGCCAGGACTGAAAGATGCTGCTGGAACTCTTCTGCACATGGTAAGCTTCGCAACGGTGCCACCTGTATTGCTCTCACTCCTTGCTTTCCCACCTCAAAGTGCATTTGAATACATCCTTGATGCCTCCTCCAAGCTGGCCGGCTCCCCAGTTTTCAGTACACGAATGATTGGACTCTGCTCCCACAGACGAAGAGCCAGTACTGAAAGATGTCGCTGGACCTCTTCTGCACATGGTAAACTTCGCAACGGTGCCACCTGTATTGCTCTCACTCCTTGCTTTCCCACCTCAAAGTGCATTTAAATACATCCTTGATGCCTCCCCCAAGCTGGCCGGCTGCCCAATTTTCAGTGAACGAATGATAGGACCCTGATGTCACAGACGAAGAGCCAGGACGGAAAGATGCTGCTGGACCTCTTCCGCACATGGTAAGCTTCGCAACGGTGCCACCTGTATTGCTCTCACTCCTTGCTATCCCACCTAAAAGTGCATTTGAATACATCCTTGATGCCTGCTCCCGGCCGTCCGGCTGCCCAGCTTTCAGTGCACGAATGATTGGACTCTGCTCCCGCAGACAATGAGCCAGGACTGAAAGATGCTGCTGGAACTCTTCTGCACACAGAAAGCTTCGCAACGGTGCCACTGGTATTGCTCTCACTCCATGCTTTCCCACCTCAAAGTGCATTTGAATACATCCTTGATGCCTGCTCCCAGCCGTCCGGCTTCCTAGTTTTCAGTGCACGAATGATTGGACTCTGCTCCCACAGGCAAAGATCCAGGACTGAAAGATGTTGCTGGACCTCTTCTGCACATGGTAAACTTAGAAACGGTGCCACCTGTATTGCTCTCACTCCTTGCTTTCCCACCTAAAAGTGCATTTGAATACTTCCTTGATGCCTGCTCCAGACCGTCCGGCTGCCCAGTTTTCAGTGCACGAATGATTGGACCCTGCTCCCACAGGCGAAGAGCCAGGACTGAAAGATGCTGCTGGACCTCTTCTGCACATGGTAAGCTTCGCAACGGTGCCACCTGTATTGCTCTCACTCCTTGCTTTCCCACCTCAAAGTGCATTTGAATACATCCTTGATGCCTGCTCCCGGGTGTCCGGCTGCCCAGCTTTCAGTGCACGAATGATTGTACTCTGCTCCTACAGACAAAGAGCCAGGACTGAAAGATGCAGCTGGAACTCTTCTGCACATGGTAAGCTTCGCACCGGTGCCACCTGTATTGCTCTCACTCCTTGCTTTCCCACCTCAACGTGCATTTGAATATATCCTTGATGCCAGCTTCAGGCTGTCCGGCTGCCCAGTTTCCAGTGCACGAATGATTGGACCCTGCTGCCACAGACGAAGAGCCAGGACTGAAAGATGTTGCTGGACCTCTTTTGCACACAGTAATCTTCGCAACGGTGCCACCTGTATTGCTCTCACTCCTTGCTTTCCCACCTCAAAGTGCATTTCAATACATCCTTGATGCCTGCTCCCGGCCGTCCGGCTGCCCAGCTTTCAGTGCACGAATGATTGGACTCTGCTCCCACAGACAAAGAGCCAGGACTGAAAGATGCTGCTGGAACTCTTCTGCACACAGAAAGCTTCGCAACGGTGCCACTGGTGTTGCTCTCACTCCTTGCTTTCCCACCTCAAAATGCATTTGAATACATCCTTGATGCCTGCTCCCAGCCGTCCGGCTGCCTATTTTTCAGTGCACGAATGATTGGACTCTGCTCCCACAGGCAACGAGTCGGGACTGAAAGATGTTTCTGGACCTCTTCTGCACATGGTAAACTTAGAAACGGTGCCACATGTATTGCTCTCACTCCTTGCTTTCCCACCTCAAAGTGCATTTGAATACATCCTTGATGCCTGCTCCCGGCCGTCCGGCTGCCCAGCTTTCAGTGCACGAATGATTGGACCCTGCTCCCACAGGCGAAGAGCCAGGACTGAAACATGCTGCTGGAACTCTTCTGCACATGGTAAGCTTCGCAACGGTGCCACCTGTATTGCTCTCACTCCTTGCTTTCCCACCTCAAAGTGCATTTGAATACATCCTTGATGCCAGCTCCCAGCCGTCCGGCTGCCTAGTTTTCAGTGCACGAATGATTGGACCCTGCTCCCACAGGCGAAGAGCCAGGACTGAAAGATGTTTCTGGACCTCTTCTGCACATGGTAAACTTAGAAACGGTGCCACCTGCACTGCTCTCACTCCTTGCTTTCCCACCTCAAAGTGCATTTGAATACATCCTTGATGCCTGCTCCAGGCCGTCCGGCTGCCCAGTTTCCAGTGCACGAATGATTGGACTCTCCTCCCACAGGCGAAGAGCCAGGACTGAAAGATGCTGCTGGACCTCTTTTGCACACAGTAAGCTTCGCAACGGTGCCACCTGTATTGCTCTCACTCCTTGCTTTCCCACCTCAAAGTGCATTTGAATACATCCTTGATGCCTGCTCCCGGCCGTCCGGCTGCTCAGCTTTCAGTGCACGAATGATTGGACTCTGCTCCCACAGGCGAAGAGCCAGGAATGAAAGATGTTGCTGGATCTCTTCTGCACATGGTAAGCTTCCCAACGTCGCCACCTGTATTGCTCTCACTCCTTGCTTTCCCACCTCAAAGTGCATTTCAATACATCCTTGATGCCTGCTCCCGGCCGTCCGGCTGCCCAGTTTTCTGTGCACGAATGATTGGACTCTGCTCCCACAGGCGAAGAGCCAGGACTGAAAGATGTTGCTGGATCTCTTCTGCACATGGTAAGCTTCGCAACGGTGCCACCTCTAATGCTCTCACTCCTTGCTTTCCCTCCTCAAAGTGCAATTGAATACATCCTTGATGCCTGATCCCGGCCGTCCGGCTGCCCAGTTTCCAGTGCACGAATGATTGGACCCTGCTCCCACAGACGAAGAGCCAGGACTGAAAGTTGTTGCTGGACCTCTTTTGCACACAGTAAGCTTCGCAACGGTGCCACCTGTATTGCCCTCACTCCTTGCTTTCCCACCTCAAAGTGCATTTGAATATATCCTTGATGCCAGCTTCAGGCCGGCTGGCTGCCCAGTTTTCAGTGCACGAATGATTGGACCCTGCTCCCACAGGCGAAGAGCCAGGACTGAAAGATGCTGCTGGACCTCTTCTGCACATGGTAAGCTTCGCAACGGTGCCACCTGTATTGCTCTCACTCCTTGCCTTTCCACCTCAAAGTGCATTTGAATACATCCTTGATGCCTGCTCCAGGACGTCCGGCTGCCCAGTTTTCAGTGCACGAATGATTGGACTCTGCTCCCACAGGCGAAGAGCCAGGACTGAAAGATGCTGCTGGATCTCTTCTGCACATGGTAAGCTTCGCAACGGTGCCACCTGTATTGCTCTCACTCCTTGCTTTTCCACCTCAAAGTACATTTGAATATATCCTTGATGCCAGCTTCAGGCCGGCTGGCTGCCCAGTTTTCAGTGCACGAGTGATTGGACTCTGCTCCCACAGGCAAAGAGCCAGGACTGAAAGATGCTGCTGGACCTCTTCTGCACATGGTAAGCTTCGCAACGGTGCCACATGTATTGCTCTCACTCCTTGCTTTCCCACCTCAAAGGGCATTTCAACACATCGTTGTTGCCTGCTCCGGCTGTCCGGCTGCCCATTTTCCAGTGCACGAATGATTGGACTCTGCTCCCACAGGCAAAGAGCCAGGACTGAAAGATGCTGCTGGACCTCTTCTGCACATGGTAAGCTTCGCAACGGTGCCACATGTATTGCTCTCACTCCTTGCTTTCCCACCTCAAAGTGCATTTGAATACATCCTTGATGCCTGCTCCCGGCCGTCCGGCTGCCCAGTTTCCAGTGCACGAATGATTGGACCCTGCTCCCACAGGCAAGGAGCCGGAACTTAAAGATGCTGCTGGACCTCTTCTGCATATGGTAAGCTTCGCAACGGTGCCACCTGTATTGCCCTCACTCCTTGCTTTCCCACCTCAAAGTGCATTTGAATATATCCTTGATGCCAGCTTCAGGCCGGCTGGCTGCCCAGTTTTCAGTGCACGAATGATGGGACTCTGCTCCCACAGGCAAAGAGCCAGGACTGAAAGATGCTGCTGGACCTCTTCTGCACATGGTAAGCTTCGCAACGGTGCCACCTGCATTGGTCTCACTCCATGCTTTCCCACCTCAAAGGGCATTTGAATACATCCTTGATGCCTGCTCCCGGCCGTCCGGGTGCCCAGTTTCCAGTGCACGAATGATTGGACCCTGCTCCCACAGGCAAAGAGCCAGGACTGAAAGATTCTGCTGGACCTCTTCTGCACATGGTAATCTTCGCAACGGTGCCACCTGTATTGCTCTCACTCCTTGCTTTCCCATCTCAAAGTGCATTTGAATACATCCTTGATGCCTGCTCCCGGCCGTCCGGCTGCCCAGTTACCAGTGCACGAATGATGGGACCCTGCTCCCACAGGCGAAGAGCCAGGACTGAAAGATGCTGCTGGACCTCTTCTGCACATGGTAAGCTTCGCAACGGTGCCACCGGTATTGCTCTCACTCCTTGCTTTCCCACCTCAAATTGCATTTGAATACATCCTTGATGTCTGCTCCAGGCCGTCCGGCTGCCCAGTTTTCAGGGCACGAATGATTGGACTCTGCTCCCACAGGCGAAGAGCCAGGACTGAAAGATGCTGCTGGACCTCTTCTGCATATGGTAAACTTCCCAACATTGCCACCTGCATTGCTCTCACTCCTTGCTTTCCCACCTCAAAGTGCATTTGAATACATCCTTGATGCCTGCTCCCGGCCGTCCGACTGCCCAGTTTCCAGTGCACGAATGATTGGACCCTGCTGCCACAGGCAAAGAGCCAGGACTGAAAGATGCTGCTGGACCTCTTCTGCACATGGTAAGCTTCGCAACGGTGCCACTTGTATTGCTCTCACTCCTTGCTTTCCCACCTCAAAGTGCATTTCAACACATCGTTGATGCCTGCTCTTGGCCATCCGGCTGCCCATTTTCCAGTGCACGAATGATTGGACTCTGCTCCCACAGGCAAAGAGCCAGGACTGAAAGATTCTGCTGTATCTCTTCTGCACATGGTAAGCTTCGCAACGATGCCACCTGTATTGCTCTCACTCCTTGCTTTCCCACCTCAAAGTGCATTTGAATATATCCTTGATGCCAGCTTCAGGCCGGCTGGCTGCCCAGTTTTCAGTGCACGAGTGATTGGACTCTGCTCCCACAGGCAAAGATCCAGGACTGAAAGATGCTGCTGGACCTCTTCTGCACATGGTAAGCTTCGCAACTGTGCCACCTGTATTGCTCTCACTCCTTGCTTTCCCACCTCAAAGTGCATTTGAATACATCCTTGATGCCTGCTCCAGGACGTCCGGCTGCCCAGTTTCCAGTGCACGAATGATGGGACCCTGCTCCCACAGGCAATGAGCCAGGACTGAAAGATGCTGCTGGACCTCTTCTGCACATGGTAAGCTTCGCAACGGTGCCACCGGTATTGCTCTCACTCCTTGCTTTCCCAACTCAAATTGCATTTGAATACATCCTTGATGCCTGCTCCAGGCCGTCCGGCTGCCCAGTTTTCAGGGCACGAATGATTGGACTCTGCTCCCACAGGGGAAGTGCCAGGACTGAAAGATGCTGCTGGACCTCTTCTGCATATGGTAAACTTCCCAACGTTGCCACCTGTATTGCTCTCACTCCTTGCTTTCCCACCTCAAAGTGCATTTGAATACATCCTTGATGCCTGCTCCCGGCCGTCAGCCTGCCCAGTTTTCAGTGCACGAATGATTGGACCCTGCTCCCACAGACGAAGAGCCAGGACTGAAAGATGTTGCTGGACCTCTTCTGCACACAGTAAGCTTCGCAACGGTGCCACCTGTATTGCTCTCACTCCTTGCTTTTCCACCTCAGAGTGCATTTCAATACATCCTTGATGCCTCCTCCAAGCTGGCCGGCTGCCCAATTTTCAGTGAACGAATGATTGGACCCTGATGTCACATGCGAAGAGCCAGGACTGAAAGATGTTGCTGGATCTCTTCTGCACATGATAAGCTTCGCAACGGTGCCACCTGCATTGCTCTCACTCCTTGCTTTCCCACCTAAAAGTGCATTTGAATACATCGTTGATGCCTGCTCCCGGCCGTCCGGCTGCCCAGTTTCCAGTGCACGAATGATTGGACCCTGCTCCCACAGGCAATGAGCCGGGACTAAAAGATGCTGCTGGACCTCTTCTGCATATGGTAAGCTTCGCAACGGTGCCACCTGTATTGCCCTCACTCCTTGCTTTCCCACCTCAAAGTGCATTTGAATATATCCTTGATGCCAGCTTCAGGCCGGCTGGCTGCCCAGTTTTCAGTGCACGAATGATGGGACCCTGCTCCCACAGGCGAAGAGCCAGGACTGAAAGATGCTACTGGACCTCTTCTGCACATGGTAAGCTTCGCAACGGTGTCACCTGTATTGCTCTCGCTCCTTGCTTTCCCACCTCAAAGCGCATTTGAATACATCCTTGATGCCTGCTCCAGGCTGGCCGGCTCCACATTTTCCAGTGCACGAATGATTGGACTCTGGTCCCCCAGGCAAAGAGCCAGGACTGAAAGATGCTGCTGGACCTCTTCTGCACATGGTAAACTTCGCAACTGTGCCACCTGTATTGCTCTCACTCCTTGCTTTCCCATCTCAAAGTGCATTTGAATACATCCTTGATGCCTGCTCCCGGCCGTCCGGCTGCCCAGTTTCCAGTGCACGAATGATGGGACCCTGCTCCCACAGGCAAAGAGCCAGGACTGAAAGATGCTGCTGGACCTCTTCTGCACATGGTAAGCTTCGCAACGGTGCCACCGGTATTGCTCTCACTCCTTGCTTTCCCACCTCAAATTGCATTTGAAGACATCCTTGATGCCTGCTCCCGGCCGTCCGGCTGCCCAGTTTTCAGGGCGCGAATGATTGGAGTCTGCTCCCACAGGCGAAGAGCCAGGACTGAAAGATGCTGCTGGATCACTTCTGCACATGGTAAGCTTCGCAACGGTGCCACCTGCATTGATCTCACTCCTTGCTTTCCCACCTCAAAGTGCATTTGAATACATCCTTGATGCCTGCTCCCGGCCGTCCGGCTGCCCAGTTTCCAGTTCACGAATGATTGGACCCTGCTCCCACTGGCAAAGAGCCAGGACTGAAAGATGCTGCTGGACCTCTTCTGCATATGGTAAGCTTCGCAACGGTGCCACCTGTATTGCCCTCACTCCTTGCTTTCCCACCTCAAAGTGCATTTGAACATATCCTTGCTGCCAGCTTCAGGCCGGCTGGCTGCCCAGTTTTCAGTGCACGAATGATTGGTCTCTGCTCCTACAGGCGAAGAGCCGGGACTGAAAGATGCTGCTGGACCTCTTCTGCACATGGTAAGCTTCGCAACGGTGCCACCTGTATTGCTCTCACTCCTTGCTTTCCCACCTCAAAGTGCATTTCAACACATCGTTGATGCCGGCTCCCGGCCGTCCGGCTGCCCGTTTTCCAGTGCACGAATGATTGGACCCTGCTCCCACAGGCAAAGAGCCGGGACTAAAAGATGCTGCTGGACCTCTTCTGCATATGGTAAGCTTCGCAACGGTGCCACCTGTATTGCCCTCACTCCTTGCTTTCCCACCTCAAAGTGCATTTGAATATATCCTTGATGCCAGCTTCAGGCCGTCCGGCTGCCCAGTTTTCAGTGCACGAATGATGGGACCCTGCTCCCACAGGCGAAGAGCCAGGACTGAAAGATGCTACTGGAATTCTTCTGCACATGGTAAGCTTCGCAACGGTGTCACCTGTATTGCTCTCGCTCCTTGCTTTCCCACCTCAAAGTGCATTTGAATACATCCTTGATGCCTGCTCCAGGCCGTCCGGCTGCCCAGTTTTCAGTGCACGAATGATTGGACTCTGCTGCCACAGGCAAAGAGCCGGGACTGAAAGATGCTGCTGGACCTCTTCTGCACATGGTAAGCTTCGCAACGGTGCCACCTGTATTGCTCTCACTCCTTGCTTTCCCACCACAAAGTGCATTTGAATATATCCTTGATGCCAGCTTCAGGCCTTCTGGCTGCCCAGGTTCCAGTGCATGAATGATTGGACTCTGCTCCCACAGGCAAAGAGCCAGGACTGAAAGATACTGCTGGACCTCTTCTGCACATGGTAAGCTTCGCAACGGTGCCACCTGCATTGCTCTCACTCCTTGCTTTCCCACCTCAAAGTGCATTTCAATACATCCTTGATGCCTGCTCCCGGCCGTCCGGCTGCCCAGTTTCCAGTGCACGAATGACTGGACTCTGATCCCACAGGCGAGGAGCCAGGACTGAAAGATGCTGCTGGACCTCTTCTGCACATGGTAAGCTTCGCAACGGTGCTACTTGTATTGCTCTCACTCCTTGCTTTCCCACCTCAAAGTGCATTTCAACACATCGTTGATGCCTGCTCCCGGCCGTCCGGCTGCCCATTTTCCAGTGCACGAATGATTGGACTCTGCTCCCACAGGCAAAGAGCCAGGACTGAAAGATGCTGCTGGACCTCTTCTGCACATGGTAAGCTTCGCAACGGTGCCACCTGCATTGCTCTCACTCCTTGCTTTCCCACCTCAAAGTGCATTTGAATACATCCTTGATGCCTGCTCAAGGCTGGCCGGCTCCCCAGTTTGCAGTGCACGAATGATTGGACTCTGCTCACACAGGCAAAGAGCCAGGACTGAAAGATGCTGATGGACCTCTTCTGCACATGGTAAACTTCGCAACTGTGCCACCTGTATTGCTCTCACTCCTTGCTTTCCCACCTCAAAGTGCATTTGAATACATCCTTGATGCCTGCTCCCGGCCGTCCGGCTGCCCAGTTTCCAGTGCACGAATGATTGGACTCTGCTGCCACAGGCAAAGAGCCAGGACTTAAAGATGCTGCTGGACCTCTTCTTCACACAGAAAGCTTTGCAACGGTGCCACCTGTATTGCTCTCACTCCTTGCTTTCCCACCTCAAAGTGTACTTCAACACATCGTTGAAGCCTGCTCCCGGCCGTCCGGCTGCCCATTTTCCAGTGCACGAATGATGGGACCCTGCTCCCACAGGCGAAGGGCCAGGACTGAAAGATGCTGCTGGACCTCTTCTGCACATTGTAAGCTTCGCAACGGTGCCGCCGGTATTGCTCTCACTCCTTGCTTTCCCACCTCAAAGTGCATTTGAATACATCCTTGATGCCTGCTCCCGGCCGTCCGGCTGCAGAGTTTCCAGTGCACGAATGATTGGACCCTTCTCCCACAGGCAATGAGCCGGGACTGAAAGATGCTGCTGGACCTCTTCTGCATATGGTAAGCTTTGCAACAGTGCCACCAGTATTGCCCTCACTCCTTGCTTTCCCACCTCAAAGTGCATTTGAATACATCCTTGATGCCTGCTCCCGGCCGTCCGGCTGCCCAGTTTCCAGTGCACGAATGATTGGACTCTGCTCCCACAGGCGAAGAGCCGGGAGTGAAAGATGCTGCTGGACCTCTTCTGCACATGGTAAGCTTCGCAACGGTGCCACCTGTATTGCTCTCACTCCTTGCTTTCCCACCTCAAAGTGCATTTCAACACATCCTTGATGCCTTCTCCCGGCCGTCCGGCTGCCCAGTTTTCAGTGCACGAATGATTGGACTCTGCTCCCACAGGCAAAGAGCCAGGACTGAAAGATGCTGCTGGACCTCTTCTGCACATGGTAAGCTTCGCAACGGTGCCACCTGCATTGGTCTCACTCCTCGCTTTCCCACCTCAAATTGCATTTGAATACATCCTTGATGCCTGCTCCCGGCCGTCCGGCTGCCCAGTTTCCAGTGCACGAATGATGGGACCCTGCTCCCACAGGCGAAGAGCCAGGACTGAAAGATGCTGCTGGACCTATTCTGCACATGGTAAGCTTCGCAACGGTGCCACCGGTATTGCTCTCACTCCTTGCTTTCCCACCTCAAATTGCATTTGAATACATCCTTGATGCCTGCTCCAGGCCGTCCGGCTGCCCATTTTCCAGTGCACGAATGATTGGACTCTGCTCCCACAGGCGAAGAGCCAGGACTGAAAGATGCTGCTGGACCTCTTCTGCACATGGTAAGCTTCGCAACGGTTCCACCTGCGTTGCTCTCACTCCTTGCTTTCCCACCTCAAAGTGCATTTGAATACATCCTTGATGCCTGCTCCAGACCGTCTGGCTGCCCAGTTTCCAGTGCACGAATGATTGGACCCTGCTCCCACAGGGAAAGAGCCGGGACTAAAAGCTGCTCCTGGACCTCTTCTGCATATGGTAAGCTTCGCAACGGTGCCACCTGTATTGCCCTCACTCCTTGCTTTCCCACCTCAAAGTGCATTTGAATATATCCTTGATGCCAGCTTCAGGCCGGCTGGCTGCCCAGTTTTCAGTGCACGAATGATGGGACCCTGCTCCCAGAGGCAAAGAGCCAGGACTGAAAGATGCTGCTGGACCTCTTCTGCACATGGTAAGCTTCGCAACGGTGTCACCTGTATTGCTCTCGCTCCTTGCTTTCCCACCTCAAAGTGCATTTGAATACATCCTTGATGCCTGCTCCAGGCCGTCCGGCTGCCCAGTTTTCAGTGCACGAATGATTGGACTCTGCTGCCACAGGCAAAGAGCCGGGACTGAAAGATGCTGCTGGACCTCTTCTGCACATGGTAAGCTTCGCAACGGTGCCACCTGTATTGCTCTCACTCCTTGCTTTCCCACCACAAAGTGCATTTGAATATATCCTTGCTGCCAGCTTCAGGCCGGCTGGCTGCCCAGTTTCCAGTGCACGAATGATGGGACCCTGCTCCCACAGGCGAAGAGCCAGGACTAAAAGATGCTGCTGGACTTCTTCTGCACATGGTAAGCTTCGCAACGGTGCCACTTGTATTGCTCTCACTCCTTGCTTTCCCACCTCAAAGTGCATTTCAACACATCCTTGATGACTGCTCCCGGCCGTCCAGCTGCTTAGTTTCCAGTGCACGAATGATTGGTCTCTGCTCCCACAGGCAAAGAGCCAGGACTGAAAGATACTGCTGGACCTCTTCTGCACATGGTAAGCTTCGCAACGGTGCCACCTGCATTGGTCTCACTCCTTGCTTTCCCACCTCAAAGTGCATTTGAATACATCCTTGATGCCTGCTCCCGGCCATCCGGCTGCCCAGTTTCCAGTACACGAATGATTGGACCCTGCTCCCACAGGCAAAGAGCCGGGACTAAAAGATGCTGCTGGACCTCTTCTGCATATGGTAAGCTTCGCAACGGTCCCACCTGTATTGCCCTCACTCCTTGCTTTCCCACCACAAAGTGCATTTGAATGTATCCTTGATGCCAGCTTCAGGCCGGCTGGCTGCCCAGTTTTCAGTGCACGAATGATGGGACCCTGCTCCCACAGACGAAGAGCCAGGACTGAAAGATGCTGCTGGACCTCTTCTGCACATGGTAAGCTTCGCAACGGTGTCACCTGTATTGCTCTCGCTCCTTGCTTTCCCACCTCAAAGTGCACTTGAATACATCCTTGATGCCTGCTCCAGGCCGTCCGGCTGCCCAGTTTTCAGTGCACGAATGATTGGACTCTGCTGCCACAGGCAAAGAGCCGGGAATGAAAGATGCTGCTGGACCTCTTCTGCACATGGTAAGCTTCGCAACGGTGCCACCTGTATTGCTGTCACTCCTTGCTTTCCCACCACAAAGTGCATTTGAATACATCCTTGATGCCTGCTCCAGGCTGGCCGGCTCCCCATTTTCCAGTGCACGAATGATTTGACTCTGCTCCCACAGGCAAAGAGCCAGGACTGAAAGATGCTGCTGGACCTCTTCTGCATATCGTAAGCTTCGCATCGGTGCCACCTGTATTGCCCTCACTCCTTGCTTTCCCACCTCAAAGTGCATTTGAATATATCCTTGGTGCCAGCTTCAGGCCGGCTGGCTGCCCAGTTTTCAGTGCACGAATGATTGGACTCTGCTCCCACAGGCAAAGAGCCAGGACTGAAAGATGCTGCTGGACCTCTTCTGCACATGGTAAGCTTCGCAACGGTGCCACCTGTATTGCTCTCACTCCTTGCTTTCCCACCTCAAAGTGCATTTCAACACATCGTTGATGCCTGCTCCCCTCCGTCCGGCTGCCCATTTTCCAGTGCACGAATGATTGGACTCTGCTCCCACAGGCAAAGAGCCAGGACTGAAAGATGCTGCTGGACCTCTTCTGTACATGGTAAGCTTCGCAACGGTGCCACCTGCATTGGTCTCACTCCTTGCTTTCCCACCTCAAGGTGCATTTGAATACATCCTTGATGCCTGCTCCCGGCCGTCCGGCTGCCCAGTTTCCAGTACACGAATGATTGGACCCTGCTCCCACAGGCAAAGAGCCGGGACTAAAAGATGCTGCTGGACCTCTTCTGCATATGGTAAGCTTCGCAACGGTCCCACCTGTATTGCCCTCACTCCTTGCTTTCCCACCACAAAGTGCATTTGAATGTATCCTTGATGCCAGCTTCAGGCCGGCTGGCTGCCCAGTTTTCAGTGCACGAATGATGGGACCCTGCTCCCACAGGCGAAGAGCCAGGACTGAAAGATGCTGCTGGACCTCTTCTGCACATGGTAAGCTTCGCAACGGTGTCACCTGTTTTGCTCTCGCTCCTTGCTTTCCCACCTCAAAGTGCACTTGAATACATCCTTGATGCCTGCTCCAGGCCGTCCGGCTGCCCAGTTTTCAGTGCACGAATGATTGGACTCTGCTGCCACAGGCAAAGAGCCGGGAATGAAAGATGCTGCTGGACCTCTTCTGCACATGGTAAGCTTCGCAACGGTGCCACCTGTATTGCTGTCACTCCTTGCTTTCCCACCACAAAGTGCATTTGAATACATCCTTGATGCCTGCTCCCGGCCGTCCGGCTGCCCATTTTCCAGTGCACGAATGATTGGACTCTGCTCCCACAGGCAAAGAGCCAGGACTGAAAGATGCTGCTGGATCTCTTCTGTACATGGTAAGCTTCGCAACGGTGCCACCTGCATTGCTCTCACTCCTTGCTTTCCCACCTCAAAGTGCATTTGAATACATCCTTGATGCCTGCCCCCGGCCGTCCGGCTGCCCAGTTTCCAGTGCACGAATGATTGGACCCTGCTCCCACAGGCGAAGAGCCAGGACTGAAAGATGCTGCTGGACCTCTTCTGCACATGGTAAGCTTCGCAACGGTGCCACCTGCATTGCTCTCACTCCTTGCTTTCCCACCTCAAAGTGCATTTGAATACATCCTTGATGCCTGCTCCAGGCTGGCCGGCTCCCCATTTTCCAGTGCACGAATGATTTGACTCTGCTCCCACAGGCAAAGAGCCAGGACTGAAAGATGCTGCTGGACCTCTTCTGCATATCGTAAGCTTCGCAACGGTGCCACCTGTATTGCCCTCACTCCTTGCTTTCCCACCTCAAAGTGCATTTGAATATATCCTTGGTGCCAGCTTCAGGCCGGCTGGCTGCCCAGTTTTCAGTGCACGAATGATTGGACTCTGCTCCCACAGGCGAAGAGCCGGGACTGAAAGATGCTGCTGGACCTCTTCTGCACATGGTAAGCTTCGCAACGGTGCCACCTGTATTGCTCTCACTCCTTGCTTTCCCACCTCAAAGTGCATTTCAACACATCGTTGATGCCTGCTCCCTGCCGTCCGGCTGCCCATTTTCCAGTGCACGAATGATTGGACTCTGCTCCCACAGGCAAAGAGCCAGGACTGAAAGATGCTGCTGGACGTCTTCTGCACATGGTAAGCTTCGCAACGGTGCCACCTGCATTGGTCTCACTCCTTGCTTTCCCACCTCAAAGTGCATTTGAATACATCCTTGATGCCTGCTCCCGGCCGTCCGGCTGCCCAGTTTCCAGTGCACGAATGATTGGACCCTACTCCCACAGGCGAAGAGCCAGGACTGAAAGATGCTGCTGGACCTCTTCTGCACATGGTAAGCTTCGCAACGGTGCCACCTGTATTGCTCTCACTCCTTGCTTTTCCACCTCAAAGTGCATTTGAATACATCCTTGATGCCTGCTCCCGGCCGTCCGGCTGCCCAGTTTCCAGTGCACGAATGATTGGACTCTGCTCCCACAGGCGAAGAGCCAGGACTGAAAGATGCTGCTGGACCTCTTCTGCACATGGTAATCTTCGCAACGGTGCCACTTGTATTGCTCTCACTCCTTGCTTTCCCACCTCAAAGTGCATTTGAACACATCGTTGATGCCTGCTCCCGGCCGTCCGGCTGCCCATTTTCCAGTGCACGAATGATTGGACTCTGCTCCCACAGGCAAAGAGCCAGGACTGAAAGATGCTGCTGGACCTCTTCTGCACATGGTAAGCTTCGCAACGGTGCCACCTGCATTGCTCTCACTCCTTGCTTTCCCACCTCAAAGTGCATTTGAATACATCCTTGATGCCTGCTCCAGGCTGGCCGGCTCCCCAGTTTTCAGTGCACGAATGATTGGACTCTGCTCCCACAGGCAAAGAGCCAGGACTGAAAGATGCTGCTGGACCTCTTCTGCACATGGTAAACTTCGCAACTGTGCCACCTGTATTGGTCTCACTCCTTGCTTTCCCACTTCAAAGTGCATTTCAACACATCGTTGATGCCTGCTCCCCTCCGTCCGGCTGCCCATTTTCCAGTGCACGAATGATTGGACTCTGCTCCCACAGGCAAAGAGCCAGGACTGAAAGATGCTGCTGGACCTCTTCTGTACATGGTAAGCTTCGCAACGGTGCCACCTGCATTGGTCTCACTCCTTCCTTTCCCACCTCAAAGTGCATTTGAATACATCCTTGATGCCTGCACCCGGCCGTCCGGCTGCCCATTTTCCAGTGCACGAATGATTGGACTCTGCTGCCACAGGCAAAGAGCCAGGACTGAAAGATGCTGCTGGACCTCTTCTGCACACAGAAAGCTTTGCAACGGTGCCACCTGTATTGCTCTCACTCCTTGCTTTCCCACCTCAGAGTGCATTTAAATACATCCTTGATGCCTGCTCCAAGCTGGCCGACTGCCCATTTTCTAGTGCACGAATGATTGGACCCTGATGTCACAGGCAAAGAGCCAGGACTGAAAGATGTTGCTGGATCTCTTCTGCACATGGTAAACTTCTCAACGGTGCCACCTGCATTGCTCTCACTCCTTGCTTTCCCACCTCAGAGTGCATTTAAATACATCCTTGATGCCTGCTCCAAGCTGGCCGGCTGCCCAGTTTCTAGTGCACGAATGATTGGACCCTGATGTCACAGGCAAAGAGCCAGGACTGAAAGATGTTGCTGGATCTCTTCTGCACATGGTAAACTTCTCAACGGTGCCACCTGCATTGCTCTCACTCCTTGCTTTCCCACCTCAAAGTGCATTTGAATACATCCTTGATGCCTGCTCCGGATGTCCGGCTGCCCATTTTCCAGGGCACGAATGATTGGACTCTGCTGCCGCAGGCAAAGAGCCAGGACTGAAAGATGCTGCTGGACCTCTTCTGCCCACAGAAAGCTTCGCAACGGTGCCACCTGTATTGCTCTCACTCCTTGCTTTCCAACCTCAAAGTGCATTTGAATACATCCTTGATGCCTGCTCACGGCTGTCCGGCTGCCCATTTTCCAGTGCACGAATGATTGGACTCTGCTCCCACAGGCAAAGAGCCAGGACTGAAAGATGCTGCTGGACCTCTTCTGCACATGGCAAGCTTCGCAACGGTGCCAGCTGCATTGGTCTCACTCCTTGCTTTCCCACCTCAAAGTGCACTTCAACACATCCTTGATGCCTGCTCCCGGCCGTCCGGCTGCCCAGTTTCCAGTGCACGAATGATTGGACTCTGCTCCCACAGGCAAAGAGCCAGGACTGAAAGATGCTGCTGGACCTCTTCTGCACATAGTAAGCTTCGCAACGGTGCCACCTGCATTGGTCTCACTCCTTGCTTTCCCACCTCAAAGTGCATTTGAATACATCCTTGATGTCAGCTTCAGGCCGTCCGGCTGCCCATTTTCCAGTGCACGAATGATTGGACTCTGCTGCCACAGGCAAAGAGCCAGGACTGAAAGATGTTGCTGGACCTCTTCTGCACATGGTAAGCTTCGCAACGGTGCCACCTGTATTGCTCTTACTCCTTGCTTTTCCACCTCAGAGTGCATTTAAATACATCCTTGATGCCTCCTCCAAGCTGGCCGGCTGCCCAATTTTCAGTGAAAGAATGATTGGACCCTGATGTCACAGACAAAGAGCCAGGACAGAAAGATGTTGCTGGATCTCTTCTGCACATGGTAAGCTTCGCAACGGTGCCACCTGCATTGCTCTCACTCCTTGCTTTCCCACCTCAAAGTGCATTTGAACACATCCTTGATGCCTGCTCCGGATGTCCGGCTGCCCATTTTCCAGTGCACGAATGATTGGACTCTGCTGCCACAGGCAAAGAGCCAGGACTGAAAGATGCTGCTGGACCTCTTCTGCACACAGAAAGCTTTGCAACGGTGCCACCTGTATTGCTCTCACTCCTTGCTTTCCCACCTCAAAGTGCATTTCAACACATCGTTGATGCCTGCTCCCGGCCGTCCGGCTGCCCATTTTCCAGTGCACGAATGATTGGACTCTGCTCCCACAGGCAAAGAGCCAGGACTGAAAGATGCTGCTGGACCTCTTCTGCACATGGTAAGCTTCGCAACGGTGCCACCTGCATTGGTCTCACTCCTTGCTTTCCCGCCTCAAAGTGCATTTGAATACATCCTTGATGCCAGCTCCCGGCCGTCCGGCTGCCCAGTTTTCAGGGCGCGAATGATTGGACTCTGCTCCCACAGGCGAAGAGCCAGGACTGAAAGATGCTGCTGGACCTCTTCTGCACATGGCAAGCTTCGCAACGGTGCCAGCTGCATTGGTCTCACTCCTTGCTTTCCCACCTCAAAGTGCATTTGAATACATCCTTGATGCCTGCTCCCGGCTGTCCGGCTGCCCAGTTTCCAGTGCACGAATGATTGGACCCTGCTCCCACAGGCGAAGAGCCAGGACTGAAAGATGCTGCTGGACCTCTTCTGCACATGGTAATCTTCGCAACGGTGCCACCTGCATTGCTCTCACTCCTTGCTTTCCCACCTCAAAGTGCATTTCAACACATCGTTGATGCCTGCTCCCGGCCGTCCGGCTGCCCATTTTCCAGTGCACGAATGATTGGACTCTGCTCCCACAGGCAAAGAGCCAGGACTGAAAGATGTTGCTGGATCTCTTCTGCACATGGTAAGCTTCGCAACGGTGCCACCTGCATTGATCTCACTCCTTGCTTTCCCACCTCAAAGTGCATTTGAATACATCCTTGATGCCTGCTCCAGGCTGGCCGGCTCCCCATTTTCCAGTGCACGAATGATTGGACTCTGCTCCCACAGGCGAAGAGCCAGGACTGAAAGATGCTGCTGGACCTCTTCTGCATATGGTAAGCTTCGCAACGGTGCCACCTGTATTGCCCTCACGCCTTGCTTTCCCACCTCAAAGTGCATTTGACTATATCCTTGGTGCCAGCTTCAGGCCGGCTGGCTGCCCAGTTTCCAGTGCACGAATGATTGGACCCTGCTCCCACAGGCGAAGAGCCGGGACTGAAAGATGCTGCTGGACCTCTTCTGCACATGGTAAGCTTCGCAACGGTGCCACCTGTATTGCTCTCACTCCTTGCTTTCCCACCTCAAAGTGCATTTCAACACATCGTTGATGCCTGCTCCCGGCCGTCCGGCTGCCCATTTTCCAGTGCACGAATGATTGGACTCTGCTTCCACAGGCAAAGAGCCAGGACTGAAAGATGCTGCTGGACCTCTTCTGCACATGGTAAGCTTCGCAACGGTGCCACCTGTATTGCTCTCACTCCTTGCTTTCCCACCTCAAAGTGCATTTGAATACATCCTTGATGCCTGCTCCCGGCCGTCCGGCTGCCCATTTTCCAGTGCACGAATGATTGGACTCTGCTCCCACAGGCAAAGAGCCAGGACTGAAAGATGCTGCTGGACCTCTTCTGCACACAGAAAGCTTTGCAACGGTGCCACCTGTATTGCTCTCACTCCTTGCTTTCCCACCTCAAAGTGCATTTGAATACATCCTTGATGCCTGCTCCCGGCCGTCCGGCTGCCCAGTTTCCAGTGCACGAATGATTGGACCCAGCTCCCACAGGCGAAGAGCCAGGACTGAAAGATGGAGCTGGATCTCTTCTGCACACGGTAAGCTTCGCAACGGTGCCACCTGTATTGCCCTCACTCCTTGCTTTACCACCTCAATGTGCATTTGAACATATCCTTGGTGCCAGCTTCAGGCCGGCTGGCTGCCCAGTTTTCAGTGCACGAATGATTGGACTCTGCTCCCACAGGCGAAGAGCCGGGACTGAAAGATGCTGCTGGACCTCTTCTGCACATGGTAAGCTTCGCAACTGTGCCACCTGTATTGCTCTCACTCCTTGCTTTCCCACCTCAAAGTGCATTTCAACACATCGTTGATGCCTGCTCCCGGCCGTCCGGCTGCCCATTTTCCAGTGCA